>JBAMJV010000802.1:0-435000 GCA_037951105.1 Echinarachnius parma
TCCCTAGTAGCAATATCGCACCTATATCAGTTTGAAGAATCCTTCCAAGTGGGAGGCCGCGGGCATCGCTTCAACTAGTGCGCGCCTTATGCGAATTGTCAGTCCCGCACGCGAGGATCGACGCTCCGTTAAATACCGCATTTCAGTAGAGCGCGTAGGCCAAACAAACTGCTTGTAGCGCATGGTAAATCGTCCACCAGGGGCCTCTGCAGGATCCTGCTGCCTCCCGCTTTTATAGATAATTTTGACTATTTGACGCATTCATGCATGCTATATGGGCGCATAGCTGCACTATACGTAGTCCAAAATGTCTAGGCAAAGAGCACCATCAGTCATCTTCTCCAGAGTCGACATCTGCATCAGTTGAGCATGGCCGTGTCGTAGGTCTAGTCACACGGTACTTGAAAATGGGCGTCAACAGGCGGGGGACGGGGAAGGGGGACATGCCCCCCCCCCCCATACATTTCCCTCCCACTTTTTCTTATGCATACATTATGTATGTTTGATTCCATAGCTTGAACTACGAATCATATATTTTTTGTCTCTGGTATTGACCAAATCGCACAATTTAAAGCCAAAAATATGCAAAAGTGATATTTTAAACACCAATTTCAAAAATTTCTCCACGTGGGAGGGGGTAAACCCCCTCACACACTCTCCCCCACCCTCCCTCAAATAAGTAGGACAATAGACAGGCACGGACGATGTGAGCGTATTTGAGTCTGGTGTGTGTGTAGGTTCGATTGTGTTTGTATACTATACAGGGTGGCCCAGAAAGAATGCAACACCTACGATCGTTAGTTCATCAACATCATTGACCAAATGTCATTGTTTTTTGTTTGATTGGGTAGAACATTCTTTTTCAAATAAAATGATACCATAAGCATTGATTGTGGGTAAGGCGTTTGGATCCTAGGGCCATTTTCTGAGGCAATGTCGTTTCCTAAATTTGCTACTTTTTCGTCTTCAGCGATAGTCGGAACACTGAGACATTCTCGCCCCACGGCCTCCCATAGACAGAAGAACCGCATTGCTCTCCCTTTGATAAGGAAGACAACGTTGCGTAATCGAGTACCCCGTAGGCTACATTGTCGTCCTTATCAAAGGGAGAGCAGTCATGCGGTTCTTCTGTCTATGGGAGGCCGTGGAGCGAGAATGCCTCCGTGTTCCGCGGATCGCTGGAGACGAACGGTAGCATATTTAGGAAACGACATTGCCACAGAAAAATGGCCCTAGGATCCAAACGCCTTACCCAAAATCAATGCTCATGGTATCATTTTGTTGGAAAAAGAATGTTCTACCCAATCAAACAAGAAACAATGACATTTGGTCGATGAAGTTGATGAAATAAACGATCGTAGGTGTTGCATTCTTTCTGGGCCACCCTGTATAATGCGGTCTAATCATGAGGGAGATGATTTAAAGGGGTATTCCGGGCCTGATAAAACCATTCGTTATTTGGATAAGCATAATAAGAGGCATACTTGGTGAAAATTTCATCAAAATCGGACAAGAAATACGGGAGTTATACCTATTTGAACATCATGTAGTAATGAGCGATCGTTTCAAAATTGCCGCCATATGCAACATCATTGACGAGCAACTCGCCATGGCTTTAGTACATGAAAATACACTTATTTCTCACTTTTGTTGCTAAAAATTTATTTTCTCTGCTTGTTTTCACGAATTCATATAATAATATCGATGGGCCAACCTCTTTGCAATTTGTAAGCTCATACATTTGCTTTGTTATTAAGAAAATTTGAATTTTGTAAAATGTCCATGTACAAGTCAAAATGGCTGCAGCTCGCAAGTGACGTCACGATCGATAGCAATTGCGAACGATACTAAAAATCGGAGCAAAGTTCATCCTGACATAACTTTTTGATTGCGCAACCGTTTTGGCTCAGATTTTCAATCATGATTCTTCATATTCACTTCATTTTATAGCAAACATCACATTTCAGGGGTGGAATTCCCCTTTAAGTCATTATTTCTTTAAATTTAGTACAGTCAAACCTGCTAATGCGACCACCTGTCTATAGCGACCACCTGCTCATAACGACCGCTCTCTGGTCCTCCCCTGCAAAATCATTTGTTAAGCGACCTGCGTAATGCGACCACCTGCCTAACGCGACCAGCGACCACCCTATTTAGGTCCCGACGTACATATAAATATGTGTATAACGACCACAAAATTAGCGCTTGAGTGACCAAGGCATCAACTCGATCGCCTCTGGTCACTCAAGGCTCAAATCCTGAGCAGGTCAATGCATAAAACAAACTTTTATAATGACAATAAACTTCAGACAGCTTATAGATTGACTTTGGCTGGTCACCTAGCTATCACATTTCGATTCAAGTATTTTAGTCTGTAATATATGGGATTGAATATTCCAGGGTCATTATTACATCGAGTATAAGGAATTCGACAGATTTTCGTATATATTTTTCAAACGTAGTTTCAGTACATAATTATAAATGATAATTATATGTGTACTAAAGAGTGAACATTTATTAAAATAATTATAAGTATCATAAAATCGCGTCCTTTTATCTGATGTTTGAACAGCCGGTTAGTTTCTCAACAATTGCGCGGAGTACTATTTACTGAGTAGCCTATTAATAATTTATTACGTGGACGTGGTTTGGCAAAATATTCTCGTTGGCACTTAACCAATTTAATCAATCAGTCCTAGGCCCCGTTGCAGAAAGAGATACAATCGATTGTAAGTTACAATTGATTGTAAGTCAGAAAATTTACGCATCTAAAACACGTGATCTGACTTACCGTTAATTGCATCTTACAATCGATTGTTTCTCTTCCTGAAACGGGGCCCTGAACGGGTTTTAGCGTATTGTACGATTTTAATAGTTAGAAATGTGGTAGGAGTCTATTTTAAAGGGATCTCGTAACATTGTCCAAATCCTCACAACCAAATTGTAATGGTGGTGGTTCCCTCATACCTTGCTGTATGCGTATTAACAATGGAAGCATGGGACAGGTTTCGTTTTTTTTTTAATTTCCCTTTCGTTAAAAAGATATTTAAGATTGAAGTGTTCAGATGTTAAACTGTCCACTGGACACGTGCGTGTACAGATGCCAATTAATTACACATGTGCATATAGGCACAATATGCGACCAGAAATTCAAAATGGCCGCCCACCTGTCTAATGAGACCACCTGTCTACACCGACCACTTTTCGCCGGTCCCTTGAGCGGTCGCTATAGACAGGTTTGACTGTATTATCAAATTTTCTTCCAAGGTATGCACCAGATTGCAATATTTCGAGTGAAAAATTGCAAAAGCTCCCTACCATGGGAGGGGGGACACCCCCCTCCCACACCCCCCCCCCCCCCCCCTCGGGCGCTACGCGCCCACGGCCTCGGGCTTGGTCGCTCCGCTCCCTCGCAGTTATGCCCCCCCCCCCCCCCCCAATCCGTTGACCCTCGCTACGCCTACGTCCTCTACCCATTGTTCAGGTTTCTCAACAACATTTTGAACCATTTCAAGAACTCAGGATTTAGTGTATGTTTTAATGATGTTCATATTTTTTGTAAATAAATTATTCCAAAATGTTTCAGAAACAAGACATGGTAGTTATCATTTGTTTGTATAGTAACTACACAAATATCTCGAGAGACCTGCGATCCATTGTAGAAATACCTTGGCGTTGTCACATGCTGTATGATATTGCAATCGGTATTATCAGATATACAGTCAAACTTAAGTTGAATCTGCTGGTACTGATGAAAACATGAAAAAGCTTTTACTTACAAATTCAACTTATATAACCCCCCCCCCCCCCAAAAAAAAAAACAATAGATAATTCAAAATAGAGGTATTTTGAATATCTTCAACTGAGGCAAAGTTTCAACTTAGTGTGAAGTTGACTGTAGTTCTTATTGACAAGTACATGTACATAAGAGGTTTATTTAAGGTAGACCTTGTTTAGGGTTAAATGTTTAAGGTGGTTAAACATTTCCATTATTTTTAGAGGTTTAATTGAGAGCAATTGACGTAGACTTGAGGGGTATGTTTTAGGGGTTATACTTGTTTAGGGGGCAAAATTGTCAAAAAAGCACGCGAAAATACTTGAATAGGGTATAAATTTGACCAATGGATAAAACTTGTTTAGGGTGGGTTTGAAAAACCTGTGGTCGCGCGTGTGTACAGCAATATAGTTGAGTGGCCCCCCCGGGGAATATATCTGATCTTATAATTATTTGGGGCCCAAATAATTAGACGATTTTTTCAACAAATAAAAAAAATGCTTACACTTTTTCAAAAAAATTAAAAAAGCGTTTTTAAAATAATTGTTGATGATCTCTCTATTTAATCATTATTTAAAAAAAACAACACATGCATAATTTTGTATACAAAATGGTTGCCAATACGAATGCCTTTTTAGAGAGCGCCCTCTTGTGTTTTAATGGCTCTTTTTGAATGATAACAGGCTTTTTACTTAGTCGTTTGTAATTTTGTATACCTTTTGAGCATGGTGGAGTTATAACTATTAGTTTATAATGTTACTGTCTGGTTTGGTTACTAAAGTTCAGCCTTACCAAAACTGTAGGCTACTACCCCTTTAAGCACATTTTTTCAATCGTACATAAATATCACTATCAATATAATGGCAATTAAAAGGTCAAAAATATGGTTTACAATTTTAAAAAGGAAACTACTTTATAATAACTAGAAGTATATTCAATCGAAGTTCATTGCAACCATATAAAGTTAGGATTGTTTACAATTAGGAACAATCCTAACATTATCTGGTTGCAATGAACTTCGATTGAAACAACTTTCCATGAGGACTTGAAATGACTCAAATCATTTGTATCAAGTTTTCATTCTAAGATTTTAACCGCTCCAAAAAACGTTAAGAGATTTTTCAAAAATTATGTTTAGCAAAAGGTTAGCAAAATATTGCAGGACCAACACTTATCGTTGGAATCGACCAAAAAATGCCTAATTAAATTCGAGCGTCGCCCGCCGGAGATCTATTTATGAAAATCCATGAAGAGAGGCAATATTTTCATAATATCATATTCAACAAATTAACATTTGCTATGATTTAACATTATTGTTATTCGAAAAAATGTATTTTTATAATCATTCCCTTTTTCTTATGGTGAAAGAATGAATAAAATAAGTACAAATCTTTACTGTAAAGTAAAGTGAAAAGCTGCCAATTTGGTTATAACATATTATGAACATGTCTGCAGTGTTCACGCTGAAAACGTGGGGAAACAATACAGGTAAAAAAACGATTTATGTTGAAGGACTAGCTGGTATTTACCGAATTATTTATGCCCGATGGTCTTTGGTAGCATGTGCTCAATCATTGTATATGTTTTGTTTTAACAATAATCATTTCATGTAAATACATGCATGTTTTCCTTCCGTTCAAGTTGACTCGCTGTCGGCTTCCTTACGTCTGTTACGAGAGGTACGTTACCCCGAAAGTCCCGGGGAAGCTTCCTTACAGATTGCCGCTGCGCTTGCGCTGGAGCGCGTGTGTGCAGATATGCAGTGATCCTGATCGTGATCTGTCTTTGTCTGAGTTTGACTTTGTCTTTGAAGTATGACGATCTCTGATGATCTGTAGTACAACTATATTACTAATCTTGTGCTCAGTATTATTTAACATGTTTAATAATAAATAAATAAAGATAATATACAACATTTATATAGGCGCGCTAGCCTTAGTAATGATAGTTGATACAATGGCAATGCTTCTATCTAACTAAGGCAAGCATTGAGAAAAAAAGAAAG
Source organism: Echinarachnius parma (assembly GCA_037951105.1). Lineage (NCBI taxonomy): Eukaryota > Metazoa > Echinodermata > Echinoidea > Clypeasteroida > Echinarachniidae > Echinarachnius > Echinarachnius parma. Next base: position 5,781 of record JBAMJV010000802.1, read on the forward strand.
AAAACAGTTCAGGAATCAAAGTTGAGTTCTCTGCATTACGAATTTGTTAAGTTTCACAAGAATTATCATTCGACTGCTGCAAAATTGCTTGTAAAAATTCTCACTTTTTTTAGCAAGAAATAATTGCTGTAATTTGTTAACATTTTAATTTTCCAGGAATTACATTTTAGAAGTTGATGTCATACTGCAAATTAAATTTGGAAATGTGTTTTCTTGAGAATGTGTGCAGTGACAAACTGGCTAACTGGAACTCTAACCTAACATGTGTTTTTCCCTTTTTTCTCACAGCCATGCGAAGCCTTCTTGCCCAAGCCCTCAAGTCGGCTTCTCTGAAGGTATTACTCAAAATCCAAAAAGGTTGATTAGATTTAAAGATGACTTCATTTATAATTTTAGACTTGAGATTTACGAAATGCAGTACTTTTCTCATGATATCACTTCATGTAGAACTAGGAAAGTGTTATTCTCCTATCTTACATTAGTTTTTGCATACTTACAAATTACAGTGCTTTCATAAGTTGATTGGCAGTAATTGCTAAGAAAAACAAATGTGTTTATCTTAACTTGCTGCATCGTTTTGTTCATAAGAGCAATGCTGACTGCAACAGAGTTATAGATGAATTATAGATGAAGCATGACATGGAAGAAAACAAGAATTTTAGATTTTTGTCAATGTCGGGTTAAAAATCTGCTTGCCCGATCGGGCCATCAAAATATGATTTTTGCTGGCCCGAAGTGCAATTTCACTGGCCCCGGGCTAGTGCGAGTGTCGAGCCTTGGGTAATGTTATCTGATTTAAGGTTGCAGTTATTCATTTTGATTTGATATTCATTATTGATTAGAGAAAAGTTTCATGTTGTCATCGTTTGCATCTGTGTGTTTTCAAACCTACAGCAATGTTTAGCTCAGCATAGCAATGCCCGCTGCATCAGAACGTTTGCTCCCTTCTTGGCTGCAGAGGCGAAGAAGTCGTTTGAGAGGGGGAAGCCTCACGTGAACATAGGCACCATTGGTCATGTGGACCACGGAAAGACTTCGCTTACAGCTGCAATCACAAAAGGTACAGTTAAAGTAGATCTTGTCTAAGCAGCCACCAGTCTATAGCACAGTGAAAAAAATACATGGGGGCTCGGGGCGAATTTGCCCCCGAAATGCCAAAAAGAGCCCCCGAAAATCATAAAAGAGCCCCCATAAATTTGCATATGAGACTGAGTTCAATGCAAAACAAATTTTAGAGTGCTATTATTTTCGTGCAGGAAAGCTTGAAAAGTAGCCCCCGAGAAATTCGTCCCTACGTCTGTCCTGTATTCGTGAGCATACAAAACTAATTCTGTGCATGTTGATTTGGGCTTGATATAAAAATTGCCTGATAGTGGAGGCATAATTTTCGACCGCGCAGTCAAAGATCCATCTAGTTATTATTTATTTTGTTCCTTGTGGAATTCCTTGTGGAATTCCTTGTGGAATGCTGACCACCCCTCTTATGCAAGAGAAGAGGTGTGGTCAGTGTTCCACGGGAATGTTTTTAGGGGGACTGATCTAAAAATAACATACTAGGCAGTTCACACCAGGAAAATCAAACTTCTCTTGCCGTAGAGTTCTTTAGAATAATTGAGACTGAATGATATTTTAGTTGTTTATTTAGTTGTTTATTTTTTTCCTTGTGGAATGCTGACCACCTCTCTTATGCAGTGTTCCAGAGGAATGTTTTTAGGGGGACTGATCTAAAAATAAATTACTAGGCAGTTCACACCAGAAAAATCAAACTTCTCTTGCCGTTCTTTAAGAATATAATTGAGACTGAATGTTTTTTTTCCTCCTTTTTCCTTTGACAGTTCTTGCAGAGGAAGGGAATTCAGCGTTCCACAAGTATGATGAGATTGACAAAGCTCCAGAAGAGAGGAAAAGGGGGATCACCATCAATGCAGCTCACATAGAGTATGAGACGGAGAGCAGGCATTATGCACACACCGATTGTCCGGGACATGCTGATTACATCAAGGTAAATTCTTTGATCTTAGTTAACACTTTGAGTACTGAACCAGTTATTTTAAGCTCTATGACACTTGCATTTATATTGTCTGGTGTAAATATGCAATATTTGCACCAGGAGAAGAAGAGAGGGGTCACCATCAATGCAGCTCACGTAGAGTATGAGACGGAAACCAGGCATGCACACACCGATTGTCCGGGACACGCTGATTATATCAAGGTAATTCTTTGATCTTATTTAGCACCATGTATACCAGTTATTTTTAAGCCCGGGGAGTTGAGAAAGTACGCAATATCGCTCTGTGGGTTGGGAATATACCTGATGACCATAGGTTATAATAATTTATGTGCAGCAAAGTAAATATTTATTGTAACCGCTAAAATGTTTATTGTATTATTATTTAGGTAGTGCTTGGATCATAGTTAACATTTCTGTGAGACAGCAAACAGGCATTATGCACACAATGACTGTCCGGTGCATGCAGATTATCAAATTGATGTCGGGGCAAGTCCGTTTTTCATCAGATTATTTCTATTTCTTGCTTCTTTTTTTTTTCTTCCAGAATGATTACTTATGTATTCATTTCTAATTCATGCTTATATTCAATTTTGTATTATTCAGGGTTCACACAGGGCCTGGAAAACTTGGAAAGGCATGGAATCTGACTTTTCTTGTTTTCCAGGTCTTGAAAATCAGGGGAAATTGTTAAATGATCACATGGGTCATAGAAAGTCATGGAATTTCAATATATGCATTTCCTCTGCACTGAAATTAAAAAAAAAAAACATTTTCCCATAAAATTCAAAGAACCGTGGTGAGAAATCCTGGAAAAGTCATGGAATTCTTTGTATTATAAAGGTCATGGAATTTGACTTGAAAATATGTGTATGAACCCTGTTATTTCAATTCTTATTCAATTTGTCTTCCTCCAGAACATGATCACAGGAGCAGCGCAGATGGAGGGTGCAATCCTGGTGGTGGCGGCCACTGATGGTCAGATGCCCCAGACAAGGGAGCATCTTCTCCTTGCTAAACAGGTAAGTATTGAACAATCATAATGCAACGCTCGAAATTAGCACAGGCCCGATGGCCCGGGGCCACCAAAAATCTCTGTCGGGCCATCAAAGAATCACAATTGCTCTGCTTTAATGGCCCGATTGGGCCAGTATGATTGCAAAATGTAAATCTGGAAATTTGACATTTCAAACATCGCCAAAACCAGGCATAGAACAAAACAAAATCAGTGGAAAAAATCATCAAAACAGCAATTTCTTTCTCATAATGGCACAAATTCTTATCAGTGGTACAAATTTAGTCCAGACTAAAAAGATTAGACTGGTAATAATACCAGGAACTGTTGAAACCATTTTGCATCTACGAAATTTGACTACCCATTTGTCTTCATAATCATTATCAATGCATATCCCTCGGGGGGGGGAAAAGCATCCAGAAAAAAAGTATTTCTTGTCATTCCTGTCATAGTTTACTCAGTCACCTGTAATATTACTTCCTGGATCGTCCAGGGCAGTACATTACTGGTGTCAGGTTTGACTATGACTGGAATGTCAAGTGGCCTTTTGTCCTGATTGGATAATGAAAAGAAACAATCAGAATATGTGTTGGCAAATGACAACCATCAATGTGCTAGTGAAATTTCAAAGGTGTGAAACGGTTTAACTGGTTACTGGTAATTTCTGTCATTTTAGCTCGGACTCGAGTTGTGCCAATGATAAAAACTTGGGCCAATGATAATAATGTACTCTATGTATGTAGCAGGGAAAAATAGTGTTTTATTTTGGGGGGTTACTTTTCATTTTTTTCTTGGCGATGTGTCTATATGCTGAGATTGTTGTCTATATAACGGTAGAACAATTGTCTGTTTATTGAATCCCTTTATCTTTAATTAAATCCTTTTTTATAGATTGGTGTAGACAAGACAATAGTTTTCATCAACAAGGCCGATGTTGTCGATGAAGAGATGCTGGAACTGGTGGAGCTTGAAATGAATGATTTTCTGAGTGATTTCACAATTTGCTATGCAATGTTGTCCATATTGTCTGTTTGTTTACTGTTAATTTAGAAATTGTCTGTTTATTTCATCCCTTTTTTTTTTACAGATTGGTGTAGATAAGATTGTGGTTTTCATCAACAAGGCTGATATAGTTGATGAAGAGATGCTGGAACTGGTGGAGCTTGAAATTAATGATTTTCTGAGTGATTTCACAATTTGCTATGTGTTGTCTGTTTGTTTACCGTTAATTTAGAAATTGTCTGTTTATTTCATCCCTTTTCACAGATTGGTGTAGATAAGATTGTAGTTTTCATCAACAAGGCTGATGTAGTCGATGAAGAGATGCTGGAACTGGTGGAGCTAGAGATGAGGGATGTCCTGAGTGAGTTTGGCTACGATGGAGAGAACACCCCCATCATCATTGGGTCTGCCCTATGTGTCCTTGAGGTACGCATTTAAGAAATATAATATATTTAATTATAAATATCATGTACATTTTCAAGTGTAGAATCAAATAATCTTCAAGATTGACATTTTTAAGACAAATTTTGGCTACAAATCCTAAATTTGCCATTTGCTCTGGTGTCTATGTCACATACAAATTATGTTTTGAACATAATTTCTTTAACCCTAAAAAGACTGGGGGGGGGGCTGATTTAGCCCCCCCCTCCTCTATTTTCGCGATAATTCCGCAATGCGCGCAGATATTGCCGCGCGACTTCATGAGTTTTTTCATTGAAGTCTTGCGCAACTTTTGAGACCAAATTTGCGACGACCGGGTATACCGTTCAAAAGTCACGTGACCTTTTGTAAGTGAGCGTCGGGCCGAAAATCGCTAAATTTTGTGATTTGTGTACAAATCCTATGGAAATTGATTTTTTTCCTAGAAAAGACAAAATCTTCATTATTTTTCATTCTAATCACTGCAATCATTTAATTTGGGGCTAAAAATGGTTGAATAATGGTCAATAATTATTTTCAATGAAAAAACAATAAAAAACATAAGTCGAACAAACAAAGAAATACATAAGAAATGCAATTTTTGCATAATTAATTAGCTCTAATTAGCATATTATAATCAGAACAAAAAATTTAACTATGCAATATTGTATGGCTCATGGATATCTATCACCATGCCAAATTTGGAGTTGATTGGAGTTTCGATTGCCGAGAAAACTACGAAAAATACAAAAAAATACCATTTTCGCATAATTAATTAGCTCTAATTAGCATATTCGAATTAATTTTTTTTGTTCAACTACGCAATATTGTAGACCTTATGGACATCTATCACGATGCCAAATTTGGAGTCGATCGGAGTTTCGGTTGCCGAGATCTTAGGGGGGGGCCCTTTTAGCCCCCCCCCCCAGTTTTTTCAAGGTTCAAAATAGCCCAGTCTTTTTAGGGTTAAGCGGGCCTCTGGTTATATTTGAATCTTGCTTTATTTCAAAGATAAGAACATATCTTCAAGATCAAAATTGTAAGACATATTTTTTCTATGAAGGAGAGGAACACCCTGATAGTCATTAGCTCTGTCCTAAACGTCATTAAAAATCACATTATGAAGAATATTTCTTTACATTTCAAAACACACTGATCATCTATGGCGCTGCTCTCAATATAAAAAGAAAGAAAGATAAAAAGCTAAATTTTGCGGCATGACAAAAAGAATAAATAGGCCATGCAATTACATAATATATCCGTTCGTTGGTGCGTCCGTTTGTTTTGTCATGCTGTGGGCACATCTCGATAGAGAATGCCAGTTTGGCTTGCCAAAGAATTTTGTGCTGCGTTTGTCTATTTCAAACTTTAGAAATGTATATATATATATATATATGTTCAATTTGTATTTCGTTGTATTTTGTTTCAGGACAAGAACCCGGAGCTTGGCAGGGATTCCGTCAAGAAGCTGATGGAGGCTGTAGATGAATGGATCCCTCTCCCCGTCCGAGAGCTGGAAAGGCCTTTCATGCTGCCTGTAGAAGCTGTCTACTCTATTCCAGGTACAAAATAATTTAATTTTAAAATTCACTTAGTCCTAACAACTCGATTGAGATTTTCTTGCAACTCTTTCTGCAATGGGGCCCTAGTATGAGAAATAGAATAGCCTTTCATGCTGCCTGATGGAGGCTGTTGATTCCTTAATCCCTCTGCCCCTCCGAGAGCTGGAAAAGCCTTTCATGCTGCCTGTAGAAGCCGTCTACTCTATTCCAGGAACAAAAATATATAATTACCTCTGCCAACGGAGTTGGCAGGATGTTATGTTTTCGGTCTCGTCTGTTCGTCCTCTCGTCTGTTCGCCTGTTATGCGCATGCGCCAACTATAGTGGCCTGGTTATGCACTGTACATGTGTACTGTATCAATCACCATGCGATATGCATGCAGTTCAATTATGCGACTGTGGTCTGTGCAGTGAAGTTCGAGAGTAGAAAATTACCGTCAGAATCGGCGTGAAAAATGTCATAAAAAGACAGTATTAAATGAAAGCACACCTGTACAAGGTAAGCTTGGGCTATTTTTACGGAAATATGTCCATTTGTTTCCCCAAAATGTGATTTTTTGATCATTTACTTTTCGGCTGTCTCAGTTCATTCACGCATGGTGGAGGAGGTACATGCACTCCGTGAGTGCAGCTATTTCTAGTTCAGTATAAAATCGGTGACTTGCTGAATAAAAGATCAATATTTTGAAGGAAAAAAAAGAAAAAAAAAAAGAGAATGTTGGGTAAGCGGTTAGAGTGTCCGCCTCAGGCACGAGAGGTCCCGGGTCATACCAAAGACTTTTAAAATGGTACCTTCTGCCTTCTAGCCACGCTCTCTGCATTAATAGAATGGAGAAGGGAAAGTTACACACGGAGTTACCAGAGTACTAGTCCCCTTCTGTAACTTTCTTTACTTATAGTAGACATTTGGCCTAGGGCTAATGAATTGGAGATAGGCGCTTCCTTATATGCCAAAATGGCATGGGAAGGACTCTTGCATTCACTTTGTCCTAACAACTTGGTCCTCTGAGTTGTTGTGTTCTCTCATCTTGGCCCCTTTGCAGAAAGAGTTGCAATTAATCAAAAGTCAGATCATGTGACTTAAAGGGGTAGTTTAGTTTTGGTAGAGAGGGCGCTGCACATCACAATTTTTTTGTGAGGTAATGAAAAACTGAGTGTCGAATTTGAGAGAAAATGCAATTTTAATGGCAGAATAAACATTATTTGGTCAAAATCAACCCAGAAACGGCTGATCTTATAATTATTTGGGGCCCAAATAATTAGATGATTTTTTCAAAAAATAAAAAAAATGCTTGCACTTTTTCATGCATAATTTTGTATGAAAAATGGTTGAAACCAATGCCTTTTTAGAAAGCGCCCTCTTGTGTTTTAATGGCTCTTTTTGAATGATAACAGGCTTTTTACTTATTCATTTGTAATTTTGTAAACCTTTCGAGCATGGTGGAGTTATAACTATTAGTTTATAATGTTACTGTCCAGGTTTGGTTACTAAAGTTGAGCCTTACCAAAACTGTACTACCCCTTTAATGTGCATATCTGGTTTAAATGTGCATATATTTTTACTTGCAATTAGTTGCAACCGTACAATCGATTGCAACTGTTTCTGCAATGGGTCACTAAATTCGCACTAGTTTAAGAATTGGAATAGCCTTTCATGCTGCCTGTAAAAGATGTCTATTCTATTCTAGGTACAAAAATAACCACTTCATCTAAAACTGATGCATAACACTTAGCCAACGTGTATTCCGCACGGTGTGCAGGGCATTTGCAAGATGCCACCACACATCTGATTAACGTATCATCAATAATTTATCTTTCTTTGACAGGACGAGGAACTGTTGTCTCTGGTCGCGTTGAGCGAGGTCTGGTGAAGAAAGGTGACGAAGTGGAGTTTGTCGGACACAATTCAAGAATCAAATCTATCGTCACAGGTAGGTGATCTGTTTTTATTCCCCTTCACCACTCACACTCCCTTTGTCCCTCTGCCTAGCCGTGCAATACCTATCCCCTAGTTTCCAAGCTTCATTTGCCTCGAGAAAAGACCTGCTAGTTCCAAAAGCTATGCTCTTTTTTTTTTATACTTCTGTTTGATTTCTTTAACCTTTTATAACAGATACGCAGTTCTCGGCAGTTTTTTCCCAGTTCTTTAAAATGAGCCTCACTATTTCTAATTTCAATTATGAAATGAAGTAGGCATCATAACATGTACCATATTTTGTACTCTTCACATGATTTAATTTTACAAAAAAGCTGATAATGCTCAATGTTGATGATTAATTTAGTCTCTGTACAATGGTCTTGAGATGTTTCATGATGTGTAGGACAATATTAATATCCTTGATTTATATAGCGCGTATCACGATTTATATAGCGCGTATCACGATTTATATAGCGCGTATCACGATTTATACAGCGCGTATCACGATTTATATAGCGCGTATCACGATTTATATAGCGCGTATCACGATTGATAATCATCTCTAAGCGCTTTACAATTATATTATTACCCCAGTCATTGGAAACATTCTGCAATCAATCCAGCACACAAAGTGCACGTTTTCCACACTCTGGGGATCATTCCAGCCACGGGAAACCTTGTGGGCGCACACAATGCTAAGGAACTACGCTCCATCCTTCCGGGTACCCATTTATACACCTGGGTGGAGAGCAGCAGCAAATGTGGATAAATTTTCTTGCTGAAGGAAAAACGTGATGGGCCAGCATACTCTAGATAATGATATGTTATACAGTAGTCTCTTCGCATAATTGGGCAACATTTAAAGGGGACTGAGTGTAAAAGGGGTAGGATTTGACCGAACATTTTATGTCTTTTTAAAAATTGTCACGCCTGTTAAAGGGGTAAAACGTACCTTGCAAAAGCCTAACCAATTAAGCGGAGACTTCTTTCATTTTCTTGGTTCTCGCACTAGATATTGGTAATTGAAAATATTTCACGGTTCTTGGGACTCTACAGACAAGAACAATGTCCAAATCTTTTCCGTCCCCAAACTAGGTATTGAGATGTTCCACAAGACGCTGGACCAGGGAGAGGCGGGAGACCAGTTGGGGGCACTGGTGAGGAACATCAAGAGGGATGAACTGAGGAGGGGGATGGTGATGTGCAAGCCCGGAACACTAGCCGCACACAACCACTTTGTGGCACAGGTGCGTAAGTTACCCATACAGTCCAACCTGTCTTAGTGGCCACCTGTCTATAGCAGCCAACCTGGCTATGGTGGCCACCAAAATGATCCACAGCAGAGAAAAAAAACAGTGTAATGGAACCTGTCTATATAATGTAGGTTACCTGTCTACAGTGGCTGCTTTTCTTGTCTCCCTTGGGTGGTCAATATAACCAGGTTTGGCTGTATATCCATCCGTAAGGCAATGCTAGAAACTAATGTCTTTTTGCTAGTGGCCCAGTGTGTATGAAGTAAATTAAAATTGTTATGCCTCCGTAACGAAGTTGCCGGAGGCATTATGTTTTCGGGTTGTCCGTCCGTCCGTCCGTACGTCCCGTTCTCGTGATCGCGATTGACGGATTCTGACCAAACTTGGTACATGTATGTATCTTGGGGGGGGGGGGGGGGGGGGGGGCGATGATCTGATTAGATTTTGTGGTCATGAGGTCAAAGGTCAAAGGTCACAGAGCTCATTATATATGCAAAAATAGCTCGTGATCGCGTTATCTCAAGAACGGATTCTGACCAACCTTGGTACATGTATGTATCTTGGGGGACCGATGATCTGATTAGATTTTGGGGTCATGAGGTCAAAGGTCAAAGGTCACAGAGCTCATTATATATGCAAAAATAGCTTGTGATCGCGTTATCTCAAAAACGGATTGACGGATTCTGACCAAACTTGGTACATGTATGTATCTTGGGGAGCCAATGAACTGATTAGATTTTGTGGTCATGAGGTCAAAGGTCACACGGCTCATTATATATGCAAAAATAGCTCGTGATCGCGTTATCTCACAAACCGCTTGTTGGATTCTGCCCAAACTTAGTACATGTATGTATCTAGGGAAGCTGATGAACTGATTAGATTTTGGGGTCATGAAGTCAAAGGTCAAATGGCTCATTATATATGCAAAAATAGCTTGTAATTGGAAATCTCAAGAACTGAATGTCAGATTTTCATCCAAATTGGTACCTGAATGTATCTTAGGGAGAATTTGTAGTCATTAGATTTTGGGGTCATGAGGTCAAAGGTCAAGGTCACAGGACTCATTTTGTAAAGATATCTCAAGTTGACCAATAACCATCAAACTTGGTACCTACATGTATAATTTGAATTTGGGGGAGCTAATAAACTAATACAATGTGGGGTCATGAGGGCAAAGGTCAAGGTCACTTATATATAGCTCATAGTTGTGTTATGTCAAGATCTGATAGACAGATTGCCATCAAAATTGAGTTGACAGAATTGATTCTGTGTATGTTAACCCGTTGAGGACGAATTGATTTTGGTATAACACGCATTCTCCATAGACTCAAGCCCGAAATATTTCGGGACCAGTCCTCAACGGGTTAATTTGGGCTTGATATAAATCGCGCAATGACGGAGGCATCATTTTCGACTGCGCGCAGTCGAAGATCCATCTAGTTTTACCCTGATATAATGAGAAACCTGATATAACAAGGTAATTTTCATTGTCCCAAGGACCTCGTTATAACAAGGTTCCACTGTATTTTCAATTTCTAACAGCGCATAGAGACATCTGTGATAATGTGCGTTATAAATATAACTATTATTATTATTATCCACAGGTGTACATTCTGAGCAAGGATGAAGGGGGCAGGCACAAACCCTTCATGAGTAACTTCACCCCCATCATGTTCTCCTACACCTGGGACACCGCAGCGAGGATCACGCTACCTGAAGACAAGGAGCTTGTCATGCCTGGTAGGTTTTATACAATATTGCCTTGTTGACCATTTGGGTAAATTATGGAAAGATTACAAGAAAACAAGATTGTTTGAATCCTAAAGGCCTGGGCCTAAGTTCACATAATATGTGTGTAAAAGACTTATGATTTTAAAATTGAAACAATCATATCTTTGCCAACTATTAGATCAAAGCATCAAATGAAAGCTTGTGATGAGGCCTTTCTAATGGTATGAAAATCTACATTTTGATTTCTACCGACAAGTGCAGAGTTTTGCTATAGCCGGTCACATTTGATGCCAGACTCGTCATTAAAGATTTGTCTTTCTCTTCCCATCTAATGCCAGGTGAAGACACATACATAACTTGATACAGCTGAAAGACTTTTCTGAACGTCAGCTAGAGATTTCTCTGCCTGATAAATTATTAAACATTATTTGTCATTTATAATGTTGATTTTCCTTGATCTGAAAAAACAAACAAACAGGTGAAGACACATCTCTGGAGATAATCCTGCAGAAACCGATGGTGTCCGAGGTCGGCCAGCGCTTCACGTTACGAGACGGTCGCATCACACTCGGCACCGGCGTTATCACCAAGGTCCTCGATAACGTGGAAGTCGAAGAATAAAATTCCCCCCCTCTGGTCAATAAAAAAGAAAAGAAGCGTCTAAATACATCTAGAGAATTGAATTTGATACGTTCATCCCATCGCTGTTAACTATCCTAAGGATAAAGAAGAGAGGATCATATTGATCTTGGGGTGGTGATCAATTGCAAAGTTGCGATTCAACGCAAGTCAGAAAATGTGCCCAAATGCGCAAATCTGATTGGCTCAAATTCATGCATTGTCTGACTTTCAGCGCATCATTGCAATTAATCGCAACTCCTCTCAGGAGGTATTTATAATCTTGTTCATTTGAATGTGAATTACTCTTGAGGGATGAAAGAGTACTGGGCCTGTATTCAAGGAACTCTGCTAGTATTCCATGCTAATGCTATGTTTGATGGTGGGGTGAAGTAAGCAACATGAAGTCTTTCTTAGTTGTCAATCAAAGTGAGCTTAGTTAGCCTTTGTTCCCTACCTTTTTTCACCATAGTGATAAAGAAAATGGCTCAATGAAAACTTAGCCCCATCATATAAAATGGACTTGGCTTGAAACTAAGCTAGCAGGGTTTCACGAATATGAGCCCTGGGGGGGGGGGGGGGGGGGGTGTTTCACAAAGATCCTAAGTTGAACTTAACTCGTAAGTTGGACTTCAAAAAGTATTGTAAAGGTACTTTTAAAGGCATAAAATGTTGTTTCAATTCATTAATATTTTTCTATTGTCAAGGAGATTTCATGTCCTTCATGTAAAATTAATGAAAAGTCTAAAATGCTTGCATTTTTGCTCTTGAATATGTTTTATTCCAAGGCTACAAATGGCTTACCATACTTTTTAAGTCCAACTTAGAGTTAAGTTCAACTAAGGATATTTGTGAAACACCCCCTGGTCTTTCTAGACAGGTGGTCATTAATGCAGGTTTGATTGACTGCATGAGTATCAAAGTGGCCATGATGGTAACTTGAATTAATTGCTGCGAGCATGAGTCTTGGCTCTTAAAGACAGTTTCCCTGCACAGAAACGTATAAGTGTCAAGCTTGAAATGAAGCTGGTTTTCATGGATAGAAACAAATTAGTGTCAAACTTTTCCTTAGATGATAAATTGTAAATTGTACAATTCCAACATAAATCCAACGTAGAGTAGTAAAACTGACCAACGGGTGATCTGTACATCCATACGCGTTTGAAATGTAAACTTACGTTTTTACTTCTGGCAGGCTATGGCAGATGGAGGAAAATGTAAAATAAACAAAACAAAATTTTTACTATCAAAGTTTTAGATACTATCTTGTCAAATGTAACAATATGTTTATTGGTTTGTAACACAGATACACCATCCTAAATTCCTTCAATACATGCAGTGTTGATAAGATTACGTCACTATCATGCACTGTAACATAGCTATTAAAGGGATCTAGTAACTTTGTTGACATGTGTTATAACTGACAAAGAGTTGAAAATATATTTCTGTCATCTAATATGTCCATTGAGTGATGTGTGAACATTCAACAAGTAAAACATTGTCATGTGACCGAATAATGAGCGGAAATGCAAACTCGTTTCTCTCGTTTCGTGCACAGTTGAACGTCTCCCAGGGAAACTTTCAAATCCAAACAATTAAATCATATGGCTAGTATGCTCCCCAGGGAGTTGAGAAAGTATGCAATATCATTGTGTGGGTTTGAAGTTTGAACTGTACCTGATGACCATGGGTAATAATACGTGCGCTTAGAAACCCTGTAAAGCGCGTTATAAATGCAAGTTATTATTATTATTATTATTATTATAAATATCTCTATAAAAAGAGATATTCAGAAAACAAAACACGGTCCTTGCTTCTATTGGATATGAATACAATGAGGTATGTGAGAAGCGCGAGAGTTCTAAGTAAGTTTTGAGGGTTTTGATCCCCTTGTACTTTTGCTTGGGATATGGTTCTTTCTCTGCTTTGTATATCACACGTACATGTGCTTCAAGTAATAGAAACAAAATAGACCACAGCATGGCGATTGTATGAATTAAAAAATAAAGGTGAATACCTTTGAATTATGAATCTGTATCGAGAAAAGTTTGAAAATCATATGGTGCACTCGTAGGATTGTAACTTTTTTAAAAAGTATTTGTGAGTCATTTTTTTACATTTCTTACAATGTTACTGGATTAAATGTGCCATTGCTTTATTGTCTCTTCCTTGAGCAGATGATAGCCTATTATAACCATGATGTGTAGAATTAACATTCAATTATCAATGTGGGAATGGTATTTATGGTAGGCGTACTGTGAATGCAGATAAGTCTTAAATTGTTGTGGAATGCACAATCGTTAATCATATGACAGTGTTTATTTCAATGTGATGCACTGTTTGTGTCCAAGCTTATTACATTTAATAGTTCTATATTACAATTTTATAATATTTTTCAGCCGTTATCCATCCAATCAATAAATTGTCCTTATTGTAATGCACACTGCACATTTGGTGAGTGTTGTCATTCCCTGCATATTTATTTTGCTGTCCTCAATATGACAAGTAAAGTCCCAACAACATTCAATGCTGAAATGAAAAATACTGAAGACAGAATCTACAAACATTAAAATGTTCCTACTTCGCTCTTTTATGCTCAACAAATCATGGAAGCTCCCATCTATTTTCAGTTGTGATTAAAAGGATTAATTTTGTTTTCCTTGCAGCCATCATTTTCCTACCTGTAATTTTCCTTCCACGTATATATATGCTTTACTGTCAGACTTATTTGTTTTCTAAATAAATGGAAACCACTTTGATATATTCTAAAAGAATATCATATATTATACGATTGTCATGGATTTGAATGATTATGCCTGATGTTTGTATGAATTCTTAATTTGACAAAACCTCTCGTCGCAGATATAGGCCCAGATTCACAAAGGAGGTTTGTAGGAGGTTTGTACAAACCATGGTTTATCCATGGTCTACATCTATGGAGTGCTGCTCGTATACAAGTAAAACAATTTCTAATGATATGACTGTTAGTGCTTGCTAACCAGCGAATTTCACCGTGTGAGAAGACAAACACTTATTTGTTGCATTTTGTAAATGTGTACCATCAACATTGTTTAACAAGTAAGGAGTTTACATTCTTTCTCCATCAGTTTACAAATTACACTCCATAGATGTAGACCATGGATAAACCATGGTTTGTACAAACCTCCTTTGTGAATCCGGGCCATATTGTTTATGATTAATTTATTTCCTCTTAGTCTTTATCCCAAGTTTGACCAGACTCATATCAGAAACATTTTATATGTTTAACAGTAATATTTTGCCCAAGTAACCTCATTTGTAATTTGTTGGCATATATCTAAATAGGGTTTAGTTTGCATTAGACCATTAAGTGACTATATTATAGAGAAACATTTCTATCAAGATGGCTGATCACTTTAAAATTAGTAAAACGTGTGTAGCCGAGCTATCGAATCTAGCAGATCCTTCGTCTGGGCTGAAATGACGAGTACATTACTGTTACATGAAGCTAAATACTACATAAAACAGGTGGGAGAGAGCAGGAACAGACCTGTACAGGCTAGGATGAACAAGAACACAAGAGGGGACATTTTCTGATCACTTTAGTGAGAATGATTACTGGGCTAAATAATGCATAGATCACATGGATAAATAACTGGCTTTTACAAAGGGGCTGTATATCTTTTAGTCTTCTTGTATGTGTTTTCTTCTTTAATCTTTTGTTTGTGTGTGTATTAATTTTGTGTGCATGTGTTGTGTGTGTAATTGCTGGTGTTTGTATTTTGTATGTATGTGTGGTTATGTGTGGTTATGTACTTGTGTATGATTGTTGTGTTTGTGTGGGTGGGTTTTACATTCATTTTCAAACTTCTCCCTTCAAAGTCAGCAGATAGTGTTTCCAATTTTTTTATAAAATAAGAGTAAAATTTTAGATTATATAATTTGAAACATAAATGTAACTTTGAATATACTAAATGTAACTATTCATAACACCAGAGAGAGTGTGTGTGTGTGTGTGTGGGGGGGGGGGGGGGGGGGGGGTATGCTCCCCCAACATAATGAGATTCCTATTTACTTATAAGCTTATAAGACATAAGACATTAATTTTATTCCTGTGATAGTATATTCAAAGCTACTAGCTCAACACAGTGTACTACTGAATTGCCCATAAAAAACTTAGCATTTGAAACGTGTTGTGTGCTAGGTGTTGATAAAAAATGACCCAAAAGGGGGGTTCAAACCCCCCCCCCCCCCCCACATTGATACAAAAATGACCCAAAAGGGTCATTACCATTTGTAAAAGCATTTTAGTGGTCTCGATATCATAATCAATGGTCTTGGCCCCCGAAGACGCAACTTAAGCGAGGTTCCGACCTCGAAAATTTTTGACAGAATACCGGTCTCGACCTCGAAAAATGTCTACGGATGCCCCCCCCCCCCCCCCCCCCCCCCCATGAAAAAATTTTGGTCGGCGAAATACTCCCCCCCCCCTTGAAAAAATCCTGGGTACGCCAGTGACGTGCTGCGATGGTTGTGACACTGTTGTTTACACATTTGCATTTTATTGATCTAAAAAAAAACACAAAAAAAACACATTTCCAAACGATATCAAGAAACCATTTTTTTTGCGGATTTTTATATTATAAACAACGCTAAATGGCCTGGATACTTCCCATCCACGCATGCTGCAGTAGAAGAAATGCTATCAACATGTTCATGCCGGGAGATCTACAGGGCTACCCTACACTCCTGTCTTGATGATGATGAGATGATGATGATGATGTAGCCTAATCATCGCAGCATATATACACGCCTAGGCCAGCAGACGACGCGCCTATAGAGTCGTATGTAAATAGAAAGTAGACAAATGTCTGAGATTATGCTCAAGTTTCAGCTCTTAATTATAAATTCTCTTTTCCAGTTATTTTAAATATTGAGTCAGTATTGGTAATAGGCAATTTGATAATAATCAAGGTCTTACTTCTTCAAGGAAAATCTAATTTTGCGCACGACTACATAGAATACTGTCTACTTCATTTCACGTAGGTTCGCATTTAAATGGCCTTGTTTGTTTGTTTACATTCAATCACCACAATGACCACATGCTATATGAAACTCGTCGCTGGGCAATTAAAAGGACAAATTGACGGTATCGATAGCAAAAAACGATACTTACTTTTTTGGAAGAAACAACATTTTGACATTTTGGGCAATTATATTTTTCAAATGCTAAATCCAGTAATATTGTTAAGTGAAACAGTAATGTAGGCTATAAAGCGATCAAGTCGTTTAATTTGGCCTACGCTCAGTTCTTTTTAACGGAGTTATTTACGCATTTCTGAATTTGCCCTTTTTACATGCACGATATCGCGTCGATATTGGGCATGAAAAAGGACAAAACGCGAATTGCCCTTTTACGCGCATTGATAATGCACAGGCAATGCGCGCGACTTGGCGCAATAATGGGCAGCTAAAAGGGCAAATCCATTTTTGTCCTTTTTATTGCCCATATCATATGCGCGTTTAGTCGTGTATGCCAAACATGCAAGGGTTATTTCGTAGTCACTTGAATTAAAATTGGTTAAACTTGTGGCCGTACGCATGTGCGGATATTGTGATCAATGCTATATTCTTACGGAAAAGTAGTAAAATAACACATTTCATTCGTTATACATTGATTCTTAACCAAATAACACCTCTCGGCAGTTCGTGAAAACGATTTTGTCCTTTTTGTTGCCCAAATACGCGCAATTTTGTCATTTTGTCCTTTTGTTATTTTTGATTTTCTCAAAAAGTGGGGCACATATGGGAATTCTAAACATATCATCGGATAGGTTTTAAAGAACTCTATCTGAAAATAAAATAAAAACAAAATCGATATTTGACGATAATATCGGCCATTTTGCCCTTTTTATTGCCCAGCGACGAACTGTGTTATGAAACTGATCGCGTCGCGTCGTCGGTGATTTGTGTATAACTGTTTTCGGTCAATCTCCTTTCGCTTCGCAAAATGGCTACTAAGGCATTTTCACAACAACGCATCACTGACAGATTTTCGCAACAAAAGTCTGCACCCGGGAAGAAAGGAAAGAATCAGAATGCAAAGCAGAAAGTGGTACACGATACTGGTAAGCATTATAATTTGCCATACATGATACAGTCTCCCATACATTACATACCACGTAGACAATGCGTGTGTTAGCATGTCGACGGGAGCGTGCTAGCCGTGCAGTGTCAATGCAATGTATACGACACACAACAATATGCCTACATGGTAATTACATGGATTATAGCCTATCTATAGGCTATCTAGGGGAGTGGTAATATAATTATTATACTGTACTAGCAAATTACCCGTCACCAGATCTTTGAGTGAGATATGTTGAATGTTGTATTTTTGTAATTTTTTTTTTTTTATATGTCCGAGTGTAAAAAAACACATTTGGTTTAGTAATGGATTCTAAAATTATTGTTAGTTAAATAAGTTAAGAGCGTATCAGTGGTCAGCATTTCGTCAAGTTCAGCACCAGACACTAAACATACGTATAATATACAGATTCATAATACTGGGCAGCATGCAGGCAGTGAGCAAGGGGGGGGGGGGGGGGGTAGTGTTAGTAGTGAGGGGTGATGGGTACTGGACGTATTAGACAAAGTAATACAAATAGTGTTCAGTTTCTTCAACAACAACAAAACAGTAAACATGGTTAAGTATAGTAGTAGCTGTAGAAGTATTATAATATGCCATTTACGTACCAAAATGTAGTAACTAAAAAAAATGCAAACAAACTTGTGATGAACTGATTTGTAATTAATAATAATTTAATATGTAATTATTATGTTATGATTTGTAATTGAAGAATAAACTAAGGACTTGCATTAGTGCTGTAACTGACCTTGTTGATCGGATCGTTTGATCGGATCGGCAAAAATCGATCGATGAAAATCGGATCGAAAAAAATCGGATCGGATCAGTAAAAAAAAAAATTAATAAATAAAAAAAAAAATAAAAAAAAAATCTGTTTTTTTTTCTTTGGAAAATGATCCCAAAAAACATATTTTGGGAATATAAATGAATACCAAAGCAACATATATCCATATGAATAAGCCCAAGGTAATCTTGTATGGGTATGCTTTCATTTCAAACTGATTAGACCTCTTCTTTTACAAAATTACTCGCGGCGATTGTGAGCTTAGTCCCATGTAATTAATTTGGCGTAACCTTTCAGAATCGCAGCGAGTAATTTTGTAAAAGGAGAGGTAATCAGTTTGAAATGAAAGCATACACATACAAGATAACCTTGGGCTTATTCATATGGATATATTATGTTGGTTTGGTATTCAATTTATTTATTTTCCAGAAATATGTTTTTTGGGATCATTTTCCAAAGAAAAAAAAAACGATTTTTTTTTTTTTTTTTTTTTTTTTTCTTTTCCGATCTTCCGATTTTTTCTGCATGATCGGAAATCGGCAAAAACGAGCCGATCAACCATGATCGGATCGGGATCGGCATGCCGATCCGATGATCGGTTACAGCATTAACTTGTATTTCAGAGTCGGTTTGATCTTGAAGTTCGAACTATGTTGAAATTACAATTGCCATATTTATGGACTTGTAACCAACATTTAAAGAGTTGATAAAATGCATATTTCTGTGATTAATTTATACCTCCACTGAGTGATATTTGAATATTCCATGTGAAATATATTTATAAATGCAATGTAAAGAGATATTGAGTTTTGGTCAAACGGATTTTTAGTAACCAAAACCTGCAGGCTGCACCATTACATTAATTACAAACTTACTAGTTATAACTCCACCATGCTCGAAAGGTATACACAATTGACTAAGTCAAAATCCTGTTATCATTCAAAAACTAAAGAGCTGTTAAAACTCAAGAGGGTGCTCTCTAAAAACTAATTGACCAGTTTCAATCTTTTTTCATACAAAATTGTGCATGTGATGTTTTGTTAAAATAATGATTAAAAAGAGATATCATCAACAACTATGTAAAAACCTATTTTGAAATGTTTGAAAGAAGTGTAAGGTAAGCACTTTATGTATTTTCTTAAGAGTCAAGATGTCCCCCAGGGACCCAGCAGGGTAGACTTATAATGAATAAAATGTTTTGAAATCAAATTTTTGCAACTGTATGAAAGCATTTGAAAGGGAATGATTCTCATTTCACATGTTTTATTCAATGAACTTTCAAATTGAATTAAAACCAACCAAAACCCTTACAATTGTTTTCTTTCTCGGGAAGTACTGTACCAATACTCAGTGTACCTTTAAGTGCTACATGTATGCTACTTTGCTATTTAAAAAAAAAGCTTTAGTTCATCTAGAGTCAAAACTGAAAAAACTTCAGGGTCCCACCAATTATTGTAACTACATGTACATACTGTATTTTGGCACCTTCTTCTACTTGACTCCCTCCAGCCTAAAGAACTGTACTAAGTTGCCTGTTACCAATGTGGTAGTATTATTTTAAACATGCATATCTATGCTTTGCATATGACGCCTACATGTAGTTAGTTAGGTTAAAACTTACAGATCTATTCATGACCTGATTCTAAAGAATGATCTAGATATTGAGTCACTTTGCATCTTGAATTTGTTGTATCGATCTATCTAACTAATAGCTTGAAACTTATAAGTGAAACCTGCTAGCTTTCCGATTTGTAAGAAGGCCTTTTATAGTTCGGCATTCTTTATCAGGAACTTATTAGAGATGTTAATTTCTCAGTTTAATTCCTAAGTTATATATATATTTTATGTTTGTTTTAATTTTGAAGCTGTAGAAGTGGAGACTGCTGATGACCTGATTCGTAAGAAGGATTTGGATACTCTGAGGCACTTTGATCTTGACTGGAGATACGGCCCTTGTACAGGTAGGCCGACTATAAAGAATTTGAGAAAAGAGGAGAAGGGTACTTTCAGTCAGAGATAATCACGTTCAAAGTTTGGGAGCAGTGGCGTACCCAGGATTTTTTAAGGGGGGGAGGGGGGTTATTTTGTCAGCCAAATTTTCTGAGGGGGGGGGTGTCCTGTAGAAGATTTTTGAAGCCGAGGCCGAGTACATTCACAATTTTCAAGGCGAGACCAGGATCTGCGGTCAAAATTTTTTCGAGGCCAGAGACCCAGACCATTGTTTAAGAATCCTGTAAGTGCGGGGGGGGGGGGGGGGTGGTGGTGTTCGTTTACAATTTTCGACACCGAGACCAGGATTCTTCGCAAGATCGCTAAAAAGTTGTAGCTAAACAGTATTTTTTTTTTTTTAAGGGGAGTTTGAACCCCCCCTAAACCCCGCCCCCTCATCCCACCCCCCCCCCCCCCCCCGTGGGTACACCTATGTTTAGGAGCCCTGTATAAAGTGCGGATGTGTATCCCATGTCCAAGGTAAAAATGATATTAGATGCAGGTCCCTCTCAGATAAGCTAACCATGCAGGATTCAATTTTTTTTTTAATGGAGCTCTATTCAGTTTTTGATAGCTGTTTCAACAATTTGAAAGAATTATTATCTGAACATTTGGACAAACAAGAGAACTGCCTTTAAGACCTACAACATAATGAGGCAAAACTCTATTTAGCCCAAAATGAACTTAATGCCTTTTTCACTCTCACATGATGAAAATCAAAAGTAAAATACAATATCATGCATGCATGCTCAGTGTGTCAAACCTGTCTGCTTTGCTTGTAGATTTACTTATAGTAGATCACTTTTTTATCGAGAGCAGGCAGACGTACAACCAGTAAGCACCTTGTTGGGAAATAAAACATTTTCCTTTGAGATATAGCAAGGACCACTGGGACCATTACTGCATGTATTATTGCAGGTAAAAAACAAAAAAATATTAATATACATGTAAAGAGCTAATTGTACCATTCAAACTACCTTGGCTTATTATAAGAAGGTCTTGTTTTATTGGAGCTCTTTATAATGAGGTTCTGCTGATATGCAAATTATGCACAAAAGGACATACTTTTCTATTTTCAATGTTGAAAAATTTACTTTCTATATGACTTTATATTTCTTTCATCTATCCCTGATAGGGATCACTCGTTTGGAAAGGTGGGAAAGAGCCGAGGGCCATGGACATCAACCACCCCCTACACATCAAGCAACTTCTCCTTGCAAATCAACATGATGAGCAATATACACAGAAGTAAGGACATTTCTGGGTTCTTAACAATTACAGTCATATTTCTGATGATAGTGATATATCACTATATATTTCACTATATATTTCTATATATTTCTATATATTTCTGATGATAGTGATATATCTAGGGCTCAGTTTACTATAGCAACATTTTATATTTCTTAGTTACTATGTTTTTTTCTGGGTAAGCATTCTTTACATAGCTTGGGTGTTCACCCTAGTTGGCAAAAGTTCTCAAAGGATCTCTTGTCCCATACTAAGCCCTATAGATCATTACATATGTATAGACTCATTTAGCTAAGGAAAACGCTTGTTTTTACTTTCCTACCAGGCCAAAAGGAAATAAGGTTATTTGCTAGTATATTTTTTTTCATTATCATTATTGATAAATGTGTGTACTCATTAATTTTAGATTATCATTATTTTTAACAAATATTTGTTCCCATTGTTTTTTTCTTATTCACAATCCTTGTACAAGCTGTGTTTTGGGGTTTAATCAGTTATTGACTAATTACATCATAGTGATACATTATGATAATGATAATCCATTCTTATAGAGCGCAATATTACGTGTAATTGGTACGAGTTGCTTTTCATTTGTTTAGAATTATCTGGTAGGGTCAAGTTAAGCACAGATGTCTTCATGTTGCATCACATACATGTATGTTTATGTAACGAAGTGGCTGAAGGCAATATTAAAAAGTCTTTTCTTTCTTTCTTTCTTTTCCCCCCCAATTTAACTTGCAGCATATGGGCAGACTATCCGCTCTGATATTACTTCATGTATGGCATGCATATTAAATGCTTCTCGAATAAGAGGTTGGTTATGGCTATATGAGGTGTGATTGGATAAAGTTGAACCACGATTTTCAGCTGTCTTATCAGGCTTGGCACCTTGATTAGAAATTAAATATCATGTAAAAAAAAAAATTGTTTTCAAATTGAAATAAAAATCTAGTGCTTTTAATCATGTATTCCTTGAAAAATTTCCATGGTAACATAGGCATTCCAGGGACTTGTTTCATAAAAGGGTCTTGGCTATAGACGTTGTTAGGCGCAGAGCTAGGGTGCAATTATCTCCACTTTTAATAATAATTTAATAATAATATACTTGATTTACATAGCGCCTTTGATTGATCATCATCTGTATAAAGGGCTTTACAATGTTGTTAATATCCCGGTCATAGGACACTCTCTCAATCAAACCGTACTTGACGTGCACTCTCTACTCCCTTGGGAGCAAGGCATTCTGGCAGCCACAGGGCGCACTCAACGTAATACAAGTACAATTGCATACACATTCCACTCCTACCGGGTCCCCATTTATACACCTGGGTAGAGAGCAGCAATAGTGAATTAATTCTCTTTTAGACCCTAAAGCTTTTGAATTTCCAACGGCTATCAACGCTCTGTGCGAGACGGGGAAACAATTGCACCCTAGCTCCACGCCTGAAAATGTACATAGCTAAGACCCTTTCATGCAACAAACACCAGGGTACTATATCAAATACTTTTCTTGGAAGAGTATAGTGGTAATAAGAAGGACCATCTCATAGCTCATCAATTTGATCAAGTAATTTCCAACCGTTGGGAAAGAGCTTTTAAAAAATCTTTCTTTATTTCAATCATGTTTCCACTTTCCAATCACAGTTTATATTGTGATTTGAATCACAATTGAAATCATGTTATTAGTCCAACCATACCTTGCAAAGTCACGAAAGGAAAACTTGATATCTGCCGCGGTTCTGGAGTAGTCGCTAAATTATTACGGGGGGGGGGGGGGGGTCAAACCCCCCCAGTTAAGATAGGGTTAAGGGTTTTCTATGGATTTTGTAACCTGTCTGTGAATTTTTCATTAGAAACAATATAAGTGATATCAATTCTGGAGAAGAGGACAGTATCGACCAACATTTTAACCTGTGAGGCCTAATCATAATGGCAAACATCAACCTAACCCCATGCTCGAAACAAGTTCACAGTAATAAATTAATCCCCCATCCATCAAAAATTAATTAATTAATAGAAGTGTGAGAAACGTAGGTGCCTAAAGACACGATTCAATCAACACTTGTTTGTAGTCAGCTTCAATCATGTCAATATAGATCTGGTCTATTATATTAATACGGTAAGCTTCAACCCCCCGAATCGTGTCCCACTCGAGATATCCTCACCCTGAGATTTTGGCGACTCCCCGACCGTCGGGATCGAAGGATATACAATTTGCGGAGGACGTAGAGGCATTCCCGAGTCGCCCCCACCCCATGGTCGTCGTCCAGATCGAAAAAAAGGGAAAGTCAGCAATGCGGTTGCTAAAGTTAAGGCGCCGAGCATCGACTAACGATTTACCACCAAGACTTTGTTTAATGAATATAAAACGGAGTTGATAAAGCAAGATAATATTGAGAAACAGTTTTTAAGTTTACAAGTGGCAAAAATTACCCCGGTTTAGATAAATATAAATATTATTATTATACAAATGGTCGATATGATCTGCAGGTCTTAAATTGACAACGCAGGTGCTTTGTAATCGTAGTGTAATAGTCGTAAGGTTCAATTCGCTGCGCGTATATCCCACTATAGAGTAGTTGCAAACCTATACACGCCTCGGAATCATCTCAACCCCCCTTCGGCCAAGAGGCCGCATGTTTATTTGCACACTGATACGTTGACGCGCTCTCAGCTGCCCGCTCCACGGACTGCAATACCCCAGCATATAACGAGATGCATTATTTTGTCAGGGAGGGGGTTTATCGATGTTGCTAAATAACCCCCAAAATGGCATTTTATTACATGCATGTAGAGACAGCTAAGGTCATTCCCTTCAAGGAAATATATCACCGGGTTTGAACGTATAGCAAGGAATATACTGAATTTGAAAATTAAACCTTTTTAACATCATGTGGGTATCGGGAACGGGTAAGAATTAAGGCATGCAATCATCGTCCCAATCCTTACTCAAAACTTCGCAAAAGTTTAAATTAAAAAATCGCGACTTATTATGTATTCATTCGTCAATAGTCTTTTCATGCATACAATTTTATCATATTTGCATTACAATTATTGTTAACAATTTAAACAGAGTGTTTATACCGGGGAAGTGATGATATCTTCATCCCATTCCTTACTCAAAACTTTGCACAAATTTCAATTGTAATCACGACTTATGTATTCAGTCGTCCAGTCTTAATGCATACAATATCATCATAAGCATTATGATCATTGTAAACAATTTAAACAGAGTGTATATACCGGGAAAGTGATTATAATTATGTTCATTGAAAACCCTTTGGATTGTGAGTAAATTATTTACCCGCCTTTCTACAACATGATGCACAAGAAAAGAAGGTTTAGCCTCACCATCTCGCAATCCGCTCAGGATTGATAATACAATATACTAAAGGGTGTAATTTTATTAAATGCATGAAGAAACAGCTATGATCATTCCCTTCAAGGCAATGTATTCACGGGTTTCACAAGGATACAAAAAAACATATACCATATTAGTATTATAATACTAAATTTGGAAATCAAACTTATAGGACAAAATTCCGCCGATTTGGAGATAGAGGAAACAAGTGAATACCTTACTTACTAACTTCGCAAATGTTTTGGTATAATTTTTCGTCATGTGTTTGTCATGCATACAATTTTTATTATGTTTGCGTTAGTATTATTATAAACTTTTAAACAGAGTGTACCGGGGATGGGTCGGGTTTATAATTTTCACTAAAAGGTTGTATTGCAATGACATGTGCAAAAGAGAGGGGTGGCGGAGGGGGGGGGGGGGGGGGGGGGGGGGGGGTAAAACGTCTGAGTCTCTTTCATCTTTCCATGTGGAAAGGGAATCATTTTTTAAGAGGTCTTTGTGGTCTTAAAAATCGTGATCACTTTTCTCTGACAAAAAAACCCGCGGATTTCCGCGGGTCCCGCTAGTTATATGAGTAATGTGACTAGAGTTGGCCATAACACTCTTTCTCTAAACAGTAAAGAGTTAATTAACGTTTATAATGGTACATGCATGTTTTTTAAGGGATAGATGAGTTTTGGTATAGAGGGCACTTCACAAAATATTTTTTGTGTGAGATAATGAAAAACTGAGTGTCAAATTTGAAAGAACATACAATTTTAATGACAGAATAAACTTTATTTGATCAAAATCGGTTCAGAAACGGCTGAAATATCCATAAACATATTTTTATACAAAAGTTTCTCCGCCAGGGGCCATTTGGCTATTTAGAAAATTTTTTAAAAAATGCTTAAAGACTACTTGGACAAAAATCTGACTGAATAGGTAATTTAAAAAGTCGTTGATGATATCTCTATTGAATCATTATTTTAACAAAACATTAAATGCACAATATTGCATGAAAAATGGCTAAAACCAATACATTTTTTAGAGAGCGCCCTCTTGAGTTGTAACGGCTCTTTTTAAATGATAACAGGGGTTTTACTTAGTCGTTTTTAATTGTGTATACTTTTCGATCATGGTGAAGTTATAACTATTATTTTGTACCGTAATGGTGCAGGTTTTGGTTACTAAGATTAAGTTTTGACCAATACTCAACTATCCCTTTAAAAGTGAAATACTTGTTTGTTGAGATTTATTTTTATGTAGTTTTTAAAATGTATCATTTTATGGGCTGTTAAAATGCAATTATGAATGTTGACATGAGTTTTTGCAACAGTCGTCTTGTATATTATGTTGTATGTCAGATATATTTCCAAATAGACAAATATTGAGTTGTATTTGAGATGCATTGTCTACTATGCTGCTGTCAGTTTTAAGATGTACGTTTTGTTTATTTCATTCAAAAGAAAGTTTAACACGTAAGTTTGTGTTTTAAAAAAGTGTTTTTTTTAGTTCACCATAAGAAAAGCAGACATTTTTTTCTGAAATGGGAGAAATAGTCTACCAGAAAATGTTTAGTATGTGGTACATGGGTTGTACGTAGATTGTGCAAATCTTTTAGAGTTGCATGACTTGTGCATATTCAGTGAATCAAAAAGATTTTTATCCTATACTTAATTTATCTATATCTCATATAGACTTACATTATATCTTGTAAATATATCTTTTTGTAAAATTGTTTTATTATATTGATACAGAATTGTATACTGCAATATCCAAGTGTACTGTATTTGAATTTGTGAAGTGTCTTCATCTTGTTCGTGAGGTTGGAAGTTTGAAATTTGAAAATTAAAAGTTTGAAAATTTCTTATTTACTCAACGACCCATATACAATGTAGGGTATGAGAATACACAATATTGAAGTACATGTATAACAATATACATATAATGCAAGGTCAATTCAGATTCGTTGACATAATTATGTATACAATATACAAAGATTAATATAATACACATATCATATACACAATAGAAAGCAAGGGAGAAAAGTGTGTGTGTGTGTGTGTGTGGTGGGGGGGGGGGGGGGGGGTAGAAGGAGACAAAGGGGGGATGACAGAGTAAGGAAGGGAGGCACAGCCCCAGGAAAGAATAAACATTAAGATTTGTGATGATATTACATACATATGTGAACTGAAATATAAATTTTTAGCTCATCCGGCCCGAAGGGCCCGATGAGCTTATGCCATGGCGTGGCGTCCGTCGTCCGTCCGTCCGTCCTTCCGTCCGTCCGTCCACAGTTTTCAAAATGCTTCTTCTTCGTTATTTTTCAACCGATTTTGATTCTGATTGTTTCATATGATAGGGCTAGGAGGGGGATTCAAAACTTCTACACAGAATCGTGAAATTCATTATCTATGGTAATCTATGCAAATTTATTCGAAATCGCAAAAAATGCTTCTTCTCCTTCATTTCTCGACCGATTTTGATTTGGTTTGCTTTATCTGGTAGAGCTAACTTTGGTACACTAAACTTCTACACAGAATTTTGAAATTTTTCTCCATTAATTAATTATGGTAATTTATGCAAATTTATTCAAAAAATAACAAAAATTGCTTCTCCCTCATTTCTTGACCGATTTTCATTCTGTTTGGTTTATCTAATAGGGCTAGGAGGGGGATTTAAAACTTCTACACAGAATCATGAAATTCATTATCTATGGTAATTTATGCAAATTTATTCGAAATCACAAAAAATACTTCTTTTCCTTCATTTCTCGACCGATTTTGATTTGGTTTGCTTTATCTGGTAGAGCTAACTTTGGTACACTAAACTTCTACACAGAATTTTGAAATTTTTCTCCATTAATTAATTATGGTAATTTTTTATTTATTTATTTATTTTTATTTTTATTTTATTATAGGTTTTCCCATTCATTTTAACACTTTTGTCATTCAATTTCATTAATTCGTCATTCAAATTCGTCCCGAGGAACCACCAGAGCGGAAATCCCAACTTCAATTTCGTCTTTCGTCAATCAATTTAACACAATCACCACACAATTTAGTCATTAGGCACACATTTTCGTCAATTGCAAATCAAATTCGTCGGTCACAGTTGCTGAACACATAAAAGCGAAAGCAATTTCGTCAATTGGCAACCAATTTCGTCAAAACTCCATTCAAATTCGTCCTATGTATTTAGGAGGTAATTTTCTGTTATAAATTGTCTTGATGTAGTTGTTAAATTGTAACATTAATTATATAGGGGGTTACACACACACACACACACACACACACACATCCACACACACACACATACGTTTAAAACATATCTTCATTCAATTATATATTTTTTGTATAGAAATATATGTAATGTTGTTATGTTTTGTTTTATATATTTTGTAAGAGATTTGAAGTAAATCAAACTGGACTTTATTTATTTTGTTTCATCTTGATTTGGAAATAAAACAAACAAACAAACAAACAAACACACATCACACATCACACACACACACACACACACACACACACACGCACACGCACACGCACACGCACACGCACACGCACACACACACACACACACACACACACACACACACACACACACACACACACACTGGTTTTCCTATCTCAACAAAAGGCTATACCACCTGACGAATTTGAATGACAAATTCACGAAATTGTTTGCACAATGACGAAATTGAACTTAACATTCACCACCCGCTCAGTGGCCGAGACGAATTCCAATGACAATTGACGATTTTGAATGCGAAATATTTGAAATTGGTTGACCAATGACGAAATAGAATGACCATTGACGAAATTGAAGTTGGGATTTACGCTCTGTTGGTTTCTCGGGACGAAATTGAATGACGAATTAATGAAATTGAATGACAATAGTGTTAAAATGAATGGGAAAACCTATATTATTTTTTATGTTTTTATTTATTTATTTTTTTATTATTTTTTTTATTTATTTATTTTTATTTATTTTTATTTATTAATTTTTTTATTTTTTTTTTTTTTAATTTAATTAATTTTTTCCCCATGTCCCTTCCTTTGTTTGCTACAAATTTCTTACGTTGTTTTTTGATCTGGAAAAGGTAATGAAATTCATCACCGATTTTATTTTTGTTACAAAATGTATACAAAATCAATCATTTTTTTGGATATCGACCATGGTCTCGTTGCAGAAAGAGATACAATCGATCGTAAGTTACAATTGATTGTAAGTCAGAAATTGTACGCATTTCGACCAATCAGATTTGCGCATCAAGAGCACATGATCTGACTTGCAATTAATTGTAACTTCCAATCAATTGTATCTCTTTCTGCAACGGGTACCCATATCTTCCCAAGACAACGACAAGCTGACAGCACATTTCCTAATATAGATCAAATGCCTGTATGTGTGTGTGTGTGCGTGTATGTATGTGTGTGTTTGTTTGTGCGTGTATGTCCGTTAGTTTGTGTGTTTAGTGTCTAATATAATATAATGAAGGAGTGCATTTCTAAATGCAAAGATCCCTCCAATATGCGCCAGATAGCATAATTTAAATTGAAAAATGCAAAAGCTCCATAATGTGTGAGGGGGACACACGTCCCCTTCCTTCCCCATACAAAAGCTTGAATAAAATACAATATATAACACACACACACACACACACACGCACACACGCACACACGCACACACGCACACACGCACACACGCACACACGCACACACGCACACACACACACACACACACACACACACACACATGCGCGCACACACACACACACACACACACACACACACGCACACACACACCCACATACATACACACGCATGTAGACTTACACATGTACAAATATACACACAATTTAAATACACACATTCATTAAGACGATGATCCGATATTAAAAAGTCCATGAACGAAGCATAATCAGTTACTTTAAAGGCCAATCTTTTATGGATACAACTCGGGGCCTCATACGCAAGAAGTGAAGAAGAAGTATAAAGGTAGTCGTAACGTATAATAGTTGTAGCATTAATACCAACAAACACACTTGAGGTTCTATTCAGAAAGAGTTTACAAAAATATTCCTCATCATTTTGTACGGCTTCCGCCCCCTTCCAATAGAAAACATTTCAAAATGCTTAAAATAATGTAGATTGTTTCGCCAATAACCCATGAACGGATACATTAGGCTAAGCGTCCACTTGAGATGTCTATATGTTCAAATTGAGGTTCAAATATTTATTGCTTTAGTCAATCAATTCACACATGCCTGTTAATTTGTTTGTCAGTATTCGTTGATTGATTTGCAAACCGAACATTACTGTAACAGAATCAATACGAGAACATTAATATTATTAACAATATATAGGCCTACGTGAATATAAAAAATACAATTTATACAGTGTTTCGATATTATAAGTGCAAATCTTGAGTTATATACCTATAGACAACGGTTTCTAAAGTAATACAAAAATATCTCCAAACTTTCTTCCTGGAAGTCGCAAAAGTATATATTTCGAATCAGTTCGCATTTTACCAACACGCATATCTTGTTTGTGTTGGGTTCTCCATTTGGAAAATGGAAGTTGTAAACAACATTCACTTTTTTAATGCTTCATAAACAACCGATGAACATATATAAAATATGCTCAACATTAAAATACTAATAATGAAACATGTTTATATAGCGCATATAACACATAAGCACAATTGCATGTCTCTATCCTCTTAAATGATTATTCATAGATAGGTGCCGTATAGTTTTACAGAAGTACAGCTTTATAAAAGCTAAAATCTTAATATTGGCTTTTATACCATATTATGCATAATTATGTAAATAATATGTTACGAATCAATGGCATTGTAAAATAGTCACTCTGAGAGGGTTAAAGCCAGAAAGCAGTATTGGGAAAGTTACGGAAATCAAATCTATCGGCTAAACTAATTAATTGATCGACATGGTCAAATAACTAGTTTTCCCATTCATTTTAACACTTTTGTCATTCAATTTCGTCCCGAGAAGCCGAGAATGTGCCAATGCCAACTTCAATTTCGTCTATAGTCGACCAATTTCACAAAAAGTCCATTCAATTTAGTCATTTGTCACACATTTTCGTCCAGTACAATTCAAATTCGTCAGTCACAGATGTGTTCAGCAACTGTGACCGACGAATTTGAAATGTAATCGACGAAAATGCGTGACGAACGACTAAATTGAATGGACTTTTTGTGAAATTGGTCGACAATAGACGTAATTGAAGTTGGCATTGGCACATTCTCGGCTTCTCGGGACGAAATTGAATGACAAAACGACGAAAATGAATGGGAAAACTTATACAAGAAATACAAGGACAGCTGAGACGGTGAGGCCCATGCGCGCCGCTGAGATTAAGCAAAACATAATTATTCCGCCCGTCTTCGCCGGCATGAGTAGCCTACTTGTAGCTAATTGCCGCTCAAATTCTTGTGCAGCCACGGTTTCATGAATTGAATTGTGGTAGTTAACAAGCTTTTGTCATTTCGAACATTTACTTGCTCAAATATTTTAAAAGCAGTTTTTGTCCAACCTTTTTACATTAACAATGTATAAGTAACGTAAAAGGAGTATATTTCATTTTGTGTGTGGGGTGCTTCCGAATGCTGCTATTTGGCTTTAACACTGTATGTCAGTACAAAATAGTTTTAGTTCAATTTCATCGATCAAAAAATATACAAACAACAAGAAATTAACCTATAATTTACGAGATTACAAGTTTTCAAACGGAAAGAACAAAATAGGTATATAATGATATCTAATGTACGTATTGATCACACTATGTTCATTACACAGCATACAAATGAGATATATACAAGACATGAACAGTTCCAAAATCTCCATCACAAACAACAAGTTATAGACCGATAAGGATGATGAAACACAACATACAATATATACATACAAAATCAAAGGAAGCAAAACGTACTGTTTGAAAGAATATTTCTTATAATGGATGAATATGATTCCATACCGATGGCCCATGGTTGATGTTGGTACACTTCAAAACACTATATAATTTTGTAATAAAATCAAAGCAAAGAGATTTGGGGTATATTAAGAAGAAACATTTTACAACATGTATAATTATTTTGACACAAAACTAATGTTGTCAATGTATATTACTTCACTTTTTACCAAACATTCAGTGAAGGTATCTGATTAAAGCCTAGCGGGAAACTCTATAATCAATACCCACGAAGTGTATTATTAATTGATGCATATACATATCCTGTATTGTTGTTCGTTGATTTAAAAAAAGAATAAGCCACATATTAAAAAAGCAGGCTATCTTCGATTAAATGTTAGCAAACCAATCTACCAATACAATATGCATGCATATGAAGTCAGTGTGCAAACCAATTGAAAATTTCAGGTGAAATGCAGTCAAAGTCGGTATGTTTTATTGATGAGATAAAAATCGCACCACTCTCCACATTGGCCGAACTAAATTTTATTATACCCTTGTTAAAAAAAAGGATATCCTTATTGTTATGGTAAGAAGGTAATGGACCACTGTGTCGAGATGTTGAAATGTTTAGACGAGGTCCTATGTGTAGACCTGTACAGGCATATAATTTATCTGAAATTTCAAGTTTATCAACCCCAAATAAAAATGTTATTTTCCTAAATAGGAAGTAAGTGGAAAATATAAAAAAAAACTGCTTATCGACTACAAACTGACAAAGGCAATTGTAATCAAATATAAGTCATAACGTATGATCAAATAGGTCTTTATCCCAAGTGTTTAAGTTCGCTGTTAACCTATTGTTTGTATTCAATGAAACAATATAAACTGCATTGCATTTTACACAACTTGTTCTACACATATTATAATCAAGTAGATAGCGAGAACATTTGCGATATATCTGGAAAGTAAGAAAATGCCAAGTTTATTGTATATTAATGAAGGTTGTCAACAGTTACAGTTATTTATAAAGGTTGCACCTCGATGAAATGAAGCTCGTTACCATAAGCAAAAGCAAGCATGTCACATGACAGAGATACCATGTAACACCATGAGTAACCCCGAGCCAGATTCAGTTCCTCAAACTGAAAGACTTTCTTGAACTTCAGACCGTCCATCTTGTACTGTGTGATGACCACTTTACCTGCTCCTTGATTCACGCTGGCGACATAGACCCTGTCTTGGGTATCGACTGCAGCATACATATATTCCCCTTGATTGGCCGTCAGGAGGTCTCCTACCCTCCCACTTCTGTCATAGGCCGTCACCATGCTGGGCTTGGTTTGATTACCACACGTGCTGGCAATGATGGCTCCTGACCTGGTTTCAAACGCCTGGTGTGGTACATCCCTGGTCGTAATACTACACAGCTGTGTACTTATGCTAGGGTCGTAGAGCATGATGCAGTCTTGTCCATTGGCAATTATTAGTTCATCGTTGCTGTTAGAAGAAATCTTCGGGTAATAAGAAGTGCAACTATTAGTTATCTTCTTTGTATGCATGTATGAACCGTTTGGCAAATAGATCCGTAGTTCTGTTAGAGAATGCATCCGTACCACTGTGTTGCCAGTGTGAGTCTGATGGACAAGGCCAAAGTAGCATCCATCATGTGGGAAGTGTTGTGACGTATTTTATTAGTTACACCCTGCTTGTTCACGCAATACGGGATATATCTACGTTCTGGTTCCATATTCCATGAGGCCGGAGGCCGAATGGAATATGGAACCAGAACGTAGATATATCCCGTATTGCGTGAGAACAAGCAGGGTGTGACGGATTTATCTCTTTAAGTGTATACATTTTTTCAAACATCTCACATGGTCTCCAAGTAATATAAACTGTTCTGGAACCAGAACGTAGATATATCCCGTATTACCCGTTTGATCATTTTGACCAAGTAAATGAGGTAAATACGGGTTTGTCTCAAAGACAAATTGACCAATCAGATTACAGCAAAATGGCCCACTAAGAGATAACCCTTTGTATCCACTTTGTCTGCACCTCTCACGTTACTGTAACCAATGACCACAGTGTCCTGAGATGCTACTCCCATTCCACACATCGTGCCTCGTAGGTCGACTATCCTACTAACTCTCGTTGAAGGTTTGGCTATTTCTTTAGGTATGTGTTCTTCATTACTAAATCTTGTTGAGGGTTGAACTATTTTCCCCAGCTGAAGAAGAGATCCATCAGCTTGTTTGAACTCGTTTTCACCGGCAGTCTTCGATATTTCTCTTGCAGACGTATCATCTTTGACCTCATTCAGCATTTGCTCGAGTTCATCACAGAGAAGGCAGTGCACCGCCAAGCTGTCGGCCTCGAGACATCCCAGTCTATCGTTAGCGACCAGTGACACGGAGCTGACAATGCTCTTGATTCTCTGACGGTCTTTCGCCTTCAAGACATCAAGGTCATCATCGAAACATTTCTTCACGGACTGGAGATTCTCAAGTAGTAACCGCTCGTTCTCTTTCAGCTGCCTTGCCTTCTTCTCGTACGCATCTCTGACTTCTGTTTCAAGCTTCTGAACTGCCGTGTGAACTTCTTGACGACGCGCTTCTGTGTTCTGAATGTTCTTCTCAAGTTCTGTCTTTCTAGCTTTGCATCGATCGAGCAGACTTTCCACTTTCATCTGCAACTCCCTCTCGAAGTCGTGATGGTTCTTGATTCGATGGTCACGATGCGCTACGATGACACACTTAAGCAGATGTACACTCGGCACTCTTCACAGAATATATCCCTGTTCTCTTGTCGATGTATCGGGCACCTCTCCGGGTGCTGGTGAATGTTGAATTTCCCGCTGCTTAAGTCGGACATGGACAGAACCTGATGGTCTGCAAACACTGTGGTCATTCTTTGATGACCGCTGTGGCAATTATCACACATAAATGTACTACATTCCTTGCAGAAGGACATTGCCTCTACTTTCAATGTACACATTGTGCAGTATACAACTTTAACCTCAAGAGAAGCCAAAATACCACCTGTGCTGCTGAGGTAATCATCCACGAGCCCATTGACCGTCACGTTGGCGGGAAGTCCCTCGACTCGATTCTCCTGTAGCTTCGTGTCACTCCTGCAGAGAGGACACACCATGTGGTCTCTGTCCAGGTGGGACGCGTCGTACCTCTTGAGACACTTCCTGCAGAAGGTATGTCCGCAGGTCAGAAGTGTAGCGTCTTCAAAGACGTCCAGACAAAGCGGGCAGATCAGACCCTCGGGAGAGCATGGTGCTTCTTCTTCTCGTGAAGCCATTTCAATATACAGAAAATCGACGCAAACGGAACCGTCAAGATACAGAGTGGACTGTTATCGTTCTCCTAAATTTGCAAAATCTCACAAAGTGCGTCTGATTAAAATAAATTAAACTTATTTGTAGTTTCTAAGATCAGCATATAATCTATTCATAGTTTTATTCCTGAAGGCATCCACGTTCATTAATTGCAGCTTCTATGTATACAGCGCACTGGTTGTATGACTGGTGAATTCAAATCTATGGAGCTTCATCTCGTGTAGCCATTCCAATTTACAGTCAATCAACACAAACGGAGCAGTGTATACATAATGTGGCACCTATATAGTTTTTCTTCTGATAAAAAGAATTGATAATTATTTCCAATGTCTTTATAGCCTTTATGCACTGTTTTTTTCTTCGCGGGACACAAGTCCGTTGTTGCAGCTTCTATAGTTATAGCGAACTAGTTGAAGAGCAGTTTTTCAAATTCGCATGACTGGTGGATCATAATCAACACTCTTTGCTTCGTAATGAAGACAAACATTATCATGACATGTATTTCCAAGCTATGAAGGTATGTGGTGTGGCTTGTATAATTTACTTTACTACACCCTCCACAATAGACTCACTCTGGCCTACGTCAATTTGTGTTCCGTTCTCATCACGTGAGAGATAATGAGTGCCACGCTTGCTTATCTTGAACTTTGAGCTTCTGTTTATAGCACTTGGTTTTACCCAGTGTTTCCTCCAAATGGTTTTATACTTGTAATTTTTGATAGTTTTCTTTATCATATATTGGTTCGTTTCCCAATGACATACTGTAGCCGATTTTGATACACAGGAACAGAACATGAATTAAAGGGAACATTGTTCAAATTCGCAAATCTTACTTAGAAATCTCGTGGTTCTCTCACATAGCTTGTTGTATTCGTATTGCCATTCTAAGTATGAAACAGGCTTTTACGATTTTATTTTTAGGATTGAAGTGTTCAGATTTTCAATTATCCGCTGGAAAGTTATAACTGTGTACAAAGTCAGTGCAACGAATTGGTGAATCACTTTGCATTTTCACTCATTAATTGGCTGTATAATATTCATTGATCTCAGTCGATATATCAAATCATAATAACGAAATACATTTTTATCAACCACTCATCCATTTTTGCACATGCCAACAAAGTTACCTGATCCCTTTAATGTTCGGATCAACCCTGGATTGTAGTTGTGTTCAGGCGCGCCGGAAGCAGTTTTGGATCGGGGGGGGGGGGGGGGGGGGGGGGGCAAAGACCTAAGGGGGTTTACGATTTGTTTGTGTAGGGGCTCATATCCAACCATACTCACAGGGTTGCCAACTTTGAGCCAGAGGTAAGAGTGAGACATTGCAAGGGAGCGAAGTGACTGAGCGGTGGGAGGGGGGTGTCCCCCCTCCCACGGTAGGGAGCTTTTGCATTTTTTGGACTTGAAATTCTGCAATCTGGTGCATACCTAGATAGGAAATTCGGGCTTAAGAATATTAAACTGTATCTGGGAAAGCGTGTTATGATTTGATCGCCATTTTAAATATATTTTTCACGAAGAAAACAAATAATTAACACACTAATAAATATGCAGCACAACACAGACACAAATATTGTATTTTGTGTCATACACAAAACATATACATAAACCATATGCCACATTATATATGATCCAAAACATCCTACATCCTACATCCAAGAATGAGTCCCGAGGGAGCGAAGCGACCGAGGGCTGGGGCTGAGCCAGAGGGGGAGGGTTTGGGAGGGGGTATATCCCACTCCCACCGGGAAGATTTTACATTTATATACATGAAATGGTGCAATTTGGTGCACGTCACACAAGCAGCCAGAGCAATTCCAGCCTATACACGGGAACTACGTGGCCCGGTACATAAAAAGTACTCACCCCATCGACCATGCGCAAGTTACACACAAACTGAGATAATCTTTTCGCGCGCCATCATAACCATCATCATCATCATCACCATCATCATCATTATTATCATCATCATAACCATCATCATGTGTGGAGGTGTTGCTGCACGATTAGATAAGCGCTTACCTTCCGATCACGGGACCCGAGTTCGAAACCGATTGAGGAACCGGCATTATTGTCCTCATCAATTTTTTGATCGGCCTTGCTGCCATCTACTACTCATCATTGCCATCGTTTTTTTTTTTTTTTTTTTTTTTTTTTTTGGGGGGGGGGGGGGCTTTTTTTTTTTTTGGGGGGGGGGGGGCAAAAACGCGTTTTGCCCCCCCCCCCCCCCCCCCCCCCCCCCACTTTTTGGATTGGGGGGGGGGGGCGGCTGCCCCCCTGCCCCCCTACTTCCGGCGCCTATGTCATCATCATCATCATCATCATCATCATCATCATCATCATCATCATGAGCATTATCATCACCATCATCATCATCATCATCATAACCATCATCATTTGTGGAGGTGTTGCTGCACGATTAGATAAGCGCTTACTTTCCGATCACGGGACCCGAGTTCGAAACCGATTGAGGAACCGGCATTATTGTCCTCATCAGGATCAAGATATTTGATCGGCCTTGCTGCCATCTACCCAGCTAGCCACCTGACGTCGTGCCGATGTCATAAGTTGTTGGCCGGATGTCGGCTTATCGCGGTTGGCTCGAGGTTAAAATGTCCGCCAGCCCAACATCGTAACCACGTCATTTTGTGATACGTCAATTTCTGACAATGGCCCAACATCAACTCATGACATTGGACCAACATAACATTATGATGTGGGCGCGAGGTTAAAATGTCCGCTAGCCTAACATTGTCCCAACATCATTTTGTGATGTCGGGCAAATGTCAATTTCCGACAATGGCCCAACACCAAATCCAGACATAGGACAGATATCAAATTCTGATGTGGGCTCGACGTTAAAATGTCCGCCAGCCCAACATCGTCACCACGTCATTTTGTGATACGTCAATTTCTGACAATGGCCCAACATCAACTCATGACATTGGACCAACATAACATTATGATGTGGGCGCGAGGTTAAAATGTCCGCTAGCCTAACATTGTCCCAACATCATTTTGTGATGTCGGGCAAATGTCAATTTCCGACAATGGCCCAACACCAAATCCTGACATAGGACAGATATCAAATTCTGATGTGGGCTCGACGTTATTATTCAGCCTATGTTTTATTGTCACGAACTACTCTACTGTAACGTATTCATCACCGCACCAAATAATCATGTCGACCAGTAGCACATCAGTTGATACCAGGAAATCAAGCAGGGGAAAGAAACTCGATAAAAGCAAAAATGACAAATCTGAAAAAGAAGAAGTAGCTGAAACCCCGGCTGAAACCCCGGCTGAAACCCCAGCTGAAACCCCGCCATTGTCTGCCCTCCTCCCCGAGTACGAACCAGTCATCAGGCAATTGATGATGAACCTCCTGAAAAGCAAAGATTTCATGGAAGTTCTGGAGGCTGTCTGCACGAAAACAATGGAAAAGGTGGTCAGCGAAAAGTGTGACAACTTACAAAAACAAATTGAGAAGAATCAAGCGACAATCTTCGATCTGCAAAACGACCTCGAAAGCAAAACAAGGGAGGTGCAATCTCTCAAGAATCAAGTGCATGCCGGTTCAACGAAGACAGAAGGAGTTGAGAAACGACAAAACGACCTCGAGCAGTATACCCGCCGAAATAGCATACGTATCTTCGGCGTAAAGGAACAGACAAACGAGGATACGGACCAGATCGCCGTCGATCTCGCCAACGAGAAGCTGGGCTTCCAACTGACGAAGCAAGACATCGACCGCTCGCACCGTGTCCAGCAAAAGGATCCGAGGAAGATAAAGCCGATCATCGTCAAGCTGTGCTCATATCGAAACAAAAGCTGTTTCATGAGAAACAAGAAGAAGTTGAAAGGCACCGGAATCTCCATTCAGGAAGACCTGACCTTGCCCAACCTGATCTTGCTGCAGAAAACCAGCAAGTGCGACAAGGTCAACGCAGCCTGGAGTGCCGACGGTCGCATTTTTGCGGCCGTAAAAACGACCGATGCCAACGTCACCTTGAAGCGCAGAATCTTCAGAGAAAGTGATCTGATCAACCTATAATCTAATCAGCAAAATCACATACACAAACTATACAAACTATATACATGTATATTGCTGATGAAAGACAAATTAAATGCTGATTATTTACATAATCATTGATTAACTGTGTAAAAGACAGATCGATATTATCAAAGTGAACTGAACTTCAATACATTAATACTTATTAATAGTTTATTGTTCCTCCAAATCTCGTATTAATTTCGTATTCATTGTTAACTTAATTTATATTTAGTGTTATAGATAGTACTTTGAATTTTGTATGTTAGTTTTTTGTTTTCTTTAATTTGTTGTGCCTTCAGGCGTATTGGAAGACTATTAGTTGTGATATATAAATATTCCTTTTCTTTTCTCATTTTCACCGAGCCGGTGATTTTGTTGTTTTGTTTGGTTGTAGTTTTGAGATGTTTAGTTTTCAGGGCACCACACTAGTAGTGAAATATTTGACCCACATAATACGTACTATCCAGTCAAGTAAGCATGCCGCAGTCAAACTAACTTTTCCCCTTTTAAATGGTTAATCACGAATTAGTTGATAATGTAGAACAATCAGTCCCACTTGATAATTGTAAGTATTATATACCAAGTGATTTGAACTCCTTACAACTTAGTAATTCCGACTTAAGTTTCCTTCACGTGAATGCACGTAGCTTAGCATGCAATTTCGATAAACTTGATAATCTACTTAATTCTATTCACTATAACTTCTCTATTATTGGTGTAAGTGAATCGTGGCTTAGGGTCGACTCTCCCCAATTGTATGAAATAAAGGGTTATAAAATGCTCCGGGCAGACAGACAGAATGGACGAGGAGGTGGAGTTGTTATGTATATCAAGGATGATATCCCATTTAAATTGTTACATAATACTCCTAATTCACTAGACTTTGAATCTATTTTTATAGAGATTATTAATACAAGTGGTCGGAAGAATGTAACTGTTGGTGTAACTTATCGCCCCCCTAGTTCTTCCGTAAAACATTATATAGATTATTTAGAAATTTGTGTCAATAGATTGACCCGAGGAGGTAAGCATTTATACCTTCTTGGAGACTTGAATATAAATTTACACCCCGATCACATGAGTAATCCCGGTCACGATTTTCTTACTTTTTTGTCTATGTATGCAATGTACCCACTAATAAATAAGCCCACTCGTATAAGAGCGACCTCACAAACTGTTATCGATAATGTAATTACAAATGTTGTTGATGGTGAATTCATAAATGGCATATTATACTCTGAAATATCTGATCATATGCCAATTTTTGTTATTCATAAGAATCAATTGAAACACAAAAGTATTAATAATTCACATTCTTTTCGGAAATTTACAACTAATGAAATTGATTCCTTTAGTAATGCACTGAAGAATGAAAATTGGTCAGCTGTGTATGCAGAAAAGAAAAATGTTGATAAGGCGTACGAATTGTTCTTATTTAAATTAAAGCATCAGTATGATCAAAATATACCACTTTATACAAAGAAAAATAATAGCAGGAATACAATTCGAAGACCCTGGATTACGAAGGGAATACTAAAATCGATTCATAGGAAAAATAATTTATTTAAGAATCATATACGTAACCCTAAAAATGATTTATTGCATCAGAAATTTAAACAATATCGTAATAAATTGAATAGTATTATTCGACTTTCTCGTAAGAATTATTATGCTCAGAAATTGCAAGCTGCTTGTGGAAATATGACAACTATATGGAATGTTTTAAATGATATTTTAGGGAATAAAAAGAGTAAAGATTTCCCTACTGAGTTGCAATATAATGATATAAGTACATGTGATAAAACAGACATTGTCAATATTTTGAATAGCTATTTTGTTAGTATTGGTGTTAACGCGTCCGACCATACGAGTTTACATGACGAGGCATCTTTTATAGATACTTTATTCACTAGATGTAATGAATCAGTCTTCTTTAAACCAATTTCTCCTGTTGATATTTTATCCATTGTTAAGGGCCTCAAGAACAGTAAGACATGTGGACACGATGATCTGAATTCATTTGTCTTGAAAAAGATCATACATTATATTGTTGATCCATTATGCTATATATTTAATATGTCACTTAATTTGGGTAAATACCCCCAGTCGTTTAAATTAGCTAAAGTTATACCAGTTTTCAAAAAGGGGAACCGTAATCAATGCAATAATTATCGACCCATATCAATTTTACCCTGTATCTCTAAAATATTGGAAAGAGTAGTGTACAATCAAATATATGATTTTTTAACCAAACACAACATTATTAATTCCTCGCAATATGGCTTTCGCAAAGGACACTCAACTGACCTTGCAATTTTAGATTTATATGATAGAATAACTTTGGCACTTTCTAAAAAACAATATATTGTGGGTGTATTCTTAGATTTGTCAAAGGCATTTGATACCCTAAACCATCCTATTCTTTTGTATAAACTTGCACAATACGGCATCAGGGGAACGCCACTTGCATGGTTCAGTGATTATCTTTCCAATAGAAAACAGTATACTGAATTCGACTCACACCAATCTGAGGTCCTGAATATGCAATGTGGCGTTCCTCAAGGATCTATTCTTGGCCCCTTGTTATTCCTATTGTACATTAACGATATCGTAAACGCTTCACCTATACTGTCGTATATATTATTTGCTGACGACACAACCCTTTTATATGCTGATAGAAATCTAGATAATGTATTTTCTGTATTGAATAATGAACTACCTAAACTAATTTCTTGGATTCGTGTAAATAAGTTATCCCTAAATGTAGATAAATCAAACTATATTTTGTTCCATTGTAATAATAAACCAATAGATCTTAATTATATAATATTGTTGAATAACGTAGAATTAGAGCAGAAATGTTGTATTAAATTTCTTGGGATATTTATTGATGAATATTTGAATTGGAACCAACAATATGAACATGTAAAATCACAACTATCTCGTGTTATTGGAATTATGTATAAGATTAAGGATATGTTGCCTCTATACGCACTTTGTTTACTATATAAATCGTTCATTTTGTCATATTTATCGTATGGAAACATAGCTTGGGGAAGTAGTACATCCACACACGTTACTTCATTATTTATGATGCAGAAACGAGCAGTGAGATTAATATCTGGTTCCCAATATTTAGCTCACACTGACCCTATTTTTAAAAGTCTACGATTATTGAAGATAAGTGATATAAACTTAATACAAACTGCAATTTTTATGTATAAATTCAAACAGAATATTCTCCCTTCTTATTTTAAACAAATGTTCCAATGTAATATGCAGATTCATTCCTATAACACAAGAATTTCTGAAAACTATCACTTGTATAATCCTAGAATTACTCTCTCTTACAGATCAATACGTCACAAAGGTCCTGATATTTGGCACACACTGCCAAACGAAATAAGACAATGCTCTTTGTTATCATCATTCAAAACGAAATTGAAATGTCACGTACTTGCCACTTATGATTGATTGATTGATTGTTTATATTTGATATTGTATATTTACATTTACCCCCAGTATGTTTTCATCCTGGTCAACCTCAATTGATACATAGTCACTACGGGAAGGGTGGGTGTAAGCGGGGGGGGGGGGGGGGGGGGGGAGGGGGTGGGGTGCTAGTTATTCTAGTTATTTAGTTATTTAGGACTAGGTGTTTTTTTTCTTCTTTCTTTTTCATGTAATAAATAAAGTTAACAGACAAGTGATGTATACTATCTTACCATTTTCACCTGGGGTGACCCATTTTCAAGCTCTCCGAGCTTTGCGGGCATTCCGTATTTCCTTATATTATGTCTATACATTTACTTCAATTTCATATTACATGACTTAAATCTTACTTTCTATGTTTATGATATTTTAATTTATGTATATGAACTTGTATTTTGTATTTTCTGATTTAAAGTTTGGAAATAAAATGATTGAAATGAAAATGAAATAAAATGTCCGCCAGCCCAACATCGTCACCACGTCATTTTGTGATACGTCAATTTCTGACAATGGCCCAACATCAACTCATGACATTGGACCAACATAACATTATGATATGGGCGCGAGGTTAAAATGTCCACTAGCCCAACATTGTCACAACATCATTCTGTGATGTTTCACAATGTCAATTTCCGCCAATGGCCCAATATCAAATCCTGACGTTGGGCCAACATCAAATTCTGACGTTGACCCGACATTACAATATCCGCCAGCCCGACATTAGCCCAACGTTATTTTTTATTGTTGGCCCAACATCAAATCTTGACGTTGGCCCAACATCAAATCTTGACGTTCGCCCGACGTTTGAATGTCCGCTAACCCAACATTGGCCCAACGTCATTTTTTGATGCTGGACCAACATCAAAATTTGACAATGGCCCAATGTCATTAATATGACATCTCCAATAAGAGGTCGACCTAATATAGCGCCGATGTTGGGACTGGTATCAATTTAAGAGGTCGCTACCCAGCTAGCCACCTGACGTTGTGCCAACATTGGGCCAATGTAAAAAGTTGATTTAAGACGACGTTGGGCCTACATTAAAAATCCGACGTCGCCGCGACGTAAAAATGTCCGCCAGCCCAACATCAGCGCGGCGTTTTTGTTTTTTTAATGCTGGCCAAACGTCATTTTGCGATTTCGACCCAACATCAATTATTCAGTCAGTGGTCAGTCATGGTTGTGAAATTAATGTCGGGACAATGTTAGTAATGAGACAAGAATAGGACATCTCAATTTTTACGTCAAACCGAAATCCTACGACGTCAGAATGGGCAGCAGTGAATCAAGTAGTCTAATAGTCATTAAGTTGATGTTGAGCCGATGTCAATGATCCGACATGAATATGACATCTCAATGATGACGTCAATGCGATATCCTGCCGATGTCAGAACTGACAGCAATGAAACAAGTCGGCAAATGATCATAAAAGTGATGTTGCGCCGATGTCAATAGTCGGACATGAATATGTCATCTCCAATATGACGTCGGGCTAATATCGCGCCGATGTCGGAAAAGGTAGCAATTAAGGAGGTCGGTAAATGGTAGTAAAATTGATATCGGTCCGATGTTATTAATTAGACATGAATGTGATAAATATGTCAGGCTGATGTAAGAACTTGCAGC
Organism: Echinarachnius parma; assembly: GCA_037951105.1. Taxonomy (NCBI): domain Eukaryota; kingdom Metazoa; phylum Echinodermata; class Echinoidea; order Clypeasteroida; family Echinarachniidae; genus Echinarachnius; species Echinarachnius parma. The sequence goes on from JBAMJV010000802.1 coordinate 50,268, forward strand.
AATGAAACAACTCGGCAAATGGTAATTTAATTGATGTTGTGCCGAAGTCAATGATTAGACATGAATATGACATCTCAATGATGACGCCATAGCGATATCCTGCCGATGTCAGAACTGGCAGCAATGAAACAAGCCGGCAAATCGTCGCCAGTTCCGACATCGGTACAACATTGACCCAACGTCATATTTGAGCTGTCATATTTATGTATATTTAATAACATAAGCCCAACATCAATTTTGCAATCTTTGACTGATCTCTTAATTTGCTACCAGTTCCAACATCTGCGCGATATTAGCCCGACGTCATATTTGAGATCTCTTATTCATGTCGGATTAATGACATCGGCACAACATCAGTTTAATGACCATTTGCCGACTTGTCTAATTGCTGTCAGTTCTGACATCGGCAGGATATCGCTTTGGCGTCATCATATAGAGATGTCATATTGAGGTCAAATTAATAACATTGGCCAGACATCAATTTCACAACCATGTACCGACCTCTTAAATTGCTACCAGATACAACATCATCACAATATCGGACTGACGTCATAGTAGAGATGTCATATTTATGTAGGAGTAATGACATCCGCCCGACATCTATTTCACAACCTTTTACCCACCTTTAAAAATTCGTAAAGTTCCGACATCTGTGCGGTATAGGCCCAAAGTCATATTTTGGATGTCATATTTATGTCTAATTAATAACTGTGATCCGACATCAATTTCACAGCATTTTACCGACCTCTTAAATTACTACCAGTTCCAACATCGGGGCGATAGAAGGCCGATTTTATATTTGAGATGTCATATTCATGTCGAATTATTGACATCGGCACAACATCCATTTAATGACTATTTAATGATTAGTTTCATTGGTGCCATTTATGACATCGGCAGGATATCGCTTTGGCGTCATAATTGAGATGTCATATGGATGTCCAATAAAACTCATTGGTCCGACATCAATGTTACAACCATTTACCGACCTCTTTAATTGCTACCAGTTCCAACATCGAAGCGCAATTATCCCGACGTCATAATGGGCCGTATGCATAAAAACAAGCAATTGCTTATAAGCAAATGCTTTAAGCACAAGCAAGAGCTTGTCAAGCAAAAGATCAAGTTCAAGCAATTGCTTAAATTCGTATGCACGAGCCTTTGCTTGTGCTGAAACCTTTTGCTTGCACTGCCTAAGCAATTGCTTACGTGTTGAACAAAGGATCGTTACGGTTGTGCGAACATCGCACTGCAGGGCAACAACGCTTCGTGCCCGACCTGGCAGCAGTATTTTTTATTACGCAAATAGGGGGAAACAGCGCAGAGCATCAGGGGGGTTTCTGTGCAGATCGATGGACAAAAATTGCCGTAAAAAGTCTAAAATAACAGGAATTTGATCACAACATAACCTCTGGAATATGGAGCTTGAAATCATCCTGAAACGGTACGAAAATTTGATCCTTAAACGCGAATGCACTGAGTAAGCAAGAGCTCAAGCTGGTCTGGATGTGCTTGAAAAAACGCAAGCAATTGCTTATCAAGACAAGTAAAAGGTTCGTTTTATGCATACGGTTTTAAGCAATTGCTTGTTTGGTAAGCAATTGCTTACGAGCAGTAAGCAATTGCTTGTGCTTGTAAGCAAATGCTTTTGCTTGCAAGCAATTGCTTGTTTTTATGCATACCGATTCAAGCAAAAGGCTAGCACAAGCAATTGCTTGTTTTTATGCATACGGCCCATTGGAGATGACATATTCATGTCAGAATATTGACATCGGCTGAACATCGATTTCATGACTATTTGTCGCCTCGTGTCATTGCTGCCAATTCTGACATCGGCGCGATATCGGCTTGACGTCATATTTGTGATGTCATATTGATGTCCAATTAATGACATCCGTCCGACATCAATTCCACATTCAACCATTTACCGACCTCTTAAAATGATATATTCCGACATCGGTACAACATTGGCCCAACGTCATATTTGAGATGTCATATTCATGTTGGTTTATTGACATCGGCCCAACATTAATATTACAACCCTCTATCAAGCTCTTAAATTGGTACCAGTTTCGGCATTGGTGCGATATTAGCGCGACCTTTTATTTGAGACGTATTTCTTTCGTCAACTTAATGACATCGGCACGATATTCAACTACAACCATTTTCCGACTTATTTCATTTCCAAAACCTCCAACTTAAATTCGACGTTGGCGTAATGTTGGCGCGACGTCTGTTTGCCGACCGCGATCTTGCCGACGACCTGCCGACACCGGTCCGACGTCAGTCAGCTAGCTGGGTACTTATATTTTTGTTAACTTGCTTTGAGAATCTATACTGAATTGAATTTCGTTTAATCGATTACAAACATTAGTAATTCAAAAGTAAACAAAAAAGAAGTATTGCTATCGGGAAATTCATGATCGATTATAAGCGATCGTAAGTGAAATGAAAATTTTCGATTTTTTTTTTTTTTTTTTTTTCGAATTATTTATATAAAAAAATATACTTTTGTCATGTCCTTGCTGCTGTATATAATTTAGGAGGATCTATAAGAATATAAATAACACCTTAAATAGTGTTATGAATATGATTTGAAGGTGGATTATTTCAAATTCAACGCTCTACAAATACTAACTATTACAAAACATACATGCTAAGAAGAGGTGTATATATAGTATACCGATTGCGACCTATGTTTGTAGGACGATAGGATGATAGGTTTAGGAGTAGGCAATAGGTATAGGAATAGGATATTTATAGAATTATGATTTATGAATGAATGTGTGTAAAGGTTAAACAAAATGCATGGATCGGACGTGGAATCTATGCATGTTTTCCAATTTCTTTTTACGTTTTTGATGTTGGTCCTACGTTGGCCATTTGACATTGGGCCATTGTCAAATTTTGATGTTGGTCCAGCATCAGAAAATGACGTTGGGCCAATGTTGGGTTAGCGGACATTCAAACGTCGGGCGAACGTCAAGATTTGATGTTGGGCCAACGTCAAGATTTGATGTTGGGCCAACAATAAAAAATAACGTTGGGCTAATGTCGGGCTGGCGGACATTTTAATGTCGGGCCAACGTCAGAATTTGATGTTGGCCCAACGTCAGGATTTGATATTGGGCCATTGGCGGAAATTGACGTTGGACCAACATCACAGAATGATGTCGTGACAATGTTGGGCTAGCGGACATTTTAACCTCGAGCCGACATCATAATGTTATGTTGGTCCAATGTCATGAGTTGATGTTGGGCCATTGTTGGAAATTGACGTTATGCCAATATCACAAAATGACGTGGTGACGATGTTGGGCTGGCGGACATTTTGACGTCGAGCCCACATCAGAATTTGATATCTGTCCTATGTCTGGATTCGGTGTTGGGCCATTGTCGGGAATTGACATTGGCTCAACATCACAGAATGATGTCGTGACAATGTTGGGCTAGCGGACATTTTAACCGCGAGCCGACATCATAATGTTATGTTGGTCCAATGTCATGAGTTGATGTTGGGCCATTGTCGGAAATTGACGTTATGCCAATATCACAAAATGACGTAGTGACGATGTTGGGCTGGCGGACATTTTAACGTCGAGCCCACATCAGAATTTGATATCTGTCCTATGTCAGGATTCGGTGTTGGGCCATTGTCGGAAATTGACATTGGCTCAACATCACAGAATGATGTCGTGACAATGTTAGGCTAGCGGACATTTTAACGTCGGGCCGACGTCAAAACTTGATGTTCTCTCAACGTCAGGAATCGATGTTGGGCCTACGTTAGAACTGACATTGGGCCATTGTCAATAATTGATGTTGGGCCGAAATCGCTAAATGACGTTGGGCCAGCATTAAAAAAAGACGCCGAGCTGATGTTGGGCTGGCGGACATTTTAACGTCTCGGTGACGTCGCATGTCGCATGTTGGCCCAACGTCCCCTTACAACGAAAATGACATCGGCCCAACGTTGGCACGACGTCAGGTGGCTAGCTGGGTACTCATGGTCAGGAGTATAAATAATGTATATCACCGTGGTCGAGCGTTAATTACACATTAAGACAAAATGGGTCAATCTTACACCTATATAGGTGCAAACCGTTGCCACACTGGGAGCACCTATGTAAGTGCAAAAGTTCACCTTTTGGTAAAGGTTCAGATTTAATCCTTCACCGTTTGCACCTTGAGGGTGCAATATTGTATATTTAGGAAAAGGTGCAGAGTTGCACCTAAAAAAAGATACGTGTAAGTGTAAATTTAAGTGTAAGTGTAAGTGTAAATATAAGTTAGAGGTGCACAGTTGCACCAGTGTGGTGCAACCTTTGAGTTAAGTGTAAAGATGCACCAAAAATGGTTAAAAGTTGAACACCCCTTTCCTGCGAGTGCATGTGTGTATAGTCCTAATAACCTATGATATAACCTATACATACTTTGCTCTAAGCCTATACCTTTCATTCCTAACCATCGGTCCTTGTTCACGTTTAGCTTATAAGCAGGTTACAACATGATGTATGTTTTTTAGTGGTTAGTAATTAAACACAGACGTTAAAACAGTATCGCCTTAATTCATTTCCACCCAAAATGGTTCACAAGAGTCCACTGATAATTAATTGTTACTAAATTAAATTACAAATGCATTCTGATAATTATTTCATAAAATAACGAGATTATATGAACAGATTAAATGTTCGTTTTGCAAAAGCACAAACTAGCACATGCATATTCATGAACCTGTTACAAATTACTGCAAATCGTGCGGTTTTATTTGTATTCAATGTCAACAACAAAAGAATACGCTGTTTTGACATGGAGTCATACTATTCAATTGATATAAATGCGATTCAATACGTATACTAATCGTACACAAATCAGCTGTTGCTGTGTCGGAAAAACCTGAAAAGCTTTTCAAATTGCCATGAGCAACCATTGATGATAGGCTACGCATAAACTGGTCTTTAGATCATCGAATTAATGATGTCGCATTATTTTATTATTACTCCGGTTATACTGTATACTCTGCATCATTGTCAAGTCTGCACCTTCCGATTAATGTTTTTCTTTGTGTGAATAACGTGCGATATCTTGGCAAAACAAATTACCAATCAGAGGGGCTATAACGAAACTATTTTTAAATTATAAATATTCTCATAATACTTTATTTCCTTCATGCATAATAAGCTATCATTTTACAAAAGAATCATAGAGTAGTGATGGATATTAAACATTTTGCATTAAAACACTAAATGCATATTTTGTCTCTCTGTGAGTTAATTATTTCTCTCGGACCTTATAATTGGCTGACTGCCTTGCCATGGCCGTAGTTGTCATTTATTTTCAGACTAATTTCAATAATTTCAAGTTAATATAAAAAGACAGTTGACACATGTTCATTATAAAACCATAAACTTATACACTCATTATGGTGCACAATACTTTTGATGTTGGCATAGAGTTTATCAATGGTATATATCTCAGAAAATCACGTGTGCAGTAGGACCGTTGTATAGGAACAAGACCAAGAATAGTGGGTCTTTGTACTTTAGCAAAAAATCACCTAAATAGGTGCACAAAATGGTGCAATGTTACTCCTTTACCAAGTCTGCACCTTTCGCCGTTACTTTGCACCTTGTTTGATTCTCGCTTGGTAGCTTATCAAGCAAAGGACCAATCAAAGGGGCTGTAGTGAATCTACGTGAGAAGAAGAACTATTTTCATATTACGTTACTGCCAATGTCTCTGTTTTTCAAATCCCTGCATGCATGATGAGCTATTATTTCACGCAAGAACCAATAGAACAGTGATGTAAATAAAACATGTTGCATTTAAACACAAAATACATGTGTTTTCTCTCCGTGAGTGAATTGTTTCTCTCGGACCCTGTAATTGGTTGATAGCCTTGCTGTGGCCGTAGGTGTCATTAATATGATTGTACAGACCCATCTAATTCTTTTCAAGATTACCGTATATTAAAATAAAATTGGCACATATTCATTCAAAACCATAAGGGTATACATTCATAATAGTGCGTGATATATTTGATGATTGACATAGAGTGTACGAATCTTGTATTAACAGAGGAGTACATAAAACCATGCGTGCAGTAGGACCATGGTTTAGGAACAAGACTAAGAAAGGTGCGACTTTGCCCCTTAGCAAAATGCACCCTAAAAGGTGCATACAATGGTGCAACTTTAATCCTATGACGAGTCTGCACCTTTTTTTTTGTTACTTTGCACCATTTATCAACCATTTTTTCTTATTGTGTAGAATTGCACCATTGACAGCATATGGATAGACAAAAATACCCGTCTCTTCATGGGATTTACTCTAATATCGGATTTGTTTTTACTCTATCCCATTCCGACCGTCAAGCTAGCGGAGTATAACGAACGATTTTCCCGGTCTAATGGATGGGGAGCATTATAATTATACACATTACTATCAAAACGAATGAATACATGCATGTGTATGAGATCAAATATATTGTATAGGTCATTGAAATTATTATATTTATAGAGCATGCATGTGTATTATGTACGGGTCATTGAAGGTCATTGAAATATTTATTTCATTGAGGAGCTATATCCTCATTATTTTATATCATTTTTATGACATACCTGAGTGCAAAACTAATTTGTTTTCTGTTTTTATTTTGTAGTTACTGGGAAGTCCTGCTTTTTATGTTGTAATCAAAAATTTATTTTACTTTAAACATATTGCATGTTTTGGCACGTTCCCCGCCTAATGACGTAGTATATGGATATTCCGGACAAGCTACTAAATGATCATGTTCTTTTTAAATAAACTGGGCTCCAAAAGAAACTTATCACTTCTTCAGAGCGACATACATTAAAATCCAAAGCATACAAATTAATCATAATTGGGCATAGATTAGCTATAATACCCCTTAGCAAGCTCATCTAAAAAAAATTATGTTTGCTTTAGTCAACAAAGAATAAAATAAGGTGAAATCGCAAGAGGTCATTTTTCAAAAATCACAGAAACTCCTCGCCTTCCGGGCACAGAGCTCGGTACGGACAATAGCCAGTCTAGCTAGTGGTTACATAACCCGCTTTGAAGTTGAATGAATAGCTATTGAAAGTTCTGAATAGACCGCCTTTCGTGGAGGTTCGCAGCGAGCAGTTTCTGTGATTTTTGAAAAGTGACCTGTAGTGATTCCATCGCATTTTTCTCTTTTTTGGCAAAAGAAAAATTTAAATTTTTCAGATATGCTTCATAAGGAGAATAATAGCTTATCTGTGTCTCAATATGATTCAATTTGATGCTATGGATTTTAGTGAGCGTCGCTCTGAAAAAGTGATAAGTTTCTTTTGGAGCCCAGTTTATCATTTAACGGCTCAAATCCACCTTGCACAAACTTTCGGTTTGGGCGATATTCGAGCAAACATTTGGGTAACAATGAACAACCATCATTACACTGCAAATTAGATGTGTAAAATCTTGTACTAAATAGAACCGTAGATATGTAAAGTTGAGTACTGTAAGAACCATAGATTTTTAAGTTGTCTACTATGTGAACCACACAACTACGCAAATAATTAGCAGTGATTAAATTTACCTCGAATTGCCAGGACTCCCCTCCCCCATTCACATCCCACCCAAGTCCTGACCCACCAACCCCCCCCCCCCCCCCACACACACACATACGCGCGTAACTAACACACACACACACACACACACACACACACACACACACACGCACACACACAGTACAGACAGACACAAACACTTAAAACACGCTTATATCGTACATACAAACACACAAACACACACACACACACACACACACACACACACACACACACACACACACACACACACGCTCAAACGCACGCACACATAGACTTACACATGTACAATACACTAACATACAAACGGACACACTTTTAAATCAATTGAAAAACACACATCTATTAAAATTATGATCTGAAATTAAACATGAACGAAGCATAATCCGTTTAAGTTGATTTATTTTTCTTCTATGTATACATGGATCGAACACGTCAAAGACCAATCGTTTATGGATAAAACTCCACTCAAATGGATGATTACGATAGAAGTAGTCGTAAGTAATACCTAGTTGTACACCAACATACACACTTGATGTACTCGAAATAGGAAGAGTTTACACAAATATCTCTCCCCATGTTTATGACGGCTTACACACATAAGCTTTCACACTAGATGTTTTGTCGATTGTCCTACCCATGAACGGAATCGTGTATGGGATAACGGCGAATTATCATTTTATGTTTTCGTAAAAATTACGCTAGGCTGAGCATCCACTTTCAAGAAAATCAAGTTCATGTTGAAATTTAAGTTAAGATTTCTTTGGTCAATTTACACATTTCTGTTAATTTGTTGTGTATTCGTTGATTGTTTTGCAAACCAAACATTTAATTACTGTAACAATCAATACGAGGACATGAATATTATTAACATGTGTACGTGGACAAAAAAATATACATGCAGTGTTTCGATAGAAGTGAAAATCTTGAGTTACCTAGACAACGGTTACTGAAGTACCTATTAAAAAGATATCATTCCAAATTTTCATTCTTTTAAATGATGGAAGTCGCAAAAGTATATATTTCGAATCAATTGTTGCATTTTACCAACAAGCATGTATTATATATATCGTTTGTGTTCGGTTCTCCATTTGGAAAATGGACGTTGTAAAAAACATTCCCTTTTTAATGCTTCATAACCGATGAACATAAACATGCTCATCATTATTCATAGAAAGGTGCCGTATATTTTTACCGAAGTACAGCTTTTAAAAAGCTAAAATCTTAATATGGCCTTTACCGTATTATGCATATAGTTTATGTGTTACGAATTAATGGCATTGTAAAATAGTTACTCTGAGTTAACGCCAAAAAGCAGTATTAGGAAAGTTACGGTCATCAGCTCTATCGGCCAAACTAATTAATTGATCGACATGGTCAAAATAATACAAGAGTGTTTATGTGGTAAAAACTGAGCCATCGATCGTCGTTGAATGTTGAACATGCGCGCCGCTGAGATTGGGCAAAACGTTTACAGCTTGTTAATTCCGCTCGTCTTCGCCGGTGTGGCAGGGATAATTGTCCAGGTGTCCGGGAGGTGTCCATGGCAAACTAAAGCAAGGGATATCTGTCAAAATCACTCCGTAAACGTGTGTTTTGTGTGTGTGTCACGTGTAAAAGCAATGTTTCGTGGCATATCAGTTCAATTTGTATTTATTCAAGTTCATTTTATTGAATTAACACAAACAAACAAACGTTTATGTTGTAGGATGACGTCAAACGCGTCAGTGTGACGTCATGAATGAGTTAAGTATGTACTATGAGTACATTACTGTTCGTTTGATGTCCGTATGCATGTGTGTTTGTCTGTATATTTGTGTTTGAGTGTTTGTGTGTGTCTCCGTCTGTATGAAGACTCGAAAATGGTCAAAAATAGGATTTTAAAACTGCTACTACAAAGTGCTACTACAAACTGTTTTTTTTTCCACAAAATCTTTGCAACGAAAAAAGGCAACCTTCTGAGTGCATGGGAGGGTAGGGGTGTTTCCTCAAGTATCACTTATGGGGCACAGTCACAAGATTTTGTCACATAACTCTTTGAAGCTAAATACGCCGATTTAAGGCTATTCCTTAGTGGGGTCTATGATTTATTCCCCACAAGGAAAAAATACCCCACAAGTATATAATTGTACCCACACGAGACCCCACAAGATATTGATGGCCCCTTGTTGATGTTGGTACACTTCGTGACACTAATATGATAATTTTGTAATAAAATCAAAGAAAAAAGTATAGGCATATACAATGCAGAAACATTTCCAACATGTATACTTATTTGACACAAACTAATGTTGTAAGTGTATATATACTTCATTTTAATCAAACATTATAACACTTATTCACAATAATATAGTTAATGTGTACACAACATTCGAATAACAGATTAAAGGCTAGCGGAAAACTCTATTTAATATGTATTACTAATTAATGCATCTATATAGTTTATACGCATCCGCACTTTTTTTTAGTTGATTAAAAGTATACATGTGACATATATTACAAAAGCAAGTCATGCTTGCCATTTAACGTACACAAACAATGTGCATGCATACAGACAGTGTAAAAATGCAGTCTGAAAATCAATTGAAATTAATTGGGTGTGAAATGCAGTCGAATTCGGCATAATTTATTGATGAGATTAAAATCGCGCCACTCTCCGTATTGGCCAAACTAAATTTCATGATACCCTTGTTAAAAAAGGATATCCTTATTTTTCTGATAAGAAGGTAATGGACCACCGTGTCGAGATGTTGAAATGTTTAGACGAGGTCCTATGTGTAGACCTATACAGGCATATCATTTATATGAAATTTCAAGTTTATCAACCCCAAATTAAAATGTTATTTTTCTAAATAGGAAGTTAGTGGAAAATATATTAAAAAAACTGCTTATCCACTACAAACTGACAAATGCAATTGTAATAAAATATAAGTCATAACGTATAATTGAATAGGTTTTTATCCCAAGTGTTATTATTAATGACAAGTTCGCTGTTTACCTAATGTTTTTATTCAATGAAACAATATGAACTGCATTGTATTTTACACAACTTGTTCTACACATATAGTCAAGTAGATAGCGAGAACAATTGCGAGATATCTGGAAAGTAAGAAAATGCCAAGTTTATTGTATCTTAATGAAGGTTGTCAACAGTAACAGTTATTTATAAAGGTTGCACATCGATGAAATGCAGCTTGTTACCAGAAGAAAAGGCAAGCATGTCACATGACAGAGATGCCATGCAACACCATGAGTGACCCAGAGCCAGCTTCAGTTCCTCAAACTGAAAGACTTTTTTGAACTTCAGACCGTCCATCTTGTACTGTGTGATGACCACTTTACCTGCTCCTTGATTCACGCTGGCGACATAGACCCTGTCTTGGCTATCTACTGCAGCATATAGATATTCCCCTGGATCGGCCGTCATGGTGTCCCCTTCCCTCCCACCCCTGTCATAAACCGTTACCTTGCTGAGCTTGGTTTGATTACACGTGCTGGCAATGATGGCTCCTGACCTGGTTTCAAATACCTGGCATGGTTTGTCCCTGGTCGTAATATTACATATATTGGTACTTATGCTAGGATCGTAGATCATGATGCAGTCTCGTTTATTGGTAATTATGATTTCATATTTGCTATTTGAAGAAATCTTCGGGGACGGAAAAGTGCCATTATTAGATATCTTCTGTGTATGCATGTGTGCACCGTTATGTGAATAGATCCGTAGTTCGTTAGTACAACCCCACATCAATATCACTGTGTTGCCAGTGTGAGTCTGATGGGCAAGGTCAGAGTAACGTCCGTCCTGTGGGAAGTGTCGTGACGTGTTTCCGTTTGTATCCACTTTGTCTGCACCATAAATAATACCGTAAACAATGGCCACAGTGTCCTGAGATACTGCTGTCATTCCAATTACACCGCCTCGTACATCTACTGTCCTACTAACTCTCGTTGAAGGGTTTGCTAAATCTTTAGGTAGGTCTACTGTTCTACTAACTCGTGTTGACATGGTTGAGGGTTGAACTATTTCCCCCAGATGAAGAACAGATCCATTAGCAGGTTTGAACACGTTTCCCTCGACTCGCTTCTCCTGGAACGGTGACTTCACGTCACTCCTGCAGAGAGGACACACCAGGTATTCTCTGTCCAGGTGGGACGCGTCATACCGCTTGAGACACTTCCGGCAGAAGGTGTGTCCACAGAACAGAAGAGTGGCATCTTCAAAGACATCCCGACATAGCGGGCAGATCAGACTCTCTGGAGAGCACGGAGCTTCTTCTCCTCGTGCAGCCATTTGAATTCACAGCAAATCGACGCAAACGAAACCGTCAAGATACAGAGTGGACTCGTTCTCCTTTGCAAAATGCCACAATGGGCTTCTTATATAATAATAAATGACAATAATTTCAGTCAACACAACCGTTTAAACAGTTTTTATTCCCGGCGATATTGAAGTCCATAACTGAATATTGTAGCTTCTATAGCGATCTGGTTGTAGAGCAGTTTTCAAAGTTGCATGACTGGCTAGATCAGAATTAAAAATATTTGCTCTAAATAGAGAGAAAACTGTATTCCCAATGATATCGTTTTCCAAGCTATGAAGGTGTAGTTGGCTTGTATTTACTTTACAAAATCCACAATCGACCTACGTCATGGTGTTCCGTTTTCATCACGTGAGTGATCATTGACAATGAGACTACAGTACCTAGCATAGATCTAGAGTCGTGAAGTGTGACGTCATCCACAAACTATTTTTAGAATTTCCAAATTCGAACTTCCTTTTTCCGAAAGAGCATCAAAACAAAAGTTAGAATGTAAATCAATCGAATATGTTAAGTACTGGCTGAGATATGCCCATACGAATGAATTGTTTGTCAATAGGAAATCAGTGTTATAGTGTTCTGGTTCGTAACTTTATGAACCAGAGCAAAATAACACTGATTTCCTATGGAAGAAAAATTCATTCGGATGGGCATATCTCAGCCAATACTTAACATTTTCGATTGATTTTCAACATTTGGACATTATTTTGTATGCTCTTTCGGAAAATGAAGTTCAAATTGAGAAATTCTAAAAATAGATTTGTATGTCACAGCTCAGGTATACTCTATTATACTTTATGGGGCATATTGAAAATGATAGAATTCCAATATACCCCGACTATTTAAGCAGTCAATAATAATTGTTTTATATACCGAATTAAAGGGATAGTTGAGTTTTGGTATAGAGAGCGCTACACAAAATAATTTGTTTGTGAGATAATGAAAAACTGAGTGTAAAATTTAAAAGAGCATACAATTTTTATGACAGAATAAACTTTATTTGATCAAAATCGGTTCAGAAATGGCTGAAATATCCATAAACATAACCATTTGTAATAATTTGGGGCCCCACAATTATTAGATTATTTTGAACCAGCCGTTAAATTTGTTTTTATAAATGCTTCCTCTTTTCACACATTTACAAAAGAGGTTTTTAAATAGCTGTTGATTATCTTTCTATCTAATCACTATTTCAACAAAACATCACATGCACAATATTTTTTTAATTTTAAATGATTGAAACCAATGATTTTTTTTAACGCACTTGAGTTTTAACGGCTCTTTTAAAATACATGTAATAACAGGTTTTTTACTTCGTCATTTGTAATTTTTTCTTCCTTTCGGGCGGTGGAGTTATAACTATTAATTTGTAATGTAATATTGCAGGTTTTGGTTTTGATTCATGTAATCATTACAAAAATAAATGATTTAAATTAAATTAAAGAATAATATAAAGGAAAACGAACCATAACACGCATCTCTATGGACATTTTGTGAAAAAATCAATACGATCCCCCGGAGCCCGCTTTGTTTGTTTTGTTTTTATTTATTTTGTTTGCTGAGCGGGCAAAACAATCAATATGATCGCCCGGAGCCCGCTTTGTTTATTTTGTTTTTATTTATTTTGTTTGTTTGCTGAGCGGGCAAAATCAATATGATTGCCCGGAGCCCGCTTTGTTTGTTTTGTTTTTATTTTGTTCGTTTGTTTTCTGAGCGGGCATATTGAAAAAAGGCCCGCTCGTTTAACCAATCAGATTGCAGGATTCTCGATGTGAGGTATATTATGGGTTTTTCCCATCGATATATTTCCATTACTTTGAATCCCTGAGTTTTCTATAATATAACTTATTTAGGATATTATGATTTGTCGTGTTCTCGTGTCACGTTCTCGTGTCAATAATCATAATGACTTATCAAGTATCATAGTCATAATGAACCGAACCTATGGGTTATCGCCTTCTTGTTTTAATGAATAACGATGTTTTCATGATGAATTATAGTCATGCATACAATCCAGTAGATTTATCCAAGGGATAGTACAGTTTTGGTCAAACTGAATGTTAGTCACCAAAACTTCCACATATCATTACAAACTATTAGTTTAACTCCATCATGCCCCAAAAGGAGATAAACTTACAAATGATGTCATGATTAAAAAAGCAGCCGATAAAAACACAAGAGGGCTCGATCTCTAAAAACATTGGTTGTGATATTTTGATTCATAAAAGAGATCATTAACAACTGTTCAAAAACATCTTTGGTGTATTTTCGAATAAGTGTAGTCATTACACAGATTTTTCTTAAAATGGTTGAATAAATGCAAGACCCACATTTATTCCAATCGGAAATATTCTTTGATATTACAGCTCTTTCTGAAGCGATTTTGATCGAAAATGTTTGTTTTATCTTTAAAATCACGTGCTCTTCCAAATATAACACTTTCCATTTCCTCGCATATTAATTATTTCTTAAAGCGCCCTCTAAACCCAAACTATACTATCCCTTTAAAATGATAGCATTACGTCATACATCCTGAATTATATAGATCAATGCTATGCGACTCTTGCCTCAGTTTCCGATTCATGCCATGTTATGGTAGTATACTCAGTGGCGTAATGAGCAAAAACATTTTTTATTATTTTTTAAATTTTTATTATTATTATTATTATTATTATTATTTTTATTTTTTTTATTTTATTTTTTTTTTGGGGGAGGGGCAACAAAAAAAAAGCACCACCACCAGGTAAAGCGTAATGGCAGGGTTGCCAACTTTGAACAAGCAGTGAGTCTGGGGCTTTGCGAGGGAACGAAGCGACCAAGCCCTAAGGAGCAAAATGAAAGAGGGGGGGGGGGGGGGCTGGTGTCCCCCTCCCACCGTAGGGATCTTTTGCATTTTTGGACTTAACCTTTGCAATCTGGTGCTTACCTAGGAAATAAATTCAGACTTGACAAGCACCACGTACTATATGTGGGCAAGTATGTCATGATTCTACAGACTGGAAAAAAAAAGTTATATTTGTTTCATGAAGAAAACAAATTTTACAAACTATGCACCCCCAAAAATAATATTTATTAAAAAATTGCACCAAATGCCACGTTATTTATGACACAAAAACATAAACAAGTAACTTACGTATACAAGACAGATTCCCGAGGGGGTGAAGCGACCGAGAGGGTGGAGGGTTTGATGGAAGGGTGTGATAGGAGATGGGTGTCTTGCCTATGCACGTCGGTAAGGGAGCTTTTGCAATGTTTTACTTGAAATTATGCAATCTGGTAGGAAATTTGACTCGAAATGAAGTAGAATGAGTTATCATGTCTCAAGAAATACCCCTTTTTAAAATCACCGGTATCGAATAAGAAATAAGCTATGATTAAAATTTCAATTTATTGGGGGGGGGGGGGGGGGGGGGCAAGAGCCCCCCCCCCCCCCCACCCCCTCCAGTATGCCAGTGAGTATATTACTACATAATACAGAATGCCATGACAAATAAAAAACAAAATCATCTTTATTTGGTTGGTATCTAAGAACATTTTATTTTGCATCAATATCTACCATCCAGGAAATAATAGACAAACTTGGGTGAAAAAGGATCACACATACATCATTCCAACATGGGAGAATGCAGTAGCTGTCATAAAGTAGATTTTTATACGATATGATACCAATAATCAAACAGGTAGATATATATTTGTAGCATAAATCTTTACAGACGAGCTTAAAAATAAAATCTTTTGAAAACATGATTTGAATTCAATATAATTATTTCACATTCACATGCACAGCATACCTACATTGGTGTATGCATGCGATAACCCTACCATAATTAAAGAATGCAGTGTGCCACAGTGTGAACACACTGTTTCACAGTGTGGACCGGCTGCTGTGTTAAATCGGAGCGTTTTAACAGTGTTAAAACACCGCGACCACACTGTGAGCACATATAATCGAGCGCACTGTCACCACAGTGTGAAATTACCTGCATACACAGTGTGTACAATAGTGTGCTCACACTGTGTATCTCAGCAATTTCACAGCGTTTTCACAGTGTGATGAGTATTCACACTGTGAAAATGCTCCAATTTAACATAGACGGTGTACGCTGTTGTGTTCATACACTGTGGTCCACACTGTGACACACAATGTGGACCACAGTGTATGAACAGCGTGTGCTTTCCGGTAGGGAATGGATGCCCAATCGCCTATAATCATTACTGTCAACTGATGGGAGTTACACAATATGTATTCAAATTCCATGCAAAACTTTGATAAATACAAAATATTACTATATAAATAGCCATGAAAGCTTAAATGCATCTCAAATATTCTCAAACAATCTTCAAAATGCGTAGTTGCTGTCTTGTTTTTATGGGAGGCTATCCCCCCTCAATATCTTAACAGAAAAATAATGAAATAATAAGGGGATAATGCCTTCACATAAATAAATACGGTACATCCATACTATGTCACTGGATGATTTTTTTTGTGCCAAATGAGCCGATCCTAATTTTCAATTTCTTTTTGGCCGATCATTTTCACAAAATGTTCAGTCAAGTTATAGTCCTTGGCTTTGTCACACATTATCCTCAATTACAATTCAATTCAAAATCGAAGCAGAAATTTATAAAATTGATTAAGATGTACGGGAAAACGTATAGATAACGATAAAATAGAACAGTCAAGAATCTTTGACTAGGGTCACAGGCGAACTTCGCCGGGCGAGGGAATGGAGGTCTCCCCCAGCCGAAACGTGCAGGGGAGGCAATATCATGAGTAGAGGGGGAGGGATTGATGGCCCCAGAATAACAGAGCAATTGCCACTCACAGTGGCATAGCTATTGGTGATGCCCTGGATGTTATTGGGGGAGGGGGGGGGGGTCCCCAAAAATAAAACATAAGGGGAACATTTTCAAAAACAAATTTAAGCGCCACATTATTTGCAGTGATATAGCTATGCATTTATGGGGGATGGGGGGGGGGGGGGCATGTGTCCCTAAACCTTGCCAAAGAATTAAGTCTGACCATGCTACGCTACTGGCCACAATAGAGACGTTGTCATTGACCTTGTAATAGTGGAGCAATTGTTCTAATTGGGTTATGAGTCATTGGAAGAAATTGTGGCCAAAGCTTGCGGATCAAGAAAATAAGTGATTTTCTTGTAATGATAATACAAACAAAAAAACATGGAACACCTTAGTGATATAATTCTCGCCTTCTTTGTCCATAAATATTAATACAAAAATCATTCTCACACATAATACAAATAAAATACAAAAATTGTAGGTATCACTAAATGTAACATGTGGGTTAAATACAGGCAACGATGTAAAATTGTTCCATTCAGCCATAATGACAGAATGTTTATTAAATTAAACCAGGTATATAATAAGAATACAGGCAAATATGTTTATGTGCATCTCAAAAAGTTCACAATTACATTCAATATAATATCAATTATAAATATGTAATTCAATTTCATAATTTCAATCCAAAATAAAATTATGTATTAGGTAGATATGACCACAGACTACACACACAAATATTATACTCAGACCGGAAAAACCTGGAAAAATATGAATTACCAATATATATGTTTTTAATACTAAATATGTTGCTCATTGAGGAAATAGTTAATAATCGTTAATCGTTAATAATATCGCTAATGATATTCGTTTGTCTCGCAATGTAAGGTCAACAAGGAATCTAAAAAGATCACGACGTTTCGTGCGCCGCTGCAACACTTCGTCAGGTGATACAAATATGCTGTAAGCAAGGAAATGCAGCGGCGCACAAAACGTCGTGATCTTTTTAGATTCCTTGATGTTGACCTTACATTGCGAGACAAACGAATATCATTAGCGATATTATTAACGATATATGTTTTTGTTTCTATATTAGCATATTAATTTGGAACACAGACAAGCATGAATAATAGTTAAATAATTCTTGACAAGTATTCTAATAACCATAAATATATATGCAAAAGAGTCTGAACTAAAAGCACTAAATACGGTGATGTAAAAATACTGCTGAAATATGCTATCTACTATAATAATGCCTGTGTAGTAAAATGAGAGTCAGACATTGATTTTCGCTTGAAATTCAGTCTTAAATATCTCCATAATCAGGGAAACATTTGAAAATCAAGACCCATTTCATTCTTCTGTGCATAAACCCAACAACAAGGTACAAGAGAAGTACATGTTTAAAGGGATCTAGTAACTTTGTTGACATGTGCAAAAAGTGATGAATAGTTGATGCAATGTATATTGTTGTTATCTCATATGTCCACAGGGTATTGTGTGAAAATTTCAAGTCAAATGGACATTGTATGGCCAAGTAATGAGCGAAAATGCAAAGTGATATTCAGTAACTCACTGCACTCACTTTGTACACGGAAGAAAAGCTCGCCTGGAGTTTTTCTTATCTGAATACTTCAATCATACATATCTTTGTAACGAAAGGGAAATTTGAAAAACCGAAACCTGTCCCATGATTTTATTGTTAAAGGACAATGAAATCCAGACAAATTGTTGTATGCACTATAAGACACTAAATATAATGAATAGTCTCTGAAAATTTGAGCACAATTGGTCAAGAAATAAGAAAACTATGGCTCTTTGAAAAGAGCCATGTATTTCTTCGAGTGACTCAAATTGGCAACGCACTCTGGCAAAGTTGTGGACAACTCCCCATACATTTTGTACACAAAATTTCAGTTTTGTTAAATTTTCTCAAAATGTATGTTTACCCTTCGTTCAAGTTCAACATATGTTTTGTAGAATGCTTTTATACACAACATATCATGAGTTGGGGGAATGGAAAAATATGACTATGAAGAAAACTGTAAAAATGGGAACATTTGTGTACAAAACATATGGGGAGTTGTCCACACACTTATCAGAGTGCGTTGCCAATTTGAGTTCCCTATAGGAATAAATGGACATCTTCAAAGAGCCGTAGTTTTCTTGTTTCTTTCCCGATTATGCTCTAACTTTCAGAGAGTATTCTTCTTAATCTCTTCAAGTCTATGAAAGCAACATTTTGCTTGGGTTTCATTGCCCTTTAATACGAATACAACAAGGTATTAGGGAACCGCTAGAATTAAAATTTTATTTTGAGGATTTGGACAATGTTACTAAGTCCCTTTAATATACAAACATCAAATCATCTTGAATGGGTAAATAAGCGATAACTGCCTCCTATAGTATTGTATTATGCTCCTGGGTTTTGAGAAGCAATGTGTATTTTAAATAACTCTTTGCACAACTCATCAATGGTAATATAAACGCCGCTCAATATACAACTAGAGATAACCTTTGTATTTGTTGCTATTTAGACAAAAATAATGCACAGCCTCATATCACTTTTGAGAATAAACAGTAGCCACTTGACACTAGCACTTGCCCGCTTGCCCGGGGTAAGAAAACATTAGTGTCGGGCAAATCAAATTTCATAAGTTGTCTTGTTTGCTTGCCCGATTGGGCAAATAAATAATTGTCCAACTAAGAGAGAACAATGTAATTTCAAACATGTAAATCTCATCTAAAAGCTAGCAAGATGTCAAAATTTACAATTTTTATTGTCAAATGGGCCAATACAGAAAAAAGTTAATGTGACGGCTTGACTTAAGCCAGTATAACAATTAAGTTATACGTTTAAAATGATGATATTAAAAAATAAATAACAAATTTGCAGTGTTCTCATAACTAATAATATTTAACAAAATGTTGGTTCATAACACCAAAATAACCCTTAAAAACATTTACTAAAACACTTAGTATAGAATGAAGTCTATAAACCTCTTTCAACCAAATATAAACCTAAACATATGCAAAGATTTACCATCTAAAAAAAAAGAAAGACATTATAAGACATTCTTCATACCAAATCTTAGGATAACTGGCCATTCTCCTAGAACAGGAATTTCATTACCAATCAAGGTGACAGACAGTAAGGTACTACTCAGTCAAATACTAACTTCGACAACAACAAAAAGAAGTCAAAATGTTCCATTAACCTAAATATTTAAGATTTAGTATCTGAATAATATTAAAGGTATACAAAATACACTGACCATGAATGAAGGGTAAATTGCTCTCAGCATTTACAGAAAGTGTAGCATTCTAGAAAACAATCGCTTCAAATAAATATCCTGTACATAAGTACTTGCATGTCACCAGCATTAGTTAATTCATGTATTACATTATATACTTTATATGTTGAGAAATACAGCTGAAAACTGCTTATATATATCTACAAAAAAAGAAATAAATCGCCTGTACATAGACAAATTCCAGTCAATAGAGGGTCTGAGCCTAGCGGAATCTTCTTCAGAGGCAAACTAGTCACTAATATAGTGCTTTTAATCCAAAGTACCCAAGGGATTTACATTTCTACTATTATCATCTAAGCATATGAAGTACCCTGTGTATGCCCACTGCGTTTGTCCTTCAGCAAGACAATTAATCCACAATTCCTGCTCTCTACCCAGTAAAAAAAAAATGAGGACACGGTAGGAGGTGAAAGTCTTTATGTGAATGATCTTCTTAATGCCCATGAGCTGCTTGAAAGGAATGGTCCCCAGGGAGTGGAGATGGTGCACTCAGTGCGTGAGGTATGGTATCCTATACCCATTTATCTTCGGTTGAGAAAGAGACGGGTGCTCAGTTACTTTTTGTACTTTGGGTGATAATCACGTTTAAAGCCATGTTGAAGCCAAATGTAGTTCTCTGTTATATTTGAGAAACATTCCCCAAATTGGACATAATATTTATCTGAAAAATGTTGCATCACATAGAGGAGGCAGGCTCAAACCTTCACGATGTGTGCGTAACACAAAAGCCAAACATCGACTATTAAAAAGCCCATCTCACTCTCACCCAATGTTATGCAACTAGACACAACGACAGCAAAATAATGTGGATAAATTGTTTTTTCTGAAGAACTATATGAACAGTAGTAACAATAACAGCTGTAGTAACAATTATGAGCTACCTCGCAAGCAAAAGCTTGGTAAGCACAATTGATCATTTTATGAACCCAAGATCCAATAATGAAGTTCAGTTTATATTTACTTGCGCACAGCCTCATGCATTTTCTTCTCACACACAATATTGTGCCTTTGGTGGTAAACACCATGGCATATATGCAAATCACACACAAATAAAGAGACACAGAAAATAGATATACTATACATACATAAACACTTCACCCATACATACACACATACATGTATATCATTTAAGCAAGGAAACCATTACTTTTTTTCTGTTACAATGTACATGTCAATTTTCATGAAAAAATAAATATTCAACAGCAATCCTTTAGATATATAAATAGATATTAGTATTGGAGCTACAAAATACGAAGGAAGAAAATACTATAACTACATATGTATACTCGAAGAAAGGTAAATATCTATTGCGTCACGACTTGAGGAGAATTTGTATTGCAAGGTACACTTATCGGCTGAATAACGAAAGGTCACTATGCTAGCTAGTTAAATGCTTTCCCTTCATTCTTCAAGCTGTTCGAAAGCATCTGAATACCATCATGGTTTGTACAAGAGAATGAATGTGGTCATGGTTTGTAGAACAACTTTTCGGGGCTCAGATGTGTTTGAATGAGGTCACGGTTTGTAGAACAATTTTTCGGGCTCAGATTTGTCTGAATGAGGTCACGGTTTGTAGAACAACTTATCGGGGCTCAGATGTGTCTGAATGTGGTCACGGTTTGTAGAACAACTTTTCGGGGCTGAGATGTGTCTGAATGTGGTCAGGATTTGTAGAACAACTTTTCGGGGCTGAGATGTGTCTGAATGTGGTCACGGTTTGTAAAACAATTTTTTTGGCTCAGATTTGTCTGAATGAGGTCACGGTTTGTAGAACAACTTATCGGGGCTCAGATGTGTCTGAATGTGGTCAGGATTTGTAGAACAACTTTTTGGGCTCAGATGTGTCTGAATGAGGTCACGGTTTGTAGAACAATCTTTCAAGGCTCAGATGTGTCTGAATGCGGTCACGGTTTGTAGAACAATCTTTCGGGGCTCAGATGTGTCTGAATGAGGTCACGGTTTGTGGAACACTTGCCCCGAAGCCACCCTCCGCTTCAACTCCTGCCAGAGCAGTTGGCGTTCCTCCGTCACACCTTTGAGCATGCCGCTGTTCTCCTGGGCACGGCGAGACAGGTACGGCAGGACGTCTTTGACAGGGCCGTATGGAACGTACTTGTACACCGCATACCCCAACTCACCTGGATTTAATGTGGAATGCAGAAAGTGTTTTATTTTTGTTTTTATATATGTAGCAAAACCCAGCACTTGTCGGTAAAAATCAAAATGTAGATTTTCATACCATTACAGAGGCCTCATAACAAGCTTTCATTTGCTGCTTTGTTCTAACTAATTGGTTATCAATAATTGGCGAAGATATGATTGTATGAATTTTACAATCATAGGTCTTTTACACAGATTGTGTGAACTTAAAATGCCAATTTCTTCAAAACATGAATTACCGACAAGTGCCGGGTTTTGCTACAGCTGGTCACATATAATATGCAAACAAAAGCCCACAAGAGCATCATTGTAGTTCTAGAGGGCCAATCGCGTGGTCCACTGCAATTAACTCAAAAAGATATTAATAATAAAGGAATAATCAATTTAATGAAATAATCAATACAAATCAAATAATCAATAAGAATCAATACTTAACTAATTTGATAGGAGGTGACACCATTTAGTTTGCAATTGAAAGAATGAAGACCTTCGGTTGTAATGTTGTCAACAATATGATCTGGAAGAGTGTTCCATGTTCTTTCTATTTATTATGCGATGGAAAACATGGAAAACAATTGAAACAGGAAATTGGGTTCATCTGATTAAAAGCAAAATGAAATGACGACAAGACGCTCAAAAAAAAAATGGAAAAATGGAGATGGATTACAGAAGGACTTGCCCTGGACTAGTTAGTACTGGCATTTATCTTTAACTGCAAAAGAAATGTATTCCTTATTGGTTAAAAACATATTTTAATCCAATCTACAAATTAAGGTTAGTTGAAGCTTAAACTGTTATGTATGTATCTCCCTAACCGATGAAAGTTTTCTGTATCATATTTTAATCTATTCAGTATTTGAAAAATCCTATGTTCAGTTTTTAGTAAGTCTGACCATGATAATAATAACTAAACCTAACGAAAGTCATATGAAAACCAATAGTTAACTTACCTAATGGAAAGGTAACCTGATCACACATTCCCAGAAGCTGGCCAAAGTAGACTAGTCTGTCCGTCGCACCAATCCCAAGCTCTTTCATCCTATATGGAGAGATTTAAGAAAAGAAATAAATAATCTGAGTTCACAGTTTCAAAGTAAGCTCTTTCAAACCAAGGGAAAATAAGACATGGTTTAAGAGTGGACCAAAGTAGACCTAGTCTGTCCGTCGCACCAATCCCAAGCTCTTTCATCCTATATGGAGAGAAGAAAAGAAAGAAATAATCTGAGTTCACAGTATCAAAGTAAGCTCTTTCAAACCAAGGGAATGGAAGATATAGTTAAAGAGTGGACCAAAGTAGACTAGTATGTCTGTCGCACCAATATCAAGCTCTTTCATCCTAAATGGAGAGAAAAGAAGTAAGAAATAATCTGAGTTCGCCGTTAAAGTAAGCTCTTTCAACCAAGGTAGAAGAAGACTTTTTAGTTCTTTTATCTCATATTAGAAAAGGAAAGAAAGTCAGAAACTTTGTTCACCTAAGTGAGCTCTTTCTTCCTAGGAAAAGAAGAAATTGATTAAGAGTTGACAAAAGTCGACTCGTCAGTCCCTTCTACTGTTACCGTAGACAATGGCCCGGATTCACAAAGGAGGTTTGTACAAACCATGGCTTAAACCATGGTCTACATCTATGGAGAGCCATTTGTAAACTGATGGAGAAAGAATGTAAACTCCTTACTTGTTAACAACGTTGATGGTATACACATTTACTAAATGCACCAAATAAATGTTTGTCTTCTCAGATGGTGAAATTTGCTGGTTAGCAAGCACTAACAGTCATATCATCATAAATTATAAATTGTTTTACTTGTCTACGAGCAGCACTCCATAGATGTAGACCATGGTTTAAACCATGGTTTGTACAAACCTCCTTTGTGAGTCCGGGCCAATATGTTTAGAGGTGACAAGGTCAATGGTGTCAAGAAGTTAAGCGTTGCATAAAGAGCTGCGATTTTTTTACTTGCGATTAATCACAACTCTTTATGAAACATCCCCCTGAGCCACCAGAGGCCTAGCCATCTTCTATACCTTTCATTTTTTTTAGACTTGTGGCCTCAGACTAAAATAAGCTTTTTTGTTGGTACCATTACATAGTGTGTCTGACAGCATCCTGGTTAGATATGTGAAGACACCGAGCCTTGAGCTGATCCATCATAATGTGCCTATTTCAGAGAGATTTTTTTATATTTTTATATAAACCTGTTCCCTACTAGGTTATGCAATCCCCATTGAGTCAATACAGGGCACATCAGGTTCTTGAAGTCAATGGGTTAATCACTTATGCACAGTGTGTCTGACAGTGCCCTGGTTATGCAAAGCCACCATGATGTTAATACGGGGCCAACCAGGTTTCTGAAGGCAAGGGGTTAATAACCTACCTATGCACAGTTTTTCTGTCAGTGTCCTGGTTACGGGAAGCCACCCCGAGCTTCAATGCACCATATTATAATGTGCCTTATTTCAAACATGGAGAAACTGACCGTAAATAAAAAAATATAAATTAAAATTAGCAAAGAAATTCAGGATATTGTGCCTATACTAGACACAGAACGTATTTCAATATAACATGAAATGACTAACCTATGCACAGTGTGTCTGACAGTGTCCTGGTTATGGGAAGCCACCATAATGTTAATGCTACCTCGGGTCTGGATTGCATCCAGGGCCAGGTTGAGGCTGCGCATGTAGCTGTCGTTGGTTGCCTGGTAACCGGGGTTGATTGGATCCTCGTAGCCGATCTCTGCGGCCCGCTTCCTCTCCTGGTCCATGTAGGCCCCTCGGACCAGCTTGGCCCCGAACTGGAACCCTTCCCGCCGAGCCAGCTCTAGGTCGCAGGAAAGGCTATTGTACGCTTGCTGGAAGAGAAAAGTGGATACTTGTTAAAACTACAGACTAATGAATGTCATATAGCAGAGTTATGAGCAAAAATGCAAATTGGTTAGTGCTATTTGCTATTTATCAGATTGCCATACATTTGTACACAGTTGTAATGATCTTTATGATTTTTTTATAACAATTCATTTTCATATCAAAATAACAAAGAAAAAATTTTAAAATCAAAATCTGGTTTTATTAAGAGGAAAACAACGACGCATGAAATAACCACGGTAACTTGCCAATTGGTCTACAGCCATTTGGTCTACTCCCATTTGGTCTACTAGAAAATTATAAATTCGGGGTCATATGATTATAATTAGGGATTATGATTAGGGTTAGGGGTGAGGATTAGGGTTAGGGTTAGGTTTTTGGTTGGGGATCATGTTTTTATTTGGGGAAATTGAAGTTAAAGGCATCGGGTAGTAGACCAAATGGGTTGTAGACCAACTGAGTGTAGACCCAGCAAAAGTGAGTTTGGTAGATTCACACAAAGTTACTTTATAGATCCCTTGAACTTTGAAGTAGATAATGTAATATTGTTCAAACCTTCAGGTAACACTGGTACGTGTTGAAGATGATGGCCTTCTCACGGTTGAACTTTCTCATCATCTCCATGGTGAGACGACTGATGGCCGGCTGGAAGTACGTCTGTTCCGCATCCACCATCAGGCGAACGTTCTGGTCCCTCGCACACTGCGCAGGAAGAATAGAAATAAGAGCAAAATGTGAAGCAATGCTAGAAATTATTTTGTTTCTCCAGTGGCCAATTTAGGCAAGTAAAATTGAGACTCATGATCTCTATGGTTAGACGAATGATGGCCGGCTGGAAGTACTTGACTCTGTTCCGCATCCACCATCAGGCGAACGTTCTGGTCCCTCGCACACTGCGCAGGAAGAATAGAAATAAGAGCAAAATTGTAAGCAAAGCTAGAATTTAATTTGTTTCTCCAGTGGCCCAGTTAGGCAAGTAAAATTGAGTCTCATGATCTCCACGGTGAGACGACTGATGACCGGCTGGAAGTACGTTTGTTCCGCATCCACCATCAGGCAAACGTTCTGGTCCTTCGCACACTCCACAGGAAATACAAAAATAAGAGCATTTTGTTTGCAAAATTGTGAGCAATGCTAGAAAAATTTGTCCCTGTGGCCCAGTTGGGCAAGTAAAATCGATTCTCATGAACTACACGGTGAGACAACTGATGGCCGGCTGGTAGTACGTCTGTCCAACATCCACCATCGGGCGAACGTTCTGGTCTCTCGCACACTGCGCAGGAAGAATAGAAATAAGGGCAAAATTGTAAGCAACTTGAAATTAATTTGTTCAAACCCCCACCCCCCCCCCCCCCCTCCACCCCCTTAGACCAAAAAATGACTGTTTTGGGGGGTTTGAACCCCATTTTATTAGTCTCGACCATCATCACCAATGGTCTCGGCCTCGAAAATGTTGAAGGATCCTGGTCTTGGCCTCGAAAATTGTGAAGAATCCTGGTCTCGGCCTCGGAAAATTTGAAAAATCCTGGTCCGGCCTCAAAATTTTGGAAAGTTCTTGGTCTCGGCTTCGGTCTTCGGTCTACGGCCACCCCCCCCCCCCCCCCCCCCTCAGACCGAAAAATGACTGTTTTGGGGGGTTTGAACCCCATTTTATTAGTCTCGACCATCATCACCAATGGTCTCGGCCTCGAAAATGTTGAAGGATCCTAGTCTTGGCCTCGAAAATTGTGAAGAATCCTGGTCTCGGCCTCGGAAAATTTGAAAAATCCTGGTCCGGCCTCAAAATTTTGGAAAGTTCTTGGTCTCGGCTTCGGTCTTCGGTCTACGGACACCGACACCCCCCCCCCCCCCCTCGCTTACATGATTCTCAAACAATGATCTCGGCCTCTAAAAATTTTGACTGGTCCTGGTCTCGATCTCAAATTTTTTTCGGGTACTTGTAAATTTTCTACGGACACCCCCCCCCCCCCCTTACATCTCAACCAATGGTCTTGGCCTTGGAAATTTTGCCGACGATATAACCCCCTCCTTGAAAGAATCCTGGGTACGCCACTGTGTTACAATTGATTGTATCTCTTTCTGCAACGGCTGTGTGAGGAGGTGGAAGGCTCAACTTTTTGAAGGGGATGACTGTCCATCGTCAGTCCTGAGCCTACTACCAACAGTTCTTTCTCAGGACTCTCCAATCCTTACCTTCTTACATGCATGGTGCTAGCGCAAGCCAACTGTGTATCTACGTCACCACCATGTAATAAACCACCATCCAAATGAAATATTAGGTGTATATATTAAGCAATTATGAACCGTAACCCCCTGATGGCCAAATTAAATTTAAATTATCCATCTGCCAAAGCCTGCAAACAAGTTAACATAAAATAGCAAATCCCCTTTTGAGCATAATTTGCCGCCATTGCACACTCACCTTGGCAAGTTCGTTGACCCTCTGCAACATCCTCTTGGTCTGTTGCTCCTCCTCCTCAGTCAGACTGAACTGCAGGAGCTCAAGCTTGTCGCCCTGGCAACACAAGAAAGGTCAAAGGTCACATTTCGTCGGTTGAGAAAAAGGACACCAAGTCACTTTTTGTACTCCACAGGTAATCATGTTTGAAGTCTGAAATCCAACTAGCTCTCTTTTATATTTGTTGAATGTTCCCCAAATTAGACATGATTATTATATGAAAATATTGCACCATGTTGGTTTGAGTTAATGCCCGTCTCATTCTCGACAAGTTTGAATGTTCTACTGGTCAAGCCATTCTGAGGTCTTAGGATCAAGTTTGAATGTTCTACTGGTCAAGCCATTCTGAGGTCTTAGGATCAAGTTTGAATGTTCTACTGGTCAAGCCATTCTGAGGTCTTAGGATCAAGTTTAAATGTTCTACTGGTCAAGCCATTCTGAGGTCTTAGGATCAAGTTTGAATGTTCTACTGGTCAAGCCATTCTGAGGTCTTAGGATCAAGTTTGAATGTTCTACTGGTCAAGCCATTCTGAGGTCTTAGGATCAAATTTGAATGTTCTACTGGTCAAGCCATCCTGAGGTCTTAGGATCAAGTTTGAATGTTCTACTGGTCAAGCCATCCTGAGGTCTTAGGATCAAGTTTGAATGTTCTACTGGTCAAGCCATTCTGAGGTCTTAGGATCAAGTTTGAATGTTCTACTGGTCAAGCCATTCTGAGGTCTTAGGATCAAGTTTGAATGTTCTACTGGTCAAGCCATCCTGAGGTCTTAGGATCAAGTTTGAATGTTCTACTGGTCAAGCCATTCTGAGGTCTTAGGATCAAGTTTGAATGTTCTACTGGTCAAGCCATTCTGAGGTCTTAGGATCAAGTTTGAATGTTCTACTGGTCAAGCCATCCTGAGGTCTTAGGATCAAGTTTGAATGTTCTACTGGTCAAGCCATCCTGAGGTCTTAGGATCAAGTTTGAATGTTCTACTGGTCAAGCCATTCTGAGGTCTTAGGATCAAGTTTGAATGTTCTACTGGTCAAGCCATTCTGAGGTCTTAGGATCAAGTTTGAATGTTCTACTGGTCAAGCCATCCTGAGGTCTTAGGATCAAGTTTGAATGTTCTACTGGTCAAGCCATTCTGAGGTCTTAGGATCAAGTTTGAATGTTCTACTGGTCAAGCCATTCTGAGTTCTTAGGATCAAGTTTGAATGTTCTACTGGTCAAGCCATTCTGAGGTCTTAGGATCAAGTTTGAATGTTCTACTGGTCAAGCCATTCTGAGGTCTTAGGATCAAGTTTGAATGTTCTACTGGTCAAGCCATTCTGAGGTCTTAGGATCAAGTTTCAAGAGAGCAGAATTCTTTGTTTTTAAAGGTGCAGCTGTAACGTGTCAGATGTTGCCCAAAATGACATTTGAGACTTCATTCCTATACCCAAATCATTGTAAGATATGTTCGAATGATGTGTGAAAGTTTCACTGAAAAAGAACACTGCTTTCCTGGTTAAAAAAGCGAAAATTTTGGTCACAACTTTTACAACTAATTACAGTGTGACGTCTATAACGTTTATGACCGTTTATAAACGCTCTTGAGCTGAATGATTATCAATGATAGATATCGTCATACTAAAGGGGCATTTGAAAAATTCTAACCCTATTTTATTTATTTCGAACCATAAGCCAAACAATTTTTGTGGAGTTAGACACTTTACAGGTGCACCTTTAATGTCAAAATGTGTGA
Organism: Echinarachnius parma; assembly: GCA_037951105.1. NCBI lineage: Eukaryota > Metazoa > Echinodermata > Echinoidea > Clypeasteroida > Echinarachniidae > Echinarachnius > Echinarachnius parma. The sequence continues at coordinate 79,506 of JBAMJV010000802.1, forward strand.
ATACGATGTATATCAACATACATCACTGTGATGTATGTTGATATACATTGTTATATCATACATTTTGACATTAAAGGTGCACCTGTAAAGTGTCTAACTCCACATGTAGATAGAACATTACCAAATAACTGTGAAGAGGTACAATCTGAAATTAACTTTGTATATCTGCTATAAAATGTTACTTACTAAAATATTGCTGGCTCTTTATCACATTTGCATTTGTTAGTCTTCAGGTTTTACATTCAGTAAATAATGAGTGCATTATGACATTACATTTATATATCAAAATTAAAACAAGTTCTTATTTTCAAAAACTTAATTCCCTCATGAGGTTTATGGCAAATGTACTGGTATGTTACATTTTCAACAGCTCACATTTCTTCTGTTTCTTAATGCACTTTCTATACATAATTATTATTTGGAGTACAACCAAAGATTTATTGCTTAAATTGACTTTGTGTATGCTTACCTCAAGCCTCGGAGCCTTGAGAATCTTGGACAGCTTGAGGTCAGGCTGCACCAGGCACTCCCAGTCCAACAGATCTATCCACCTGATAACGATAACAATAATAATAATAATAATAATTATGATTACGATTAACTATAATATTGATAAAGGTAATATTGATGCCACCATCAAACTACATTACTGCTACTACTGCTACTTCAAAAGATTGTGATGATGATGATGATGATGAATATGAATATGAATATGATCATGATTATAATCATTATAGTAATAATAAAAATAAAATTGTAATAATAATAATAAACATAATAATAATGATAACAATGATACTACTACATGTAGAACTAGCACACTATTAAAGGGATAGTTGAGTGTTGATATAGGGGGGCACTTCACAAAATATTTGTTTGTGAGATAATGAAAAACTGACTGTCAAATTTGAAAGAAACGGCTGAAATATCCATAAACATATTTTTATTAAAAAGATTCTTCACTGGCAATCACCAGGGGATATTTAGACTTTTTAGAAAAAAAAATTAAAATGCTTAAAGACTACTTTGAACAAAATCTGAATAGGTTTTTAAAAAGTTGTTGATGATATCTCTATTGAATCATTATTTTAACAAAACATTAAATGCACAATTTTGTATGAAAAATGGCTAAAACCAATTATTTTTTTAGAGAGCGCCCTCTTGAGTTGTAACGGCTCTTTTTGAATGATAACAGGGGTTTTACTTAGTCGTTTGTAGAATACTTTTCGAGCATGGTGAAGTTATAACTATTATTTTGTACCGTAATGGTGCAGGTTTTGGAGATATTCATCTGTAGGCATATTAACATTGTTATATCAAAATCACTTGAAAATTGAATTATTGACTCTTCCAGTATCTTGCTTGTAACTAGGGTGAATCAAGCTTTTCCCCAAATATATCCCAATTTTATGTATTTCCATATTAACCAGAAAAAACAACAACTGTGAGGGCCCACTCTGTGGATAGATGCTGTCTTTGTGTTGGGTTCATTCATAGCAAGTAATCCAATCCATCCAATCTGTCAATATTGACATTTGGCAATCTAGACATTACAAATCATTACTTATCTGTATCTAGATAAGGTAGTTATAAACTTATATCTCAATTGTCTATTTAGAGCACTTAAGTCAACATGCTCAAGTCCCACAAATGTTCTGTATCTCACTGGCAAATATCAACAGTGCATGTAAATACTGCCAAACCTGTGTATAGTGACCACCTATTAAAGGGAAACAAGAAAAGTGGCCACTGTAGACAGGTGATCTCTATAGACAGGCTGCATAACATAATTCAGTCAAACCTGTGTATAGTGACCACCTATTAAAGGGAAACAAGAAAAGTGGCCACTGTAGACAGGTGATCTCTATAGACAGGCTGCATAACATAATTCAGTCAAACCTGTGTATAGTGACCACCTATTAAAGGGAAACAAGAAAAGTGGCCACTGTAGACAGGTGACCTCTATCTTTTAGACAGGTTACGTAAAATTGTTTGCAGAGTGTCACTTTTGGTGGCCACTATAGGCAGGTTGGCTGCTATAGACAGGTGGCCACTAAGACAGGTTTGACTGTAAATGATAAATATATTACATACTCTTCTAACTTCAGTGACTTGCTTCCTTCCTTATTAAGGAATTAACCTGATACCTTCGAGATTCTGAACTCCCCATAGACTTTGTACATAACACACCCTGTTCCCGTAAGCAACAGGTTAAAGGCAGTAACATACATGTAAATGCTGGAAAAATTACATGATACATACCTGGACTGACGCATACAATATCCCTTAACGACATATAACTACCACTTCCTGTAAGTACGATCACTCACTAACTGATCACAGACTGATCATCATGCTCCAGCTACATAAGCCGAATTTGATCCTCCAAATGTGGGGGTCAAATTTGGGCCATCATTATGTGGAAAATAAGAAATATATCGAAAATAATATCGCTAGTGATATTCGTTTGTCTCGCAATGTATGGTCAACAAGGGATCTAAAAGATCATGACGTTTCGTGCGCCGCTGCAACACTTCGTCAGGTGATAGAATCTAATGTAAGCAAGCGTGTTTTATACCTTACGGGCGGCTCCAACGCGCTATCTCGCATGAGCGAGTACGTTCCTAATTGGTCAATAACGGACAAGATTCTATCACCTGACGAAGTGTTGCAGCGGCGCACGAAACGTCGTGATCTTTTAGATCCCTTGTTGACCATACATTGCGAGACAAACGAATATCACTAGCGATATTATTTTCGATACTATATCCGCAATGAGTAATATATTTAGCATTATAAGAAATATACTTTCCAGAATAGGCCAAGCATGATAATCTACAAAATAATTCCAAGGCAAATAGTGTACAAACTACCCAAAACATCTGGGGGTGTATTCTGAAAACGATTTTAAGCTAAAATGTATTGTATCTATGTCACTAAAATACGTTTTGCCAAATCGGTATGTAGTGGGCTGATATTTTCGAGATTTAGTAGGTTAAATTAGGAAAATAAATGAAAGGATATATTAATAGTAGGTCATGATGAGATAGGTGAAGCTCGGTCCAGGGTAGCTTGGAGGATAAAGAAATAGATAAAGTGTGACCTTGTGACTGATATAAACTTAGGAATAAAGAAATTAAAAGAACACAATGGATGTTAGGTGATATATTATTTAGATTTTGAATATATAAAGTAGTAGTTAGAGGGGAAGCGTAGAAATTGGAGATATTAGGAGAAGTTAGCTATATAATTCTTAGTTTATATTGGTATTGGATTCGGGGACATGTTTTGGAAAGAGAGCCAGGTAGGAGGGAAGTTTCGCTGTTAATTAGGTAATGTTTTGGGTTGGAAAGTAAATAAGATATGGTAGTAGAAACCCCGGGGCGAGGATAGTGACATCCCAGGTAAGGGGTAGCTATGTAAATTAGTAATTTGTTTTTAAAGGATGGGATGATTTGATTGGGTAGAGTTAAGTTATGATTATCCATAGGATTTAATTAATGGATTGGGATTGGTTAGGAAATAGGGTGTGGCACCCAGCGACAAGAAGTATTTTAGGGGGAATACAATTTAGCAGGTTGGGAAAGAAGGATAAAAGGGAAGAGCAATTTTGGGGAAAAGAAGAGAACCTTACTTGATTCAAGGGAGACACTTATTGGATTTAAGACAAGATGCAGAGTTTAGACAAAAAGTCAGGAGCAGAGAAATTTAGTTGATTCAAGGTGGGAGCTTCAGTTTAGTTATTGACTTAGAGGAGATTACCTGGGCCCGAAACCGATTCAACCTGGTCTCTCATCTAAAATGACTCTATAGGTCATTGTACCACACCTTCTAAAAACATAGTCATTTTAGGTGCACCTGAATATGCTGCCATATACGTTTGGAAACTGTATGGATCGTTAATGCGTCGCAGAGCCTACTTTTGATTTTTTCTGCGACTTGAGAGAGATTATCACTCGCGCATAAAATTTCTGACTTGTATAATATACCGACTTATAGCCATTAATCTGACCTATAGCCACTAAATCTGACCTATAGCCACTAATCTGACCTATAGCCACCAAATTAGGGTTAGGGTTTAGGTTAGGGTTATATATCCCCAAAACCCGCTGCAAATCAAGCAGCGCATTATAACACTGATTGCCCATTGAAGTAAAGTTCATTCGGATGGACATATCTCAGCCAATACGTAACCTATTCCTTTGATTTTCTGTATTTGGATATTATTTGTTATGCTCTTTCTGAAAATGAAGTCCAAATTTGGAAATTCTGAAAAAGTGTTTTTATGACGTCATGGCTTCTGTACTCTATAAGTAGGACGAATTAAATAGGAAAGCTTACAAGTCTATCCTATCCTGAGTCTTACAAGGGTTATGTTTGGAACACAGATGGTGATACATATCCGATTGAAGAGATACTGTATTTGCCAGGCTGGTGTTAAGTGTTTATTTTAGATTGGCATATAGGAACAATTTCCAAAGTGTATCCTACCCGATCGTGGACTGTTGAGACAATGTTGTGATGAGTAAGAAATATAGTTAGCTTCTAGGACAGAAGATTTAATGTGCATTTGGGTGTTGATATTAGTATAATGTTGTGTTCGATGCGCCCTGAGGGGAACGTCTCAGATTACCCTACCAATCGTATTGAACACACACAGGTTATTGTTATTGTTAAGGACCTTAGTAGGAGAATATTCATGATTCGCCCTACCCAACCATTTTATTTTGTGTGATGTATTATGGAAGTTAGAATGAGGATGGCATATTTGATTCACAAGATGATGGATCCCCGTGCACATCTGAAGTTGTGTTGATTGGGAATCAACGAGTTTATATTGTATTATTTTGAAAAGGTCAATTGACAAGAGAATGCCCCAATTTATCTTGTTCAGATTTTATTCAAATAATTGTTATGTTATTGTTAGACGGAGTGTCATGTTTAAGACGCGAACTGTCATAAATATTAGGTTGTGCTGAGTTCCGTTCTCGTTGGGGGAACCAAAACCCAACAAAACAGGCCGACCACTGCCAGTATCATTTTTTTTGTAAATAAATTGTGTATGTAGATGTAAGTATTGATTGTTTCAAATTCGCCTCTCCTGTTCCAGCTATTTTGGGAAGTTGTTAGGGATATGAAAGATAGGGATGGGTGTATTATTGAAATAGGATATTATGGGAAGATACGAAATGATGAGGACATCCTTTCAAGGACAAGGAGGATGGTGTAGTGGGCTGATATTCTCGAGATTTAGTAGGTTAAATTAGGAAAATAAATGAAAGGATATATTAATAGTAGGTCATGATGAGATAGGTGAAGCTCGGTCCAGGGTAGCTTGGAGGATAAAGAAATAGATAAACTGTGAACTTGTGACCTTGTGACTTGTGACCTTGGTACTAATTGCTTCAAAAAAGTTATGTGGCACCTAGACTGTTGAATTCTGAAGAAAACTCGAGAGTTCTTCATTCTCCTTCCTTTTCTGTTCTTCCCCCAATCCACATTTACTACCATAGATTCATCTCTCGATGGTATTCCCAGTAGAAAGTTTGGAGTTGAAAAGCTCTGATGTCAAACTATCAAAACCTCTTATCTCTCCCCTGGTCCCGCCCCCCTCCCCCCCCTCCCCCCCCATCTTCTCTCATTTGTCTTCCTTCAGTTAATATCCTCCACTCTCTGAAAACCATTCCCTCGATTCATCCCCGGATGTTAGTCCCAGAAGACCCAGTTTTGAGATAAAGCCAAAGTTATTCTTTCAAATCTTCCCCCCCCCCCATGCCCTAGTAGTTTAGACACCCTCCCCCTCTTTACCATTTCTGCTGTTTTTCTTCCCTCGGGTAATATCCTTCACTCACCAATCCTCATCTCCATCACATTCGTCACTGGATTTTGTTCCCAAAAGACCCAGTTCTCAGATAAAAAGAATCTTTTGTCACCTTTAAATGCTTTTACCCCCTGCCCTAGAAAATGAGACACCCTCCGCTTGGTAATCCCTCCTTCTGTTAATCTTCCATCAGTTAACCCGTTGCTTATGGGAACCGGGTGGGCCATGTACAAAGTCTATGGAAAATTCATAATCTCGAAGGGAATGAGTTAATATTCTACAACTCACCCATCCTCGTCCCTGTCAATCCAAGTAAACCATTCCCCCGATTCATCCCTGGATTGTTAGCCCCAGATTACCCTGTTCTGAGATAAAGTGTTCTTGAGTCATCCTTTGAAATGGTTCACCCCCTTGCCCTGGTAATTTAGAAACCCTTCTCATCTCAACCACTCCTCCCATTTACATTTTTCTTCGAAATATGTCTTTAACTCACCCATCTTCGTCCCTGTCGATCCAAGTAAACCATTCCCCCAATTCCTCCCTGGATGTTAGTCCTAGAAGACTAAGTTCTGAGATAAAGCCGGTGCTCTCTCTCGCCATCCTTTCAAAAATGTCACTCCCTGCCCTACTCCCAAAACAGTTAATATTCTACAACTCACCCATCCTCATCTCTGTCGATCCAAGTAAACCATTCCCCCGACTCATCCCTGGATGTTAGCCCCAGATGACCCAGCTCTGAGATGAAGAGTTCCTTTGTCATCCCTAGGGCCATCAGGTCATCCACCACTCTGCCTTGGTGGCCGGACATCCGGAGGAAGGTTTGACGCGTCCTGGTGATCACCTCCGACAGATTCAACTGGAATGAGAACACAGTTAAAGCAGAATATAGAGTAGGTTTTAAAGCCCAAGACCAGTTTCGGGAAAGTAGCCGAATACATCTATATTGATCAATATTGTTGAATATGTATTTAAATAGGGCTTGTGTGGTAAAATCCGAACCTGAGCATCGTTAAATACAGAAATATATTGGAAGAAATCCAATATCCGCCTGTGAAATTAATAAATCCACCGCCCGTTCAGACCTGTCAGCGCCGCTAGCGCTGGGGGCGATATCGACAAGCTAGGGACAAGCCCGTATAGCGCGACGCCTCGTGTACACCTCGTGGTCGTAATACACGTAGCGTATGAGCGATTCCGCATTGGCGATATCTATCCGGCCCTAGATCAATTTATAATTTTGCAAATATATCAATTAGTAGGCGGTTTCTTGGACAAATTTGGATAATCCTATATTAGTACAATTATATTATTTCACATTATTGGTAATAAGAGCTTCCATTTCATTTGTTTCAGAGGGGGGCGTTTCCAAAACTGGCCTTTACCTTTAACAAATCCTGTTCATGTATGCATTTAAGTGCCATGATGCCATTAAGTAAAATAGTGTTAGATTTCTAGTTTTCTACCATGTTGGTAAATTTTAGGTAATTTTGTTGTTGTTGCTCATAATGAAGAGCATTTTATTCTAACTTTCAGAACAATAATTATTTCCTGAAACTTTCAACAGAGCTGCCTATAAAATTGAGTATCAGGAGATACATTTGCAGTTGCATGTTGTCGTTTATTTCTTGCAAATCTTGATGGTTTTGGATTGGAATTTATAGAATATTAAAATCATTTAAGTACATGTACAATATTATTAGTTTGTAGGCTAAAAATATGTAGTTGGCCTATCACAAAAGATAATGTGTGTGGCTAATTTTAATTTATACTGCATAAACCATGATCTGACTTTCAATAATGCAAGCAAATTTACCAATATCTGTGGTCGCCCAAGAGCTGTCAGTTTGATAGCTGCAAACCCGTCGTCTGACGTGGCACCTGCATTCCACAAAGACACACACACACAATAATAAAGATATGGGACTATAGCGGCAGGATAAAAGGTTAGGGTTAATATTTATGTTCTCAGGTTTAAAACACAATTATTGTTGTGAGATTTTTTTTTTTTTTTTTTTACTGGATGATCTGTTACTTTTTAGGGAGCCTCTTGCAGAATTAGAGACATGGCAGGTCTGAGAGATACAAGAGAATTAGTGACACTTTCTGATAATTTTTTCTCGTTTTTGTTCATTTGAATCAACTTATAAACCTAGTAAGACAAGTCTTCTTCCACAGACACACGAGCACGTGAGATAGTATGATGATGAGTTTTCAAATGATGATTTATAAATTCTGGAAATGGATTTCTTACTGAACCTTTTGTCTGTCGGTAAGAACTAACTAAGAATTGTATCTTTCATATAAATTAGAAACTGCAATTTGTGGGTGTTCCCTTTAATAAACCTCCACTCACCAGCCACTCTGATGCAATCCTTGAGAGTCTCCAGGTTATCATCGCACTTCTTCTCGTCCGTGTAGAAATACGTCCTGGCGCTGGACACGCCCTCACGCCGATCTCCAAACTCGGGGTAGACACCAAACTGCTTCAGATGTTTGTCTCCATCTAATAAAAAAAAAATAACAACACAATACGATATAGACAATGCAAGAAGTAAACTTTATTGCCTTGTAGCCCAGTCAGGCAAGTAAAAACATAGATTTTCAATTTTAGTGGCACGCAGCTTGAATCTGGTGGCCCCAAATGAAGAAAATCAAATTCTATTATATTTGGTTGCCCATTCAGGCCAGTGAAGTTTAAGCTTAGGTCAATGAAATTTGGTGACCCAAAGTTCATTTTTATTTGACCTGAGCACTGCCATAGATCGCTATACTCCAGGGAACTATGAAAAATGAATTTTTTTTTTAATTTCGGGGGCTACCTGTCTAATTTTATGGAAGTTTTCGGGGGCTACTTTTTCAACTTACGAGGGCTACAAATTTCTGGGCCTCTTTTTTTCGAATTTCAGGGGCTACTATTTAGCTCTAATGATGTAAGTGATCATCAGATCAGCATTTGATCACGATCTGATCATGACGATTTCCGATCATGCAGAAAAATCGGGGCTCTTTTAGGCATTTCGGGGGCGAATTCGCCCGCCGTCCCCGTGTATTTTTTCCCCTGCTATACTCGACTGTTTCGGCCGTTAGTTTCCCTTCAACTGATCAAGAAAAGTGACAGCAATGCTGTAATAGCACTTAGAGTCTTAGAGACTCAAATTGCGATTTGTGCTAGAGCTATAAATGTGATGTTTATAAATTGTACTTTGTATGATTTCATGTTGGCACGACAACAGATTCAACTAGATGGATCTTCGACTGCGCGCAGTCGAAAATGATGCCTCCGCCATTACGCGATTTATATCAAGCCCAAATCAACATGTACACTGAATTGATTCTGTCAACTCAATTTTGATGATCACAAGCTATTTTTGCATATATAATGAGGTCTGTGACCTTTGACCTTTGACCACATGACCCCAAAATCTAATCAGATCATCGGCCCCCAAGATACATACATGTACCAAGTTTGGTCAGAATCCGTCAATCCGTTCTTGGGATAACGCGATCACGAGCTATTTTTGCATATAATGAGCTCTGTGTCCTTTGACCTTATGACCCCAAAATCTAATCAGATCATTGGCCTCCCAAGATACATACATGTACCAAGTTTGGTCAGAATCCGTCAATCCGTTCTTGAGATAACGCGATCACGAGCTATTTTTGCATATATAATGAGCCCTGTGACCTTTGACCTTTGACCTCATGACCCCAAAATCTAATCAGATCATCGGCCCCCCAAGATACATACATGACCCAAGTTTGGTGAAAATCCGTCAATCGGTTCTTGAGATAACGCAATCACGAGAACGGGACGTACGGACGTACATGTACGTACGGACGTACGTACGGACGTACGTATGTACGGACGGACGGACAACCCGAAAACATAATGCCTCCGGCTACTTCGTTACGGAGGCATACAAATGTAATAATTTATCTCAACTGATCATGAAAAGGAACCAACAATATGTACATGTAGATCTCCATCAAACTTGGTGTAGAAAAGTTATGTTTTCCTTCATCTGATCAAGAAAACGAACATTTACATGTACATGTAACAATGCTTGGGTAAAATAAAAATCAGCCATCTTTGCATCTAGAGAATTAACCCTAAACCTAACCCTTGTGCTTTACCTTAATAGTTTAGCTTGTGGCCCATTCTGCCAAGTAAAATGTTTTTCTAGATGCTGATCTGCCCCAAAAGTAACAAAACGAATAGTACTGGCCCCAAATTTGCATTTAATTAGTGAACTAACCTGTTACTAGTTGAATCCCAAAAGTCAAAAATGTTTTAGGGACATGACTTGACAAAAAATAATTTTTATGTTATCATTCTGTCTTTGTCAGTTTGAAAATCTAAGATAGATAATTGCAGTCAGCATCAGTCTTGTTAGTGAAAATTTGCTGCTGGAAAAGTAGTCCTTATAATTCACATAATCTTAGTTTGTTTAGTGCTTAGTATAATAGAGTATAGTCACCCATGGTATAGTAAATAGTAATTTGAAGCCTGTATCCTTCTAATTCTATACCCTTATTACATAATCACAAGTGCCCTAGGGCTCTTCATAACACTTAAAGTATTGGTATATGCCTTTACTACATGATACCCACAAACATTATAATAGCCTAGATGCCCTATAGATGAATTACTGCCAGGAAATTATTAAACAAATTATACAAACCAGTGCAACCTAGAATTACACGCTCAAAAATCGAAGAAAGTTAAAAATGATTGTCAGGCAGAATTGAAATTGCTGAACGGAAATTATATCAATGCAATACAAAATAATAGAACTAAGAAAAATAATGTACACCCACCACATAATACAAATTGCCTCTTTCCAATCACGACAATGAAATAAAATGCAAATTGCTTCTCCATGCATGTAGAGAGCTAATTGGTAGAAATATCTAGGTTAACCCGTTCCCTACGAGTTTCTGAAATCCCCACAGACTTTGATACACAACCCATTGATTCCCATAGGCGCAGGGGTTAATAACTCTTCTACCCAGCAGAATTTCACAGTTCGCCAGACCCACACAATAGCAGGCTCAGACATTGTTAGGGTATGCAATGTTATGCACTAGTTACCATATATTTAATACACAGCAAAACCATATTAAAGAGAAAGTTGCAGCGAGGCTGCAAATATATGGTAAATAATACAGTGAAGTAAAAATGTGTGTAACTGACTGTCTTGAGTTGAGTCCATGCAGAATCCAAACCTTTTTAGATTTGTACGTTTCAGCTTACCATTTTTTTTTTTCAATCAAAGAAGAATTATAAATCCCTAGTATGTTCTACAGATATAATTCAGTTAATAGCGATAATCTTGTTTCTATACGTGTGTATTAAATCCACTAAAACATGTAGGAAATTGAGTTAATGGAAAAGAAGTAAAAGAAGGCTGCATCTACATGTTTAAACTGATAACTGCCCGTTTTGTGGTAGGTCCTCAGTTTTGGAAATAACCGAAATACAAACTACAACACTAGTGACCAACACCAATTGGTAAAGTCTAAGATAAAGTACATATATGAGAGAGTCATGATTAAAATTTAGTCAAGTTATCATGATTATAAATACCAATGGGGGTTAATAATTGTATTTTAGGGGGCTATACCTAGATACTTAGTACTCTTCTACTTCTAGCTTGCCAGCATGAAAAGAGCTTTCTGGAATATTGATCTCTACGACTACAGCTTTAAGCTAGGGCTCTTGATTTTGGGGGGGTTTTCAGGGGCTAAATTTCCATGGGCCCCATATGTCCTTTAATGATTGAGGCTAGACAGATTTGGGTAAACACTCAACCCAAAAAACGTTTTTAAAAAATTAAAAAAATTTAATCTTTTAATGCAGACAATTTGAAAGAATATAAAACAAAAACAATAATCCACTGAAGATAGTGTTTGCCTTTTGCAAGCCAAATTTCAAGCCAAAAGATTTGTGAGATACTGAGATTATTGTCTAATATGAAAGAAAATAATAATAATAATAATAATAAACAATTCTTAGAACGCATAACACAACTGTCTCTATGCCATCTAACAATTAGTCTGCGAAGATTAGTTCTTGAAATACCTAAATTGTGGACATGATTTTTAGGGCTTGAAATCTAAATGACTGTTACAATAGTTTTATCAGTTTATAGCAACAGCAGACCCTTTAAATAATGTATTTTGTTTTTGTCTTTGGTGTTCACAAACACACACACACATAATACATTTGAATTACTGTGAGCACTATAGAAGTGATTCAATCAGATTTGTGATCAAACAGGGTGGTTTGTCTAGTTTCACAAGTTTGAAAAAGGATACAAATAATCCCTAATACATAGTCAATTTAGAATAGAAAGAAAATGAGCCTGAAAGACAAAAACAGATATTTGTTCTTGCATCGATCATTTTAATTCTTTATCACTATGAATAACAACATTTCACCATTTAAAATCCAGATATCAATTACAAACAAATACACTATCAGTAAGACCATGCTGGTATCAATATGAAAGGAAATAAAAACAAAACCGAGGGGTATTCAGAATAACTGAAATATTTCTCTTTTTTGTGAAGAAAATGGTTACCCTGCTAAACCTAGAGAATGTTTGGAATAAAAAATAGTAAGTTAAAAACTGTTAGTTAACCACCTTCTTGAGTTGCGACTCGTGCAGGAATGCCAATAATATTAATAAAGCCTGCCTAAAATCATGAAGTACATTATCTTACCAACTAAATGATCTTTGCTGCTTGTATCTGAAAGTGGCTCAACACAAAGAAAAACATTGAATCAAAAAGTCTCTTACTGGGCGATCAATGTATAGTTTGTCCATTGCCCATTCACTGATTCAGTGGCCAAAACCTGAAACTAGTGGTCCAAAACATAGAAAAACATGTACTAGTTTAGTATTAAATGCATAGTGGCCCATCAAGGCAAATAAAAACATTTGGATTGATGAGATGTTGACCATTGGCCCTTTGGCCTGGCCTGGGTCAGCAAACCAACTGTGCTAACTTAGAGCCCTGCAAAATAGTACACATTTTGAACTTACCCTTCACTTCCTCTGCTTCTGAAATGCAGGACCTGTTTAAAGAGAGAGAGAGAAAAGATAATTGATTGTTTTACTGAAGATGAATATAACGTTATTTAAATGTACTTTACAAACAAAAAAGGTAGAAAAATATGATGGCTTTTTGGCATCTCGTTCAATTTGATTATAAACTGTTTCAAAACATTGCATTCAGAAAAATGTGTTTGTTTGGAAGTTATACTTTAAAAGCAGTTCAGACCAACTCAACATATATATTCTAGGAGAGACACTGATTAAATACCAAAATAATTCTCCTTAACCATACATTTTGACAAAGTGAGGTGAAATCAGAGCATGACATTCAGAGTTTCACTGGATTGTGTCAATTAAGTTATCACAATTTATGAATATATATCATTCCATGTTAGTAGGGTATGAATTAGCTTTCTAAGGCATTTCCACATTTGACCAATGATTTCTCTGGAGAAATTCAATTCAATTCTGTGATCCCTTTCAAACAACTATAATTTCACCAGTGACTTCAATAGAGATGATTATCAATGATAGGCGCTATATACATGTATAAATCAAGGATATTGTTATTTTATTAATATTATTAATATTTTTTTCCTCCTGATCTTTGGCAAGTGAAATCAAGCGATCTTTTTATCAGACTTTCTCCCAATGCAACTATAGGGCATTTCTCCTGATGCGCCCAGATACAACCGCTTAAAATTCAATTGTTATGCAAGGCATAGTAGCGTATGTTATACTTTGCAATAATTTGGAATCCTTTCAGGCAATGCAGTTTTTATCGTTTTAAATAAACTGAGCACTAATCAATTTAATTGAAATTGAGTTCCACATTACCTACTGTACATACTTTTTATTTAAAAAATGCATTCAGATAAAAAATATCAAAAATATATGATAAATTGTTTACATTAAAAATATGGTGGGTAATAAGAAGTCACAAAATTTGACTATCATGATGTACATGTACCTGCATAAATCCCAAAATATGAATTTCATATTAGTAAAAATTATTTTTTACTGGTAATCCAACCTGAATAGTCTTTACCTCTGAACTTAAACTTACCCCATTCAGAACTGATTGATTTTGCTAATTTGTTTTCTCCATCTATCTAAGCCCAAGTATAGGGACCAGTCCTGAATGGGTTTTATGTAGCTCGTGGACTAAACAAGAATCTAGTCTATTTGTGCCTGAAGCTTGCAACAGAAATAAATCCCCCAACCTGCCAACATTTGAAAATAAGAAATCTGAACCTTTAGCGGGGATCTGGGGGCAAAGCCCCCAGCGGGGTCATGGTTAAGGTCACGAGGGCAATTTTGAAAATTTTGAGGACCAAAAGCGCCCTCATGAAAATGTTCACGAGGGCTATTTTGGGGCTCCACAGATCACTGCTCAGATTCTAATAAATGATTATTGATATATACTTATCATGATGTAACCTAGATACGATTATACTACGATCGACACTTTCTGGCGCTTCCGATCATGCAGGGGGAAAAAAAAATATATACATTTTTTTTTTTTTACAAATCAGAATATTCCGATTTTTTAGATCCTAAAAATTCAGAAAATCAGAATATTCTGATTAAATCGGAACAGTTGGCAGGTATGAATCCCCCCGAAGACAGATATTGCAGTTTGCCAGACTTACTCCATTTCAACATCCACAGCCTCATTATGCGGGATATCCTCCTCGACGCTGTAATCCAAAATGGCTCCCACCCCGTAGCGTTTCAGCCGGTCAACTATGGGCTTGATGGACGGCTGGTTCTCTCCAGCCACAAACTGTCCGTAGACTGTGGCCTTCATCGTCTGCTCAAACAACCACCTTCCCATCAATCGCTGAGACAGGGACATAATCTGAACAGGAATTGTGATTCAGGAGAATAAAACAATTAAAATTAATTAATTATATCATTTTATACGCAAATAAATGTAATGACAATATATTTTGTTCGAAACGCTGTATATTCGCATGATTACTGTGCACCCTAGATCATCTGCAGTAAGCCCCTTGACTTGCAGGGGTGGATCATCAGGTAATTAGTTCAAACCCACGCAATTGTCTTGTGCACCATCTCAACTCTCTTGGGGAGAATGCTAGTAATAGCTGCTCACGGTGCGACAGGCAATTTTGAAACAACCACCCAAGTACAAAGTAGCCATTTTATATAATACAAGAATACATAGTTACATGTACCCCCTCCCCCCCCCCCCCCCAAAAAAAAAAAATATATATATAATAATAATACAAAAATAAATAAAAATGTATAATAACAAAAAATAAAAATAAAGAAAAAAATAAAAAAAATAACAAATACATAATAAAAATAAATGAATAAATAAATAAATAATAGAAAAATAGAAAAAAAAAGAAAAACTTTAGGCAGACATGAATAAAGGAACACAGAGAAACATATACAAAAGGCTGAGAAGGGCTTGACTTGCCCGTGGATCTATCTTAAATTAAATTCTGTATTTTAATTTTATAATTTGTTTCTTTACAAGTTTATATTCTAAATACATACATCCATGAGAACAGTCTTCAGACTTCAAACAAAGAGGAGTTATATTTGGAGCCTTCAGGTCTAACAAATTTCTTAATATTCAAAATAATTTAATACACTGCAAGGATAACAAATTATTGGTTGTATAATAAAAGACCAAGCTTTAATTTCAAGAACAAAACCTTATCAATTATCAATCACCTCTTTGTTGTATTTAACAAGGAACTCGAACTGACACATTTTCAAGACCATGGCTGCTCTGAGAACCTCCAATGTTGTCTTGCTCCTGTATGCTGGAACTGGATCCGAAAAGGATAGATTGGCAAGAACATCATCAGCTTCTCCTTTATCAGTCTCATTCTGTCTCCGAATCTGACTAATTCCAATTGTCTTTGAAATATCCTCACCAACATTTACAGGGTCACAATCAATCACATGTTCCTCGTTTTTCCTTGCGAGCTCTACTTCTCGTGAGCTTGGTGCAGGATCAGGAATGGGTGAACTCTTAAATCGCGAGGAGACAACGCAGGAGACTTTGGTTTGACTCTGATTCAAGAGAGCATAACTCCCAGTCCCTTTCAGCCGAGTAAATTTACTTTGGAACTGTCCGTCCTTCATTAGTCCAGAAGTAGTACACCGAAGGGCCCATGGTGAAATAGAGAGAATTCGCCCCGCCATTGCAGATAGACTGGCTGTGTCGATTAATTATTTCTTTATCAGAATGCCAATGGCAATTCAGGGTAAATGTATGACTTCAAAAATTGAGGTCTGGATTTGTCTCCGACGCTGTCACTGTCACCATTTTTCAAAAAGAGGCATAATTATAATCATAATTATATAGAAATGTCTTTAAAAAAAACTCTTATTATCAATATCAGAATCACTGATCAGATATACCACAAGATAGAGTAAGTACAAGTTGATATTAGGACCTTCTGAGTCTTTTTGTTCTTGTCATACTTAGAGGCTGGAGGCTGTCATGTCATCCATATCATCATGTCTTGTCATCATGGTGCATGCATCCGTCTGCACGTCTGGTATTGAATCTTGAAACACTGATGAGTGAAACTGAGTGAAAGTGTTGCTTACTCAATACTGCGAGATCGTTAGCAAAAAAGACAGCCAAATAAATGTAGCCACTGATCCACATTTAAACACAATTTCTTGTCAAATATTGCTAACGCCAATTATTCAGCTCGATCAGAAGATTATCATTAATAATGATACGAGAATCAGGTTAAAACGATGGTAGAGTAAAGGCCTAAAGTGCAGTGTAAACCATTCACGAGAATACGCGCGCCGTATGCATGTTGCATGCACTGCAAAAGCTGCACTACTACCGGTACCTAGACCGCGCGCCTACGTACCCATCGATCGTATGCACGTACAGATCATGCGCATCGATTGTTTACCCGGCAAAATCCGGCTTCGCTTCAGTCAGCTTTTGACGTCATTGCGGTTTTTATTTATGTAACTCTAGACTAGTCTTAGAAGGCTAGTAACGATTCAAATCGTCTTAATTTTCCTTTTAATTTAAGACTTTTTAATTTTTGAAAACGAAATAATAAAGATACACACATGAATGAACATAACATTTATAATGATAAATATAAGACATTCACTAAGAAGACACACTATTATGACAACATTTATTTCATTCGAATCTCCTTTATAATAAATCCGACTTAATGTAGACTAGCTAGTTTCATTGATCGCCAATGTCGTGTTACGATTGGCTGATTGCGTGGGTGTGTCAGAGGCTCGTCTGGGTAAACTTTTTTTTTAGTAGATCGAGACAGGATTCTAAAAAACTCACATGAACTATAAATGACCCCGGGGATGGGCGATGGGCGGGGGCTTGTGCCCCCTATAAATAAGAAACACTTTTTATCTTGACAAAAACATATCTATCGAGTGTGTCTCTCAATTCTTCAATGAGAAAAACAGGAATGATATTGCTCAAGAATTAGCCAATGTGTACCAATACAAAATGGCAAGTCTGGCCGGTAATTATATCATTCTTATCAAAAATCTGTATTTTTTTTTACAAAAGAAAGTAGTACGTGCAATATCTCTCAAAGGGCCCATGCAGGGATTAACTTGATATTAGCCCTTTATTTCGTAATGCCAATATCGTTCCTAGATATTTTGAACTTGTACAGATTTTTAAAATGTAATTGCACATCATAATATAGTTATGAATAATGTTTTTAATGACTAATACTAGATTCAAATGAAACCGATATAATTATAAGCCAGCAAGAATAAAAGCTCAAGTTGGTAGGCCTAATATTTAAACCATCCATACCATGTTATCCAGGTAGAACATTAATTTAGCGATGAATTCCAGATGAATGAAGAATATAAATCTCTCGGCGTAATCGTTTCCTTAAATGATCAAAATGAAATCTCATAGAAATATTGCTGACTAATTCGGCAAAAACCTGTAAATGCATAGTCAAACAACCAATTTCTGTAAAATATTTTGAATACGTTGCACATACAATTACAAACTTGTTGAATTATTTTTGTATTATTTAGATAATTGTGAAAGGAAGGTCTGGCCTCGACTATATAGTCTTGGCTTATGTAGCTCGTTCCTTTTTACCAAATCTAGATAGATTCTGTCCATCGAAGTTATTCTGTGATTGTGTTATTTTTGTAAACGATGTTCGGTAAATGCGGCATTTTTCATTTCTTTTTTAAATTCACAAATGGATCAAAGATCCATGCAAAAATAAAGAAATGTATGATAGAGTGAGCCCCCTCAATCAATCGGACCATGCTAAACCTCTTGTTTTACAGTGACAGAGCATAAATTACATAATCTCTACAATTGATGCATTTTCACAGTGCCCTACCGCGACAAATTGTGCTAGAGCATCATTATAATGAATGTTGTGTTCAAGTTAAATAATGAAAGAAAAATAATTATTTTTTGAATATTGCGACTTCATAATATAATTATGCATGGGCGTCGATACTTACGTAATACCCATTCATCAGGGGGGGATGGATGAATGAATCATCCCCCCTGATCAATGGGTATCAATGACAGATCGACGCCCGTGTAATTATGTATAAGGGTTCTGTGGTGACAGATGAGATGTTTAGTTTAAAGGAATAGAACAATTTGGGTTTAATGGAAAACTAAGTGCATTATTTGAGCATGTGATTTTAGAGATAAAACAAACTTTATTTTATCAAAATCGGTTCAGAAAGAGTTGAAATATCAATAAATATATAAATGTGGGGCCCACATTTATTCACCAATTTAAGAAAAAATCTTTATAATGCCTACACTTTTTCGAAAATATATATACCAAAGGTTTTTTTAAATAGATGTTTGATCTCTCATTATTTTAACAGATCATCACATTCGCAATTTTGTTAACAAAAAATGGTTGAAACAAATATGTTTTTAGACAGCGCCTTCTAGTGTTTTAAGTACGGCTGCTTTTTGAATGATAACAGCATTTTTACTTCGCCGTTTGTAAGTTTTTCTACCTTACAGGCATGTTGGAATTATAATCAATAGTTTGTAATGATATGGTGCAAGCTATTTTGGTTACTACAACATTCAGTTTGACCCAAATTGTGCTATCCCTTTAATAGTGGCAAACGAGAATAAAACATGCAGTCTACTTCATATAATGCTCAACCTTCATATGCACAACCTTTATGCACTAAATAATTTGTTTTAAAATGAAAAGGCACAATTAACTTGGATGTTATTATAATATCAATTACATTACCTCCCCACTCTCGTCGATAGTCAAAATACTGACATTCTGATAAATAACATTATGGAACATGGATGGTTCTGTGGTGACAGTCAGGTCACATAATATGGTTCTCATCTGTAACTATCCAATACAGTTTAACTATCATACTCAGTTACTCACATCACACACCAGAACTCAGATTTATATCCACATCCAATAGCAAAGACACTGGTTGCATATATATACATACAATTTTTGTTGGGGGGGGGGGGGGGGGGGGGGGGGGCGGGGGAGATGAGTGGGTAAATCATTCCCATTCAGTCGGACTAATTGGGGAGGTGGGGGGGGGGGGGGGCAGGGGGAGGGGGCACACAAATTATTGGGAGGCCAATGCACCTTATGTATTTCTTTGTTTTTCACATTTGTATTTTATTATTTTATTGGAGGTTATTGGAGGGGCACAGGTGAGGGGGGGGGGGGTGCTATAGCTGTGCCCCTGTCTTCACTTAAGCAAACAAAATGACTGAGGCACAGATCTACGACAGTGAGCAAAGCCATAACGTCAAATATAACTTGGATTGTACTTTGAGTTGTACGGCGGCAGCAAGGACAAATAAATACACAATGCACATACATGTAACTTATGTTCATTTTATTATTTATAGATCACATATCAATTTATCCCAATAGTAGCATAATGGGTACTCTTAATTAAATTACACATTGATCGATATAGAAAATGTTTTACATTATTTAAAAACACTAGCAAATTACCCGTCACCAGATCTTTGAGTAACATAATGTTGTATGTTGTATATTTGTATTTCGTTATTTTTTGTATCTATCCTGTAAAAAACATTTGGTCAATTAATGGAATCTCTGTTTGAATGGTTATGATATGATTTAATAAGTGTATAATTAAAAATACAATCTCATATTCACAGGCATATGCGTACATGGGGGGGGGGGGGGGGGTTCAAATTTCACTTTGATGAAAAAGGGCTGTTTTGGGGTTTCCCCCCCCTCAAAAACATATTCACGGACACCATGAACCCCCCTCACAAATTCTTCACCGACACCCCCGCCCCCTTTTGAAAGAATCTTCACCAGTACCCCCTCTCGAGAAAATCTTCATCGACACCCCCCCTCGCGTCGAAAAATATTCACCGACAACCCCCCCCCCTCGAAAAATCTTCTCCTACACCCCCACCACCCCCCTTCGAAAGAATCTTCACTGTTACTCCCTCTCAATAAAATCTTTACTGACACCCCCCTAGAAAATTCTTCACCGACAACCCCCCCCCTCGAAAAATCTTCACAGAAACCCCCCTTTCAAGATTCTTCACCGACACCCCCCCCCCCCCCCCCCCCCCGGTGGTGATTCAATCTCATATTCAAAGGCATATGGGTACCCGGGTGGGGGGGGGGGGTGAGGACACCCACCCCCCTTACAAATTCTTCACCGACACTCTCCCTCGAAAATTCTTCACCGACAGCCCCCCCCCCTCCCCACTCGAAATACTTGACCGACACCTGACCCCTCAAAAATGTTGGTTGAGGAAATAACCACCCCCCCCCCCCCTCAAAAAATATTCACGGACACCCACTCCCCTCACAAATTCTTCAGCGACACCGAAAGAATCTTCACTGGTACCCCCTCTCGAAAAAATCTTCACTGACACCCCCCTCGAAAAATCCCCCACCCCCCATCGAGATTCTTCACCAACATCCCTCCCCCCTTCGAAAATTCTTCACCGCCCCCCCCCCACGAAATATTTGACCGACACCACCCTCGAAAATTCTTCACCGACACCCCCCCTCGAAATACTTGACCGACACCCCCTCGAGTTACTTGACCGACACCCCCCTCGAAATACTTGGCCAACACCCAGCCCGTCGAAAATTTTGGTTGACGCAATAACCCCCCCTACCCCCCCCCCCCCCCCCTTGTAAAAACCCTAGGTATGCTGCCAGCGATCACATGTCAAACAATAAACAGTATTAATTAAATCGTTGTCAAGTAGATCAATAACCCTAATTCCTTGCTCTTCTTGTTTACACGTTATTTACAAAAAGCACACATTTTTTATACTTCAGTACAACAAAGTATGCACTTCGAGCAAACATTTACAATTAGCCTCCGTTAATGCCGACTTTCAAATTCAACTTTCAAAATTCGAACGTTTTTCCTATTGGAATTTGCATGTACGGTAATACAACCCGTTCGGTATTGCAACCCCTTGCTATACTGTACACGTCCATCCCGTATCACTTTACATACACAACATACGATCTTGTTTTGGTCGGAAGCCAACAATTCGCAAGCAAATTACGATAGTCTTAATTCAGGCGCACACAGCGGCACACGTGTTATTTCCGATTTGACAGGCATACGATAATGTGTGTAAGTAATTTACAACGTATCGATTCCAGGCTGAACAAAGACTACATAATGAAAGGTCATTTCAGCAACACACTTTTCACGGTACTTCCGTCGCAAGCATGTGCGATGATCAGCGCTCGACGCGACTGCATGGCAAATGAACGTGGAATATTGGCCGATTCATAACTGACCACTGGTCAAACTGACCCCGACCTGACCCAGACCACAAACCTCTATGGGTCATCACCAATCACTACCCAAAGTTTGATGTTGGTGCCTCAATGCACTACGAAATGCATAGATGGACAGACAGACAGACAGACATACGTGATCGGCTACTTTAGTATAGTAGATTCATTATTCAGAATTTAAGAATACAGTACATCATACATTATAATAATTTTTTTCAATAAACAGACACATATGAATGATCAAGAATATGATCCAAACATTGGGTTACTTCAGTTTTCAACTATTGACATCGTTATGAGCTCTGATCCTAATTCCCTGACTATTGTGAGCATTGATTGTGCAATATTACAAAAAGACATTTTAGCATGCAATTCACAACTACACTGGGCCCAAAAAGAAACTTATAATTTTTCACATGATCATATCTTAAAATCCTGTCCATCAAAATTAACCAAAATGACATACAGCATTACTTAAATACTCTACTCTAAACTTATGTCAGTAACCAAGCAGTTGCAACTGACACAACCGCAAAAAGCACTGACATGGAACAACTTCCGGGATCACATGTCACAGTATAAGGGACAATCTGCCTGTTAATGCACACGCTCAGAGCAGCTCTACGGGAAGAGAGGAACAGTCTCCCATAGCCTGTATCAGAAACCTGGAGGACAGTATGCGTAGCAGATGCACTGAATGCTTCCAAGCACATGGTGGACACACCCACTATTGATGTCTGTGTTTGGGTTACTGACATTACCCTCCATTTCAATTTGTTTTGACTTCCTCACCTGCATTAAACTCTGTTGCCGAAATTTCCCGGCTGTGACATGTGATACAGCTAACGGTTCCATGTCAGTGCATTTTTCATTTTTGTCAGTAAGGTAACCGTTTGGATATTGACATGTCATTGGAGTAGGGTATTTAAGTAATCCTGTGTGTCATTTCGGTTAATTTTGATGGACAGATTTTCAAGATATGACCATGTGAAAAATTATAAGTTTCTTTTTGGGCCCAGTGTACATTTGTTCTTGTAATTGTTCTAGATGAGTCATGTGTAGTGCATATTAAAGTAAAAACGCTTGAAGTCTGGAGAGAGTACATCGGGTGAACCTTTCATACCAGTTAAAGCCACATGGTTTAATCTTTAGTACTACATGTATAGGATTAGAAGATCAGTATGTGTCTTCAAATTACACATAAAGTTCTCTAAAATATAACAAAGTATATAATACTGCTTAGCAAAAACAATTATAAAATATATTTCGTTAACATTTATTTGGCAAGTACAGCAAAGAAATTGTAAACATTACTAGCAAGACTTGCATAACATTCTCATTATATTACTCTGTAAACCAGTCTAATTGTGTAAGAATTATGGAATGTTACTTGCACTAAAGCGATATACTTGCAGTCAAACATACTGTAAATAAAAATAAAATATTACCTATGCCTTCAAATTAAAAATAATTTATTGCACAATCAAATAATGTAATCTATATACAGCCATCTAGCGCACTATTGTAAATGGGTCATCTACTTTCATTAATCTTTTAAATAAGTATTCTACTGGAATGTTTCAAAAGTATGATACACATTATGCAATAACAAATTAAGAATACAAAATAGTAAGGTTTAAATATCATACAAAATGATTGATTAATAACAAAGATTCCGCCTTGAATATTTCTTTGAACAATTTGCATTATTCTGTAAAAAATGTTTAACAAATATGGAAATGAGTAAGAACAATTTTGGCAGTTGATATTAAATAGCTATATTCTATTTAACTTTACAATTAATATCTGACACAACTGATATGTTTACATGGGTCAAACAATTTCCTCAAAAATACCATAGCATGTAACCTTATTTTAGCCAGTAATCTTTTCACAGAACAGCTTTTTAAATAATCATCATCAAAACAATAATAATAATAAATAATAATTACAATATTTTGTATTTATATAGTGCCTAGTATGATTGATCATCCACCATAGTCACTTTTCAACGTTATATTTTGTATTATTATTATCATTATTACTATTATTGCAATATACCAGTGCAAGTACAATAACCTTGGGTCCAAAACAAATGTCATTCAAAACAAATTACATTCATTTGTTATATCAGGTCTCTTTCTTATATTGGGGTGAAAAACAATCGAATAAAACAAGCTCCGCCCAGCAAAAATAATCTTGTTGTAAGGGTTTTTTGAAGATTTCATTGCACTACATAAAGATGCATGTCATAACTAAACAAGGCTGTCAATTATTAACACTTTGAGTGCCATGGTTGACTCTAAAATAGTCACTGATAGAATTAGATCTATTACTTTTTACCTAAATGCACAAGTAGACAAGTGCTGAATCAATTGTAATGACACTTGACTTCATACTAAAGCTTATATTCCAGATTTAGAAAATATAAAATAAGGGATTAAGCTATTCAGGTAAACATTTTTTTAAGGAACTGGGTAAATTGGATTATTCAACATTATTTTGGCATTCAAACAATTAACAAAAACCTTCAACAGTTGCCAATGGTTGACTCATGGAATGAGTTGCTACTATTTACTATATGCACACCTTTCAGGCACCAAATCAAATTTAGTTTGTATAAAATGGTAAAACTTGGATATTATTATATGATATCAGACATTACCTCCCTCACTGTGATGATTGTCAACATACTCCAATGAACATAATATGGCATATGGATGGGCCAGAACTACTGAATGCAACTTTGAAAATGTAAATGGGCCATCAAATTCCTTTTCAAGGATGCAAAACATTCATTTTTTAGAATGTTATAGAAATAAGCATGAAATTATCACAACACTACTTTTCGGTGACCCGAGGCCGTTAACAGGAAAAAAAAGATTTAGAGAATACCATGCAGCAATTACATATTCTAATTAAAAGAAACATACACAGACATTTTTAGAATATTGGAGAAATAATGTTCATGAAGTTATCACTTAACTTCTTTTTGTAAAAATACACAAGATAAAAATATCTAGAGTATGCCAAACATCAACATACATTTGTAGATATGTCTTCTATCAAAATATTCTGGTCTGAGGGGAGAAGAGCTCCCACAAATCATGCAAAAAGGGACAGAATGGAGGAAATGTATCACTTCAGTGTGCCTGTGCTAGACCTGGGGGGTGTTTCACAAAGATCCTAAGTTGAACTTAACTCTAAGTTGGACTTAAACAGTATGGAAAGCTGTTAGTTTCTTTGAAAACAAATTATAAAAAGTCCTTTTAAAAGGCATTAAATGTTGTTTCAATTCATAAATATTTGTTTAATTATCAAAGAGATTTCATGTTCTTCATGTAAAATTTATGAAAAGTCCAAAATACTTGCATTTTTGCTTTTGAATATATTTTGTTTCAAGGCTACAAATGGCTTACCATACTTTTAAAGTCCAACTTAGAGTTAAGTTCAACTTAGGATCTTTGTGAAACACCCTCTGGTAGTAGCAGTCCACCATTTCAAGACATCCTAGAGCTTGGCCTGAGGCAGGGACCCAACCTTTGGTGTGTCTAGGAATTCCTTCCACCAAGTAGGTCTCTGCAGGCAGTCTGGCGTCTGGAGGATGGCGTTGTAGAGACGCTTGTACACCTGTGAGATATATAACATGATTGAGTGAGTTGACACATGTTGTTGTAGAGGTGCTGTGCACCTATGATAATCACCACCTCCACCACATCCTTTTACTTTTATTCTACCTATGCCTCTCCTCCTCCTCCCCCTGTACATATATTACAAACTACCACTGCCACCACCATCTTCACTTCAAACCTCCTCCTTCTCTTGCCCATTCCTCCTTCCCGACCCTCCTTCTTTCCCTGCACCTACATTTATAATAACCACTACCAAAGCCACCATCACTATCTTCTCCTCCTCTTCCCCCTCCCTCTCCATCTTTCCCCTCCCTCTCCCTCTCCCCTCCTCCTTGCCCTACACCTATTACCAATATCATCACCACCACCATCTCCACCTCTTCTTCCTCCCCCTCCGTATCCTGCCTTCTCCTCTCTCCCCTCTACCTCCCCGCGCTACACCTATAATAACCACAACCACCACCACCATCTCCACCTCTTCTTCCCATCTCACACTCCTCTCTCCCCTCCTTCTCCACTGCACACTATAATAATCACTACCACTATTAAACAACATCATCTCCCCTGCCATCCCCTCATCCTTCCCTCATCCTTCCCTCCTCCTTTGCCTCCAATCTCCACCGTCTCAATAAATCAAACTTGAATACCTGGCCGTCAGCACATCCGATGGGAGAGTCGAGGATGAAGTCAGGAGGAGCGAGGACATCTACCAGGGCAACCGCATCATCCTTGAGATCTCCACAGAGATGCAGGATGCCATCCCGAATGAGACGAGCGGGATGGGGTCCAGAGATGTAACCTCCTGCAGGGGGGATGAAGAACAATAAGAATATCGGAATACTATCGCTAGTGATATTCGTTTGTCTCGCAATGTATGGTCAACAAGGAATCTAAAAGATCACAACGTTTCGTGCGCCGCTGCAACAATAAGAATGTTATACTTCTCCATCAAAATAAAAAATGAACAAAACAGACATAATACAGGGCTTCGGACTGACCAGCACAGGTCGAATATAGCTTCTGACCGGCATGAGCACCGAAGAACGTTTCGGGGAAGGACCACCATTAATAGGGCCATATGGCTCGGTGGTTAGAGCACCTGTCTTGCAATCGAGGTCTCTGGACTAATCCCCAAAATACTTGTTCTTGGGTCTATCAATGAAGTAGTCAGTGTGCAGTGCAGGTCATTATTTCTGATAAACCATATAATTACCTTCATAGAGAGTAGCCATGTGTTTCTCCAGACTCCACAGACCGAAGAGGCTGCACAGCTTGATCAGGACTGCCTTCTGTTCAGGACTGAAGTCATTCTCCTCAAGGTAGCGCATGAACTGATCCAGCAGCGTGTGCTATAATAATGATAACAATTACAATACTTAGGTTTGATTTAATATGAAACAGTATCATCTCTAAGCACTTAACACTAACTATTACCCCAGTCACAGGATAATATGATGCCAGACCAAAGGCAATGTGTGCACCGATTACACTCCCTAGGGAGTATGCTTCCCGAGTGACTCATTGGCATTGGGAAGATCATTCACACAAAGGATTCCCCTCACCACACCCTTCAGATCCCCATTTACACACTTGGGTACAAGCATGCTTTATCAATCTTGGTACACTATGGACACCACATCTATAGACGAAATAAAAATGTATGTAATTCAATAGGGAAATGCAGATAAAGTACAAACGGAGCAGCTCTGAAAAAAAAAACAGATTAATAAAAACAACCACTATTTGGCAGATGTATACATGTTATTTGTTCGTGAAATATGTGGGACCTTCATGACTATTTATCTAAATATTACTTCAGTTGGGAAAAGCCTGCAGTTAACCCCTTGACCACGGGAACCGAGTGGGTTGTATACAAAGTCTATGGGGATTCCATAAACTCGTAGGGAATGGGTTAATACCACGGCAAATGCAGTAGATAGATAGATGGATAGATAGATCCATTACCTGCAAATAGACAATGCTAAGAGACCTGCAGAGGTAGACCTGCGCATCGTTTCTGGCCGTGAATGCATCCTTCCCACTCATGAGATCTTCTTGCAGCTTGTTTGCACTTCGGTCCAGGAGGTACACAGTAAGCCACTTGAAGGCACTGATGATCACTGAGCAGAAACAAAGGGCATAGATTCATGGATTAATTGGTTAGATGGTCAATCGGTCAGTTGGTAATTTCGTTGGTTGGTCGTCGGTTGGTCAGTCGTTCCTGGCTGTGAATGCATCCTTCCCACTCATGAGATCTTCCTGCCGCTTGTTTTTACTTTGTTCCAGGAGGTACACAGCAAGCCAATTGAAGGCACTGATGATAACTGAGCAGAAACAATGGTATACAATTGTACAACTTGTTGGTTGGTTGATTGGTTCAATGGTCACTTGATAGTTTTCTTGCATGGTCGTTTGGTTAGGCACTAGGTTGGTCAGTGGGTTGATCAGTTGGTTGGTCTGTTGGTCACTAGGCCAGTTGATCAGTTAGTCAGTATAAAGTCAATTTGTTGGTTGGTCATTCTGTCGGTCAGTTGGTCAGTGTTCATGTTTTTGTAAATAGTAGCTCATTTTGCCTGTTGGTTGGTTGGTAGGTTGCATGGGCATCGATCTGTCATTGATACTCATTCATCAGGGGGGGATGATCTATTCATCCATCCCCCCCTGATGAATAGGTATTACGTAAGTATCGATGCCCATGGTAGGTTGGAACCTTGGATATCAGGTCCCAGAAGTGAAGGGGTTAACACAAAGTATGCATTTGCTTTCATACCTGGAGGCTTGAGGACATCCTGCAGGGTGGTCGCAGTGAACGTCTCCTTGGCGATGTCAAACATGGAGTCCAGGAAATCAAACGTACCGATTGGAGATGAGATCTTCTCTCCTAAAACCATGGTAACAAGAAATGATAAGGAATGGAATCACGCAAATAGCAGAGGCATATCAAATATACAACTCGTCGTACATCACTAAACAACGTAGAAGTGATTCATTGATTATAATGTGTTTAAAAAAAATCTCCAATCAGAATTTTGTCAAAGACAACCAAAATAATTTGGAAATTTAGCTGATCACTTCTTACTTGCCATTTTCCTCAGACTTTGTAATAAAAACATGGAACGTGATTTGTTGTTTCTAATTTCCCCTTTTAATTGAGATATTTCCTATTGAATTTGAAAGTATATACCTATAATTTCCAGTGTTGTGTGACTCGAGTCCGGTCTCGGACTCGAGACCGGACTCGAGTCCGTTTTTGCCGGACTCGGTCTCGGACTCGGACTCGAAGGTTCATGACTCGGACTCGGACTCGGACTCGGGGCCCGTGACTCGATGACTCGGCGACGAGTCCGACACGAGACCGGGGAATTTTGGCGCTAATGCAGTTCGTATCCAAACGGATATCTCGTTTCCACTCGCCGAAATTTCATCAAAATTTCACGCAATATTTTCAAATTTCAGCCACATCGGATCACGGAGTAGTAGTCCACTGCCTGCCCTGGACTGTCTTCCGTGTTTCTACTTTTGGAGGAAGTTCTTTCACAGCTTTTATG
Organism: Echinarachnius parma; assembly: GCA_037951105.1. Classification (NCBI taxonomy): domain Eukaryota; kingdom Metazoa; phylum Echinodermata; class Echinoidea; order Clypeasteroida; family Echinarachniidae; genus Echinarachnius; species Echinarachnius parma. The sequence goes on from JBAMJV010000802.1 coordinate 108,375, forward strand.
TATCAATCAGAATCAATATACCATTTTATTTATATATGTTTTCTATTTTTTTAAATTTTATAGATATCTCAAAGGGATAGTTGAGTTTTGAGGGCGCTACACAAAATAATGTATCTGTTAGAAAATGAAAAACTGAGTGTCAAATTTGAAAGAGCATTCCATTTTAATGGCAGAATAAACTTTATTTGATAAAAATCGGTTCAGAAACGGCTGATATAACCATAAACATATCCATTTGTAATAAATGTGGGGCCCCACAAGTATTCGATAATTTTGGACTAGCCGTTAAAATTTGTTTCAAAATGCTTCCTCTTTTCAAAATTGTTCAAAGGAGGTTTTGAGATATTTGCTGATTATCTCTCTATATAATCACCATTTCAACGAAACATTACATGCACAATATCTTATTTAAAATGGTTTAAATAAATGCGTTATTTAAAACGCCCTCTTTAGTTTAAACAGCTCTTTTTAATGATAATAGGCATTGAAACTTGGTCGTTTGTAATTGTTAAATTCCTTTTGAGCATGGTTGAATTATAACTATTAGTTTGTAATGTAATGGTGCAGGTTTTGGTTACTAAAATTAAGTTTTTACTAAAACTGTACTCTCTCTACCAGAACTCAACTATCCTTTTAACCTAGGCCGGTCAATGGTTTCGCAGCGAGTTCTGCAGCAATTTTCGAAGGGGAAGGAACTTCTTTCACAGCTTTTATATATCAATATTATCATTTATTTATTTTGTAATTATTTATTTATTTATGTATTTATTTATTAATTTATTTATCTATTTATTTATGTAATTTAATTTATTCATTCATTCATTCATTCATTTTTAATTTTTTTAAAATTAATTAATTAATTAATTAATTAATTAATTTATTTATTCATTCATTCATTTTTTTTTTTTTTTTTTTTTTTTTTTTTTTTTTTTATTTGATGATTTTTTAATTTTTTAATTTTTTAATTTTTAAATCTTTTTTTATCTAATAATTTTTTATTTTTTAATTTATTTATTTGTTTATTTTTTTATTTTTAAATTTATTTATTTATCAATTAATTTATTATTATTATTTTTTAATTTATATTTGCACATGTGCCGGACTCGGACTCAGACTCAGACTCGGACATGCCGGACTCGGACTCGGACTCGGACTCGAAGGTTCATGACTCGGACTCGGACTCGGACTCGGACATGCCGGACTCGGACTCGGACTCGGACTGACTGGACTCGGACACATCACTGATAATTTCATACTTTTATATGTTCATACTATTCTTTTGAAATCTCAACTATATGGCACAAGTCAGCAAAAAATGCAAGATAGAAGCTAATTTCTTGGCTGTTAAAAATGTTGTTTAAGATGAATCTCTCTTTCATTACCTGCCAGGTAAAGGGATCACAGTAATGTGCATGCACATGTATGTATGTCATTGAGATGTTTACATTATTTAATTTAAAAGTAAAGTTTCCACATAATGGCAATGAGACAGCAAATAGCAGTTTACATTATCACTCACTTGTTTGGTTTAATTTTGTTTAACTTTAACTCTCTCACACATCACCCAGTGAAAATATTTGTTAATTTCTGGGAAAAATAAAAACAAAGTTAATATTCTACTTCAATCAGCCTTCCAGTTCACAATTAAGTTGATGCATGTATATAGAGGATAGTACAAGTAAGTTGAATACACAAATAGCAATCATCTTCTAGATACAAGACACAATTCCAAATCTGTGATGTTTGGCACATACAGCACACCAGCGCATGCGCCAATTGGCACTCATAACACAGAAGGAGTTAATCAGACCTACCTCTTTTCTTTGCAGCGGCCAGGGCCAGCAGTGTGTTACTGGTCTGTTGAAGCAGAACGTTGTTGTCACCCTCATAAGTGCAGTTGGGGTCATTGTTGTCTCGCAGGACACCCAGTCTGTTTACTGCGGGGAAAAAAACAAACAAACTTATAAATAAACAATCAACAAGCAACACTGATTCATGAAACAGAGACTAAGATTGATCCAATAAGGATCACTGTTATCTCGCAGAACACCGAGTCTGTTTACTGTAGAAAAACAAACAAACAAATATATAATCAAAAAGCAAACAAAGATTTATAACATCTTAATTAAGATTAATTCTTGGCCTATTTTGCAACCTTTATTATTATTGTAATAGTGTGTATTACTAAGGAATAGCCTCTATCCTATATGTGACTGGATATGGCAAAACCCTGCACTTGTCGGTAATTAATATTTTAAAGAAATCTGCATTATAAGTTCACATAATTATGTAAAAGAATTATGTTCTTCTTTGTCCAATGTTTTAGAAGAAGGCATCAAATGGAAGCTTGTGAGGAGGCATTACTAATGGCTCGAAATCTGTTGGGTTTTTTTTTACCGACAAGTGCAGGGTTTTGCTACATCCAGTCACAAATTACAAGAGAATAACCATTCAACCATGTCACTAAGTCAATTCAAATTGGCAACTGTTTCTTGGTACTCTATAAATTTGTTATTTCCCCCTGTTCTTTGCTACTCATCCAAGAGGTATCCCATGTCACCACACGCTTCACTGCATTCTTGAATACAGTCTCGGGCCAGCCAGCTGGACAGGGGCAAACTCCCACCACTCTCACACACTCCTCTTCCTAAACACTCGCCTCTTCGCCACCCCATGATTACTGACAAACACACAACCCTCCTCGCTATGTAAGATTGTCATGTGTGGGGATGCTACACTGCGGGCCGCCATTTTGAACTAGGCTAGTTTGTGCGCATTGCATAACACTGAGCACGTGTGTATTCCGCACGGTGCACAAGGTGTTCCCAAGATGGCTTCGCATGTCCGATTTAATGTACAAATCTAAACTTTGTTTAATTTAACTTACCCCAGAGATATCCATGGCCGCCACAGGCCTCCCTGCATTCCTGGATACAGTCTCTGGCCAGCCAGCTGGACAGGGGTTTGCTGGCACTGGACAGGGCATGCATCTCCTTGCCAAGGTCAGCCTGAAAAAAAGAAGAAAAACAAAACAATTATCCAATCTTCATGAATACCAAAATTGTTGTCAGCTACAAATTTAACCAATAAGCAAAACAATGATGAAGAGTGTTACTCATGCAATCAAATGTCTCATAAATAAGCAATTTATCTGTCATGCAATCTAACCGACCGCCAACAAACCGACCGACTAACTAACCAACCAACATCCATCCATCCATCCATCCATCCATCCATCCAACTATCCATCAATCTATCAACGGATGAATGAATGAAAGAATGGATGGATGGATGGATGGATGGATGGATGGATGGATGGATGGATGGATGGATGGATGGATGGATGGATGGATGGATGGATGGATGGATGGATGGATGGATGGATGAATCCATCCATCCATCCATCCATCCATCAACGGATGAATGAATGAATGAATGAATGAATGGATGGATGGATGGATGGATGGATGGATGGATGGATGGATGGATGGATGGATGGATGGATGGATGGATGGATGGATGGATGGATGGATGGATGGATGGATGGATGGATGGATGGATGGATGGATGGATGGATGGATGGATGGATGGATGGATGGATGGATGGATGGATGGATGGATGGATGGATGGATGGATGGATGGATGGATGGATGGATGGATGGATGGATGAATGAATGAATCCATCCATCCATCCATCCATCCATCCATCCATCCATCCATCCATCCATCCATCCATCCATCCATCCATCCATCCTTCCATCCATCCATCCATCCATCCATCCATCCATCCATCCATCCATCCATCCATCCATCCATCCATCCATCCATCCATCCATCCATCCATCCATCCATCCATCCATCCATCCATCCATCCATCAATCAATCAATCAATCAATCAATCAATCAATCAATCAATCAATCAATCAATCAAAGAATGTCATTGACCCTACCTGTCTATCGCTCTTGTCCCCTATCATCAGGGAAATCTGGCACTCCACGAGGCCTTGGTGCAGGAGGTCAGCAAAGCGGTGGAACACGAAGGCTGAGGCTACGTAGGGAAGAAGTCTCCATTGCTGAAAATAGTAGGAAATCCAGACAGCAATTAACAATTTAAAAAAAAGCTAAACGCAAACGTTTGAATAAATTACCTACATGTAGTGGTCAAGTATGTCTAGAGCTGGGCTCAAAAACTACATACTGTATATATGTGGATGCCGTTTGTAGGATTATTTGAATGGAACTTATAATTTAATCCTCATGTCAAGTATGTAAAAGCTTTTACAGCAAAATGATCCTTGGGATAATGTCAACAAGTACAAACCTTTGACAATAAGTCGCCTAATGGCAGTTTGCATTGTGATGTCCACATCCTGTGTAATTCACACCAACTCATAAACCTCTACCAGACCACCCCAGGGCTGCTGTGTCCACCACTCTCATTTCCCCTTCATCTGATCCCTCTGTCTCTACAACCAGACGTAAGTCGTAAATTATATGATTGTTACCTCTTTGTTATACCGACAACTACTTCTATATAAATACTCATTTAGACCAGAATCAAAAATCAGTTATACTCCCAACTACCAGAGTGACTGCATCATTACTTTCTAACCGCGTGCAATCCACTAACATTACATGCATTATGTCTTATTTCTTGGACATATGACATTTGTTGCATTCACCTTTCGTACATCACATAATTGACATAGCAGATCAAAGTTACTGATTCCCGATACAAAGAGCAGCTCAAGATACCTTTGTATGACAGCAAAACAAGTGGAATACCTTGTTGACTGTTTTCTTTATACATTACCATCATGATTATACACATGCAAGCAAATAATGCAAACTTCTGACACCAAACTTTTTTTTCCGAGCAATCAATCTTTATACAGACAAGTTTGGTAGCTGAAAGTAAGCTATTCCCGGACAATTCATCCTTACCTGCATCTGGTATTCCAAGACTGGCAGTTCCTCCTTGGTCGTGGGTCCAAACTGCCTCCTGGCCGCCGAGTATCGCACTGCAATGGTGGACGCTAGCTTCATGTAGGCAACACCCATGCTAGTTATACCAACCCTTCCGGCCGACAGGGCTCCCATTGAAGCACCAAACCTCTTGTTAGAATCCTGATTGAAAAATTGAAAAAGAAAAGCTGTATGTTCACTTCCGATATGAGAAGTAAGAGATATTTTACTGATGACTACTGCACTGCAATGGTGGACGCTAGCTTCATGTAAGCAACACCCATGCTAGTAATACCAACTCTACCAGCCAATAGGGCTCCCATTGAAGCACCGAACCTCTAGTTGGGAACCTAAATGAAAGATTTCAAAAGAAAAGAGCTCTATAAGTTCACAGTTCACTTCCGATATAAGAAGTAAGAGATATTTTACTGATGACTACTGCACTGCAATGGTGGACACTAGCTTCATGTGAGCAACACCCACTCTACCAGCCGATAGAGCTCCCATTGAAGCACCGAACCTCTTGTTGGGATCCTAAAATTAATGATTAGATGATGACAAAAAATCAAGTAGACTTCAGATTTTAAAATCTCTTGTTTTTATAGTAGTAACTTTAAACTTCAATACCCATGGCGATGAATGGCTGTGACAACACACGTCCATCCTCTATGAGAATTTCAATCTGTGTCTGATTTCTCCCTTCGGTATGATTTTTTGATCTGTTTTGTTTAGGTTTGGTTTGGTTTGGTTTGTAGTTTAGTTTAGTTTAGTTGTTTAGTTAAGTTCAGTTTATTATTATTCTTATTATTTATTTATTTTTTTTATTGATTTTGTTATTATTATTATTTTTTGGGGGGGTAATTAGTTGTATCCACACTTATTTCTAACATAGCACGCTGCACAAATAAATTTTTAAAATAAATACACTTGGGAACGTTGTTTACCTTGAATGGGGTGACATACTGGCCACTCTCTGTGACATCACCTGTGGCATTGAAAAGACTCTCCCTCGGAACACGCACATTATGGAAGGATGCAAAGCTGGGAAATAAAAAAAACAGAAATAAATGTCACAACTTTAAATAAGAGGTTCAAAGATTTCCATCAGACTGAAATGGAAAAAAACATGTCAAAGAACTATTCAACTACGTGCATTGACACGGCTCTCCCTCGAGCATGCACATTGTGGAAGGATGCAAAGCTGGGAAATAAAAATTGAAAGACATGACACAACTTTACACAATCATTTCAAAGATTTAATTCAAAATCAAAAGGAAAATGAAATTTAGAAAAAAATAAATGTAGCTAAGGTGACTTCAGCAATGACCTTTTGTCATGACATAGTACAGGAATTAATTTACAGCATTCTAACCCTAGGTTTTACGTGATAATAAACATGGCTTCGCAGGCACACGTTTTTTGTAATTCAGTCTTTTCCTGAAAATTGAGACATCCTTGCTTTATTCCTATTCCTAGTGCTCAAAATTGAATGCTATGGACAGGACAATTTTATGTCCTTTTCTTTCACTTTTCGGTCGTAACAAATCAAACTTCTCCAGGTCTGCTAGTCCTGTGACTGTTATCCAACCACCCCCATGACCAGTGTTGTATCCGAGTCCACCCAATCCGAGTCCGAGTCCAGACCTTCCGAGTCCGAGTCCGAGTCCAAACCATCCGAGTCCAACTCATTTTTTTAAATTTATTTAATTTTACATTTATTCCTTTTCTTTACCAAATGCAATTGATCTATCACTCAATCGAGTGATTAAAAGGAATCACTTCATACAGACAAACATGCAGTCAAACATTGATGGGCCTCGAGCTGGACTCAGCCCGAGTCATCGAGTCCGCGACCTTCGAGTCCGAGTCCTATGTCGGGGGTCCCCGAGGCCGAGTCCGAGGTCGGCCTCGAGTCATCCAACATGACTCTCCTCGACACATCAATATACCTCTTTGGTACCAACTCTTTTTTTCTTTCTACCTAACAACTGAACTCCATTCTCCAACATTGTTCTCCGTACATTAGCCCCTATCCCTCCTTCGAACTTGCCTAAACCATCTCAGTGTCACTTCTCATATTGTTTCTATACTAAAACTTTAATGTAATCCTTCAAAGACAGGGCACTCCCTTTTTTTTATTGCAGGTTACCAGACTGACACATCAGAAAGATTCCCACCATAGATTTGTGTGTTGAAGGGTCCAATACTTTCTACTGCAGGGAAAAAATAAAAAATTAAAATTTATTTTTCGGGGGCTACTTTTCAAGCTTGCCTGCATGAAAATAAAACTCCCAACTTAATTTGCATTGAACTCTATGCACTTTTTTGGGGGCTCTCTTACGATTTGTGGGGTCTCTTTTTAGCACTTTGGGGGCGAATTTGCCCTGAGCTCCCGTGTAATTTTTTCATTGCTTTCTAATGGCCAAATTAAATTTATAGTGGCCATTGGCACCATAGCCACGAAGGAAATCCCATAGAAATATATTTCCCCTACTAGTCCATGCAGACCGAGTTTCTCGCCTAGGTCGCATACAAACACCCCAGGAAGGTGTCGGGTACCACAGATGATTTGAGGCCTCTCTTTTTGTTGCTCATTTACCGTAAATCTCTGTGTATACGACACACCATTTTTTTTTTCCACCGGAAAAATGCCAAAGTGGGGGATGAGTCTTATTGACAGGTACAAGTAATTTTGAGTATTCAAAATACAATTTTCAATGGTGTACTACCATCCCTGGCAGTGTCTTAACATATGATACAAATAACAAATACTATTTTAAGTTTACCTTGGTTGCAAATTAGAAGGGAAGATTTTTTAATTTGTTTTTGATACGAGATCTTTGAGTTTGATGCTGCTAGCTAACGTGACGATCGCTCAGTGGAGTCAAGAATTTCGAACCAACAAACTAACTTTTGCACTTGCACAGTAATAGGCATTGCGTCAATAGATCTGCGCTATAAAGCCGAGGGCTGTATTTTAAAATTTGTTTTACATTTTTTGTTGAAAATCTTCTGATTATTTCCGACTAGTCCCGGGCACGCAATTCTGTGTTTGCTTGTGCCAATTTTGTTTCCCCTCATTGCCACGTAGAAAAAAATGGGATGCGTCTTTTACACAAGTGCGTCGTATACACAGAGATTTACGGTAATGTCAATCTTACAAAAACAGTATATTTCCCATTGGGCTTACCCATTATCTAGTCCATGAAGACCGAGCTTCTCCCCTAGATCGCCCACAAATACTCCAGGAAGAGGTTGGAAGGTCTCCGGGCTCCTGATGGGTACCACGAATGAGTTGAGGCCATGGCACGCACCGTCCGCCGTGTAGAGTTGTGCGTAGACGAGGGCATGCGTAGCGCACTTGCCCAGCCCTCCTACCCACACCTTGGCTGCTTCAATGTCCGGAGTGTTGATCACAAACTCCTGGTGAAGAAATAATTACACCAATTATGCATTAATTATCTAGGTATTATTAAACGAATAGAATGCTGTTCATCTTTTCCGACGTACATTTGACAGTGTAGATGAGGGAGTGTGTAGCGCACTTCCCCAGCCCTCCTACCCACACCATGGCTGCTTCAATGTATGCTGTGTTGATGACACATCGTGCCCCGTTTCAGAAAACACTTGCAATTGTTGTAAGTGTCCAATTATTGTAACTACCATGGCAACAGCTGAAATGCTCCATGCTGATTGGCTGTTGACCTAATAATAACAATAATTGGACACTTACAACAATATCAAGTGTTTTATGAAACTGGGCACAGGTAAAGAAATAATGACCCCAATCTATCTCTAGCAGTTTCAAATATAATGTATGTAACAGAATTCATGATGGGCAATCGACTCGAGTATAATATACAAGGTCACATGGAGCGCACTTGTCCATCCTTTCTTCTCAAAACTAAGATTCTTCAATATCCTGTGAATTGATCACAAACTCCTGGTAAGGAAATGGACAAGCTGCAGAGATGGGTGATGTTGGAGACTAGAGACTATTGAGTTTAGGGTATTGAACACATTTGTGAGAGCTTTAAAACACATGAAAATAATCAATTTGCAACTTCATTATTAAAAGTGCATGCAAATAATTTAAGCCATTATACTATATAATTTTAGTTTTATGGATGGGGATGGGGGAGGTGTATGTCCCTCAAGCCCCCTCATCTCTACACAAGTGACATCTATATATACAGTTAAAGACAAGCTACCAACATTGATATTCAACAATCGGGGAAGATTTAGGGAAATTTCATCAGAAATCAGGAAGATATCTATAAAATGCACACAACCTAATCACAAAAACTATTTGATAATCAGAAAGATTGGCTATCCAATGCAGTAATCTTGGTCTATTTTCCGGAAGTCTTCTGCGAAATCAGGAAGACATGGCAGCTCTGGTGAAAGATGTCTTTGCAGCCATCTGTTTATTGCAGCAAACCTGCATCTATAGTATAGATCAGGGCTCGACACTCGCACTGGCCCGCTAGCCCGGGGCCAGTGAAATTGCACTTCGGGCCAGCAAAAATGTATAAAAGTCATATTTTGGGCAAGCAGATTTCCAACCCGACATTGACAAATGAGAAAAATCTTGTTTTCTTCCAAGTTATGCTGCATTTATAATCATAGGTTTGATCTGGAAAGAGTGATATTTTGAATAGTAAAAAGTTAACTCATGAAATAAAATGTTCAGGGCCAGTAAAATTGTAATTCTTTCTTTTGGGCCACCAGAAAAGGAAAATAAATTATTTCACTGACAAAAAAAGGTGAGTGTGGAGCCCTGGTATAGTGGGCCCCAAAAGTGATCCCCTCCTGTGAAAAATTATTGAACCGAACCTGTCTAGATAGAGGTCACTTGTCTACATTGGAGACTTTTCTTGTATTCCTCTTTGGTGGGCACTATGCACATGTTAGACTGTATGTAGCAACTATGCAAACCTTTGTCTTGGGGTCATATGTCGCTGTAGTTCTCATGGCTCTAGTGTTGGATCCGTGCGCCAGTTCTGTCAGAGCAAAGCATCCTATTATCTGCGCACACAATACAAGCATAGTGTTCAGTTTTACAGTTTCATGGATTATATTCAAATTGACACGGGATAAAGCTGATAAATGATTAATATTTGTATTAGTGCATTTCCCATTATAAACTGTTCAATGCCCTGAAAAGCATACAAATTTGGTATAATTTGTAGCTTTGTTACATAATTCCCGCTCTTCAAAATGTATTTTCATTAATAGTAATCTCTATTAATTGAATGCAGATTTCAAATTTCACAAATCAAACGTGTTATGCATACAATTATTCAGTTCATAAGTATGTGTCAAATGCTGGTGTGATCTCAGCGGTGGTATTGAGCTCTTTTAAATATAAATCATTCCTTCTACTATTTCAACGAATTAGTTTGGCCAATGTATGGACAAGTATCCTAACTTTGCGCGTATTGAAACTTCGCGCATCATATCCGCGATACGCAAAAATTAGAACATGGACATGGCGACGGAAATTTCTGACGCCAAATGAAAGAGCACACATTACTTACTTATCAACCAAAAAATTAGCAAACAAAGCTCGATATTTCTTGAGAAAAAAGTAACTTTTTGTGTTTTTTTTCGTATATATCACAACTATGGACAGGGAAAATCATCAAATTAAATTGAAAACCCTTCCAGTAGAATAGACGTGTTGGCATCGAAATGCTGCGCAAAATGCTCCTTTATTCGACCTTCCTTTCAAATTTACTTTGGGATCGCGCAATCTCTGTAGAAAGCTTGACAACGCTGCGCGTGCCAAGATGTTAATACACGCAAAATGTTGCATCTTCACACTCCCATTGAAATGCGTGTTAAAGTTTACTACACGGGAATGCGTGTTAAGTCAATGGCAGTGTATGGAGCGCGAAGTTTCAAAACTACCCTACTCGGTGAAGAATTTCTTGTTGATATGACATGATTACGGAATCGGGCCAATATCACATGAATTGTGAGTTAAAATCGAAAATGTTTTAGATACATCGAATCCTCAGAATAGAGGGAGTATTTTAATGCTTGTTTCATTGAGATTACCGTAATTTTGTTGATCCTACGACACTGTGAAAAAGTTCAAAATTTGTGTGCGCGAAAATTTTCGTGTTCGAAATTTTTGTGCGCGAAATTACAATACACCTTCATGCAAGCTTTTATAAATATTCAAATTATTAAGCTATTATTAAGCTTTAAACTTACCTCTAATGAATCAGATTTCTGGACCAGTTCTTCATGTCTTGTGGAAACACTGGCACGAAGAGTCTGTCCAAAGAGCTAGAGTATGGCAAAATACATAACAATTACAAACAATAAGACTTTAACAAGCTGGGAATTTAAATCCTTTAACTCCTTGAGTGCCACGCTCGCATTTTTGCGAGTTACGTACACACAAATGCCATAGCATTAACATCCCTGGAACTCTAATTGTTAATAGAAATTCTTATAAACCACATTAAAACAAATAAGTACTGCATCTTTAACCCTATTCTAACTGGGCTATTTCAGACCAGGTTTTTACTGGGGGGGGGGGGGGGGGGGGTCAATTTGACCCCCCCTAAGATCTCGAAGACCGATTGTCCGATTCACGCACAATTTTGCATGGAGGTACATTGAAGTATTAGCGACGCGTTCATGTTTTCGTTTAAACGATCCAATGTTAAATATGCAAATTATGTGCATATTAATTACTGAAGTACGCTAATTTATGCACAAATTCTTTTTGTCTGTAAATCACTAAATGTTGCTCAGAATATGCAAATTTTGTGCATAATTATATCTTTATGATTTAATTAACATGTTTTCAAAATTAAAAATTGCGATAGCCAAAATTTTCTTTATGTATTTCTTTGTTTTTGGAATTTCTTATGTATTTCTTTGTTTTTTCAACTTATGTTTTTTATTGTTTTTTTCAATGGAATAAATTATTGACCATTATCCAAGTATTTTTAGCCCCAAATTAAATGATTGCAGTGATTAGAATGAAAAATAATGAAGGATTTGTGTATTATAGGAAAAACCAATTTCCATAGGATTTGTACACAAATCACAAAATTTAGCGATTTTCGGGCCGACGCTCACTTACAAAAGGTCATGTGACTTTAGAACAGAGTACCCGGTCGTCGCAAATTTGGTCTCAAAAGTTGCGCAAGACTTCAATGAAAAAACTCATGAAGTCGCGCGGCAATATCGGTGCGCATTGCGGAATTATCGCGCAAAAAGTCGAGGGGGGGTCAAATTGACCCCCCCCCCCCAGTTAGCATAGGGTTAAACACTAAAAGTTACCAGATCGATAACTATAATTGATGTATTTGTTACCACTATTTCCTTGTCCCTCAAAAAAGGAAAACAGTATTTTTAGAGTCACTGAGAGTTAATTAAATTTTTATGATAATAAGGCCACTGATTTTTTGTCAAAGATAACAATGCGAATATCATTCATGAGATGAATCAAAAAGAGGATTGTCAAAATATATTTTGTTTAATTCTTTAAACCTGTGACTGGATTTTGAAAACTTAAAACATTCTCCAAGATTGAATGACAAAATAAGAAACAGACCAGACAGACCAGACAAATCTGAGTCATTCATTGTGAAAATCTTACATTTTTGTTGAGGTTGTACTTTGTAGTCAAGGCAGCATCGTACATGACCAGCGCATTGTTGAACCAGTGAATGATGAAAGGGTTCTCTATGATCCGTTCCATCGGGATGAAGTCGTAGCCAGTCAGCTGCTTGAGTTGCTGGTGTGAGCGGAGACGAGCCTCGGCCATCGTCAGGGGGCGTGGCTCATGCTGGAACAGTGGGTCCTTCTCCAGCGTCTTCCAGATTTTGTACTGAATGTTAAATTTAAAATATCAGATACAATTTGATGAAAATTCAATAAAGTTTTTGATAACAGACTTTAACTCTTAAAGTGCCAGGGATTTTAATGCTCTATGGCATTTGTGTGTATTGTAACTCACAATAATGTGAGCTTGGTACTCAAGGAGAACACAGTTCATCCTACAGTTCATTGATAAACATCCCCCCAAATTATGAAAGGTCCACTTTTGATCGGTCTCGGCCATCTAAACCAGGTTACAGGCAACAATATGTCTTGTTGACCCCCCCCCCCCCCCCCCCTCTCCCCTGCTAACACAACTCAACCAGTGGTCTCGGTCTCGGTCCTGTTTTTGTAAATTGGAAAATCCTGGCTGCGAGCCTGCCTTCTAGCGATAGATATCATTGATGCAGAACAGGATGCGGATGATTTTCTAAGCTATATACCAAGCAGGACAATACCTTTTTTTGGTGCCAAAAATGTAACATACAATTCTTCCTTTATAAATGCCCCAGTGCTAGGCTGCTCTTTCAAAAACTCCATTCAATATGCATGTATTGCACGACTTGTGAATAGCAATTCCAGCCTTGGCAATTCCAACCTAGGCAGACAAACAAGAAAATTGCTTTGATGTGTCAACGTAGACTTTTTAATTTTATAGAGCTCTCTAGAGCATAATTGAAGAGAATGTCACAAACACACTGGCCCGAATTCAGTGGCTCAACTTGAGCCCGGCCTAAAAAGATAAAGACTAACGGTAACACTTTGCACCAGCAGACCTATTGTCTTGTTGCTATGGTCCCCGGAGATATTTTATGGTTTCCTTTCATTATCCAGTCAGTCCCTTGAGTTCTGATTATAGGCATCAGGACAATGGGCCCTTTGAAATTCAGTCATAGTATACCAGGTCAACAGCAATACAATGTCCAGAATGATCCAGGATGCAATTTGGCTGGTGACAGACTATACTATGACTGAATTTCATAGGGCCCATTGTCCTGATGCCTATAATCAGAACTCAAGGGATTGACTGGATAATGAAAGAAAACCATTAGAATATCTCCGGGGACCATAGCAATGAGACAATAGGTCTGAGTGCAAAGTGGGTTAACTGGTTACCAGTAGTCTTTGTCTTTTTAGGCCGGGCTCAAGTTGAGCCACTGATGAGAATTCGGGCCACATTTTTACATACGGGATAGACCAATGTCACTCAGGTGAACTCAGAAAGATTGATGTATTTGAAAATGTGTAAACCAGCCTTCCTGAAATACGGGGCTAAAATATTGATTGTGGCACCTTAAGTGCCAATTTACAGAATGTTAGATTTTTCTTAAAAATTGGAAAGTTGCACCTATAAATAATGATAAATTAAAATGATAAAAAACCTATAACGTAGTATACATGTATATTGTTACTTTTTTGTGGCTGGGCAATTCCATAGTCACGGACATTACAAATCAGAGAATTTTCATGTCTTGCCAATGCCACTTCTAATTCATGCCTCTACCTAATTTCTAACTTTTACTTTGATTACAAATCAATAGCCAGGCTAAGTATATGCAAACAAAGTTTCAGAACATTAAATCTGATTCGTTATTGAGTAATTCTACAAAATGTGCGCCGTCACAGACATTACAAATTTTGGACATGACTTTTTGCATGATCCATAAACATCATTGCAGAAGTCTGTGAGTTTTGAGACCTCACAAAAGTGATTTAGGTACTAAGTTATAGACAGCAGGATCTGACTGATGAACATATCAACGACCTAGTCATCGAAATTCAGGTGAGTAGCCAAAATATTTCCCACAATATTAGTTTTTTTTTTTTAATTACCATGCTATTTTAATACACAGTGATACATGGCGCTAGGAATAACATGTTAAATTATAATGTCCAAAAGTGTATGAAAATATGTCTTCCTGGCCACATCTACTAAAGTAAATGGTCCAATCAGTTGGACCATTTATACGCAATATACGCTAATACTAGCAATGCCACATGATTTTTAAATATTGAAAATAACCATATGATGTGACCCCTCATTTTAAAGCTTATGTAATTGCGAACACAATGAGGTAACTTTTTTTTGAAAAAAATGTTGTTTATGCAAATTAGCGCATATTTAATGAGGAAAAGTTTTAAAATCTTCCACTCGCATATTTACATATTCATGAGCATACAACTGATGTACATTTTATGTTAAATGAGATAAATTTTATGTTTTTTAATGGAAAATTAATGTAACTGCAGAAGAATTGATTAAGGAAAACCAGTGTGCACTTATGTTGATTTTATCAATATGCAAATTATGCAAATTAATGCATATATAATGAGGTACTTTTTGCATATTATATATAATGAGCCACTTTTTGCATATTTAGCAATTTTTCAAACTTTTTTACGTTATCCTATGAGCAAAATATTACCGTTTTGAATTTTTGATCATTGTTATGTCACTTGATTTTGTTTTCTTTTACAGGTATGGGATGCTGCCATGCTGCCAGCAAAACAGGATATTAAATGCAGAATGCTACATGAAAATAATTGTGTATAAAACGTGTGTGCTTATTTAAAAGAGTACAAAAGGAAAGAAAGATGGTGTGTAAGAAGGGGTGGGAAATACCTCCACATCGCCAAGTTTATGAAGTATGAACACCCCTTGAAAAAAAAAACCCTGTACAATAATAATTGGGACAGAAGGGGAGGAGGTATGCCCCCTATTTTTATAACACCTCTTAACAGGTAGGCTAAGTCAAATTATTATAATCACTTGTTTACAAAATTGATACAAAATTAAGTAACAAATAGGTACTGGTTATGCCCCCCTTTTATAAACACCCTGAAAAAAAACACAAAAAGAAAAAACAATTATGGGAGATGGGAGGGGCGGAAGAGTGCCCCAGTAAAAACAAACAATCAACTGCGCAGACAAATCCATTAAAAAACCAGAACGTCAATGACGTAGCGCTCATCCGCCATCTCGCAACATCAAATATCGCAAATTTCATGTGGTACACTTTTCAACTGGTCAAAAAATAAAAATGTGATGCCCTGGAAGGGACATAAAAATTAATTTAAAAAAAATTAGAGTGAAAAAAATATAAATTTGACGCCCCAGAAGGGACATGGGAACAAAAAAAAAATTTTTAAAAATAAAATAAAAAAATAAATAAATAAATAAATTAAAAAAAAAAAATAATAAAAAAAAAAAAATAATAATAATAAATAAATAAATAAATAAATAATAAAAATAAATAAATAAATAAATAAATAAATACAAAATTACCATAATTAATTAATGGAGAAAAATTTCAAAATTCTGTGTAGAAGTTTAGTGTACCAAAGTTAGCTCTACCAGATAAAACAAACCAAATCAAAATCGGTCGAGAAATGAAGGAGAAGAAGCATTTTTTGTGATTTTTGGAATAAATTTGCATAAATTACCATAATTAATTAATGGAGAAAAATTTCAAAATTCTGTGTAGAAGTTTAGTGTACCAAAGTTAGCTCTACCAGATAAAGCAAACCAAATCAAAATCGGTCAAGAAATGAAGGAGAAGAAGCATTTTTTGTGATTTCGAATAAATTTGCATAAATTAGCATATATAATGAATTTCACGATTCTGTGTAGAAGTTTTAAATCCCCCTCCTAGCCCTATCTTATGAAACAATCAGAATCAAAATCGGTTGAAAAATAACGAAGAAGAAGCATTTTGAAAATTGTGGACGGACGGACGGAAGGACGGAAGGACGGACGGACGGACGACGGACGCCACGCCATGGCATAAGCTCATCGGGCCCTTCGGGCCGGATGAGCTAAAAAAAAACAGCACAGAAAAATCTACTGTAAAAAAAACACAAACTATAATGTGGGGTATGCCCCCATTCTAATTATGCACACCCTTAAAAAAAAACATGGGAAAGAAATGTGTTCTTAATCACTAAAAAAAATAAATAACAGGGGCCGTTAAGTGCCTTATAAAAGAAGCTAGATAACATTCCCATTTTAATTGTAAACAAAAAAGGAAAAAAGCAAAAAGAGGGTTGGGGGGGGGGGGGGGGGGGGGTCACCACAGTCACAAAATTGCACTTTCCTATCAATTGTAATAATTGAACATGAAAAATGAATTTATATCTATATTTGTCATAGGGGGGGGGGGGGGGGAGAGATTGCCACGAGTGAAAAAAAAATAGCAGGGTAACATTTTTAATTAATTTGTAAACAAAAAAAAAGATGGAAGGGGCATGCCACTAATCCACCGCTGAAAATTAAAAAAAAGTGTAGGATTAGAAGGAAGAAAGCCCCAGTGCTATAATCCCCCCCCCCCCCCACCCCCAAAGAAAAAACCCACCCCTACCCCCCCAAAGAAACCCCCCCCCAAGAAAAAAATAATTGTATTTATAATTACCCCACTCCCCAGGCCCTTGTTTCCCACTTTTTGAAAATTATTCAAGTTTTATAAGAAAAAAGTCCACATAAATTTTGCAAATGTCATATTTCCAGCCTCCCCACAAATAAAAAGTAATATTCAAGCAATAAAATAAAGAAATTTAGATAATTTCAACACGATTCCTACTAATTTGCTTGTAATATTACTAATAACATGAATTTCAGTAACTGGGACTACAGTAAACTGTACTATAATCCAACATTGAGGGCAGTAGATCGATCACAAGTGGATCGATTCTAACAATTTTCAATGAGGATACGATCAAACTAGCTCTTGCGGTACATATGCGACACTGTGATTGGTCATAAATTTGGTATCAAATGAAAGCTGACCAATCACAGAGTCTGAAAAGTTTTGTCCATAGCTTGTCTGTAGGGGTAGGTGCAAAGATATAGCCAGTTGAAATCCGGTCATATTTTTGGTCTTATTTGTCATCTTTATCACCATTCAAATCTCAAGAAAATTTAGCATTAAAAAATCAGAAATTTCATAGATATGAAGAAGAAATTTTTTTTTGGATGTACTTTGAAGCCATGTAGACACATGAAAACTTCGGGAAAATACGAAAGAACGAGATCGTTCAACCCGGAAGTGTTCGCCGCAGGTGAGTGCTCCGTACGCAAAAGTCACATCACAACTCAAAAAATACGCACACAAAACGCACATTTTTCTTCGTTAAATTCACTTTATTTAATCAAACCAACATAATATCATCCTTCAAATAATGTTAGTCTACGGAAAAATCATGAAAAGATAAATTCTAAGTGAATATTTTTTGAGATATTAGCACAAAAACAAGATCGAAATTTGCGTGTTGTCGGAATAGCAAGCCCTAAAATCGGGGTCCGTTTGGCGTCGCTACTAATACCCTGGAGATAAGCATACCACCCATTGGTTATGTTTTAGGACGCATCGGTAAGAAAAACAGACGGGAAATAATTTTTAAAATTCTACATTTTATGGTCTTCAAAACATCAGAGTCGGTAATAATTATCAAAGTATATGAATTGTGGATCTTTTTTTTGCATTTACTGGTAAATGGAGGGAGAAATCGGCCGACAAAAAATGTTTTTGTGTTGGATAGTGCAGCAGGCGGAAGAGGTTAATCTCCACACAACGCTAATGTACATAGATGCGTGTTCCTGGCGTCTAGTTGCCTAGTGACTGTGGAGAAATTGCTTTTTTCCCCTTTTTAATTGCTTTTGACTTTTGTGATTGCGAGGCCGAGGAGACAATTCAATTTTCACTGAGCCTCTGGCTCTGACTCTGAGCCTGAGCCTCCAGCTGAGGCGACGCGATGCCAATGCAAATGGCAATGCCTAATCATGGACTGGTGTAGTTTTGCACATCTACAATGTATTGTAAATGGTCCTGATAGGACCATTTACTGCTCACAGTGGTAAAAATCTACGGGACACAATTTGAACTACAAACAGAGAGAAAAGAACAGCATATCTAAAGTTAAAAATTGCATACCTAGATTGAAGCTGATTTTATGATTTATTGTACAAAATTTCATTTTCAAAATGATAAGTTATACTTACAAAAATCGTCATATAAGTTCCATTTCTTTCTCTTCCTGCTCGATGTCCCATCGTAAACAAAGAAAGCCCGCCCGCAACATGCGGAGGCCGCTTATTATTGTCCAAAACAAGCCAACTCGCGATCTGCAAGCATGCCCGCCGTATCCGATTTCGGATACGCTGTATCAGAATTCGGATACGCCGTGTCAGAATTCGGATACGGTAACACGTGTGGTGTGGGAAGCTTGCGGGAAATACATGACAGTCATCCAGATAGCAGCAACACTTTCGATAGGGATCACGACTGGGATTTTCTCAGTCTTTTTATTTTCCAAAACTGCAGATTTTCCAGTTTTTCGACATTTGAAGAATAATTTGGACCATTTTGGTAAGTTCATATAACACTTGTATCATTTTTAGGGCCAGTCATGATTGATTTTGTTGAATTTAAGATAAGAATTTTGTGTGAAATTTTGTCTTTTTGACAAACTTTTTTTGTACTGTCCCACATTGTTCCCGTATAGCGCAGCATTACAATGTAGTGTTGTGTGCACATCTACTAGTAAATAGGTCCAGTGAACTGGACCATTTACACGCAACATATAGGAACTCGTGTATGCATCATGTACCTGCCCGACATTATCGGTGTCAACTCATTCATTCCACATTCATGAAACATTGTATACAGACACTGCTGTACACGACATATTAAGTCGTGTTTTCATTTAGCATTCGCTGCATTGCAATGGTTAAATTACTTACAAATGTTAATGTCTTTTCGTCAGTTGTTGACTCCTACCCGAAGCTCGGCCATCTTTGAAGAAGTGAAGCTACGACGCGCCCGCCGCGCCCGCATACGGTGATCATAAGCTAACCGTATAGTAAACAAGCTGCACTGGGGAACAATAGCACGCACGGACGTGCTTAGCCTTAACACAAGCCGTATACTCTTTTTTCTGAAAGAGGGCGCTAAACACGTACACATATTAAAATCTGCGCAACATTTTTAGAAACCACAGAGTAGATCAAAACAAATAAAAAACATCTGGAAAGAAGAATAATGAACCTTTTTTGGCGTCATGTATCTAGCAAGCGCTAGTAACGTTCCTGTGCGATTCTTGTCAATAGATGGCTCACTGTTTTTATGTACATTTTTAATTCAGTGTACATGTGGAACACGATTCGGGGTGTGCTGGAACTTACTCATTTTTTTCCAGAGAAAAAGAGCTCAAATGCCAGGAAAGTGAAGAGAAAGGACAACAAAAATAGCATATTTGGTATGTATAGTAGTTTAACTTTATTAATTTCTACAACATTCACCACCAACACCACTGTCAAAACCAAAATAGCAACACAAACTTGTTGCACGGGCTTGAACATGTAAAATAAGGCGCACGTATGACCAATGCTAATTGACCTATGTGTGGTTGTGTGGTAGTTTTGGTGCTTTACATAAAACTTAAGTTCCACTTACGTGAAATCTGATTGACTCCTCTCCTTCAAAGGCAACCTTGAGAGCTTTCCAGTCGAAACTCGCCTTGTTTCGGTACATATCCAGCGGCCCAGCTGGTATGCAAGGCAGGACATTGATGATCGGCTGGTCCGCTACAGCCGGCGCATCGTCCGCTGTCACTCCGCTCGACCGATCAACCAGCTTTTGCAACAAAGTTTCTCGTGACATAATCTCTCCTTTTACCGGTACAGCAGTGAAAGTGGCAACAGATTATAACCTGTAGCTTTGTCTGGACCACAGCGATAATGCAGGCCCTCTTTCTTAAGTGAACCTAACCTTTGATCGTCTCCGATAATAAATAATCTGTAATCAGTTTGGCATCAGAACACGTTTAACAATCGTTGAACCGACATACATGTAACAATGCAGTATACAGTCACCTGACGTGATGTGTGTCACGTGACTCACTCGGCTCATAATTATCAGGGGCAAAAACTGACAAAAACCAATGAACGCCCCCTTTTCAGTGTCTTTTTTGTTTGATTGCATATTATATCAAATCAAGGTATATTATTCATTAAAGATTATGATAAAAAGTAGCACGTATTTTCTTATTACTATCATTGTCTTTCATCAGGTTTAATCCCTATAATATATAGAATTGTTAAAAATGGTTTGAACGGTTTTTGCACCCTTCTAATTGAACAAAAAATGTACTAAAACCGCGGCTATGTACTACAAGGAGATTATAAAATATAGGTTCAAGGTTCAAGGTTCATTTATTTCCTTCTTTCAGAAAACATTTGAACATAGAATATCAAATAAGATAACAGGAAGAACAGGTTATCAGCATAAGCATAATTTAAAGTGCAATATTTAGTCAACTCAACAAGTCATGGAAGAAAGAGGAGATCACCTTAAAGAAGCTGGGCTTGTTAGAGCAAGGTCCCCAAATAAAATATAATACATTAATGTTTTAATTACTTTGAAACATTTTAAAAAGTAAAACTACCTTATAAGACTAGAAATGATTACACGTGGGAACAAATATTTACAAAAGGGATAGCTTGATATTTGAAAAGGAGAGAAAGGGAAAATATATACAAAAGGATGGAGAGGGAAAGAGCAAAATGGAACCAAAAAAACAACAAACAGAGAAAAGAAGAGAAAGAAGAAGGTTCTATGTAGGGGGAAAGGTTGTTGGGAAAAATAGAAGAGTTCGAGAGAGAGAATGTAAACTTCAAACATTTACAAGTGACAAAAAGGCTAACAAACGAAACAAAACAATGCATGTTGTCAAGGGCAAGCCTGGGGAGAAAAAAAAGCGGGGGGGGGGGGGGGGGGGGGGTGAGGTAATGAAGCAATAACAAAAATAAATAATTACTTAATATCATGTGTGATGATATCATTTTTACATTAAATATTTTCAGCATAATTACTCAATAAATGTAATTTAAATTTGCGTTTAAAAACAAAGACACTGACAGAACGATTTACATCAGTATAGGAAGTGAATTCCAAAACTTGGGACCAGTATATATACAAGCTAGCGTATTCAGATCAAAGGAAGTGCAGTTGCCTGCCTTGTATTATAACTATGAATTTGATCGTTCGTTCTAAATATTTGTACTAGCGCATTTGGGAGAATACCATTTTCAAAATCATACATGATTGAGCCTAACTGCAAAAAATAAATGTCTTCTACCTTTAATAGCTTATTACTATATCATATAGAACAAAACATTAGTATGAGCACGATAATTTACATTAAAAACAATTCTAACCACCCTTTTCTGATCAACAAAAATCTTATCTAGTTGCGTTTTTAATGACTTCCCGGTATGCCAACACTCCATAATTAAGATAAGGTAAAATTAAAGCAGAATAAGCAAAATTTCTTGTGGGACAACACAACTTAATTTATAAATTACACCAGTATTTTTAGACACAACTTTACAAATATTATTACAATGAGATGCCCAAGACAGCTTCTCATCAATGTGTAGCCCAAGAAACGCGGTGGAATTTACTCTCACAATATTAATATCATCAAAAAGTACATCTCCAGGTAAATCCCTTAGGGAATTACTAAAAAAAAACATATAGTTTGTCTTTTGAAGGTTCAAAGACAACTTATTTGCATGAATCCACAAACTTACTTTCTTTAATTCACCATTTACTGTATCTAATAAAACTTCACGGTTTTATGAGAACAAAAATACACTCGAATCATCTGCAAAACAAATATGAATGATAGGACATCAGATGAAAAATGAAAATCATTAATATATAATATAAAATATATTCATACATGCATGTTGCTCTAAAAATAGGAAAAATCAGTATTGTTCCATACAATTCGAATGGGTTGCCTTAATTGGACTTATAAATGTGCATATAATTATGTAGGTTAATATGCTACTGACACTCTAGATACTATCAAATGTTACTTACACTCACTGTTTCACTTTCTGTTTTATTGTTCGAATATTACGGTACCGTAATTGAAAGGACCATATAATAGAATCAGGAATTGATGAAACACAAGATTGATATAAGATATTGCTAATCAATATAAAATTACAAGTAGCTTTGATTAATTTTGCTTTGATTAATTGGGTGCAATACACTATGTCATTTTTATGACCCCCCCCCCCCCCCCCCGTATATGGATCCTCGTTGCCCCCTTTCCCTGATGTGTGTAATAGTAATCATGGCTCAGGCCCGTAGCCAGGGGGCCCAGGGGGGGGGGGGGGGGTGCGTTTGGTGCGTACTCAGCCCCGCCTTGCCTGTGGTGTCTTCATGCGATATTATTTTAGTGAATTTGTGAATATCCGTCCATTGTAATTAAAGGGGTATGCGTAGTCAGTCCCATAGCATTATATACTTCGTAAGAGGTCCAGACTAGCGCGCTGTGTAGACCAACTAATTTAAATATAAGTAGCCATAAGATGTATTTCTAGACTGGAAACATGTGTAGGAAAGTTTATATTACACAAAGCAATTTTCAGTCTTTTGAGATGGATTAATCCCCCTCTTAACATAAATGGACCAGTCCGACCGGGAGTTTCTACTCCTCAAAGGTTCCCTGAAATCCATATGCAAGTTGCTTTCAACTATTGTGTATTAGTGAATACATCGACTATTTTGTTAACTATTTTACCTACGTATGTTTTGTATATTTTAAAACATTTTAGCAATTATTTTCTTCAGTTTGCCAAGGCTCATCTCTAAAAAAAAACTCTCCAGAGTAAAAACCCCTTGTGACATCATTTCTCAATTACTGGTCAACTAACCAGAGATGAACAAAAGCCATGCTCACAATAACATGCACTGCATGTTTGCCCTACAAAAGCTTATCAATGCCTTTCTTGTCCTTATCATGGTTGAGCTTATCTGACATAGCAACTGCTATTGAAATTGAAAGTGTGTCAGTTGGAATAGTATTCAAACGTGTGATGCTATTGTGAGCAAGCCCTCACCTTGGGAGAAGTTGCATGAGTATTGACTGGCAAATGCTTTTGTTTGGAAACATGCAGTGCATGTTATTGTGAGCATGTTCTTTTGTAAGTATGTCTTTTCATCTCTGGTTAGTTGACTAGTGATTGAGAGATGATGTCACAAGGGTTTTTTTTTACTCTGGAGAGTTTTTTCTTTTAGAGATGGGACTTGGCAAACTGAAGAAAATAATTGCTAAAATGTTTTTAAAATATAGAAAAACATAATTATGTAGGTCAAATAGTTAACAAATAGTCGATGTATACACTAATACACAATATAAAGTCAACTTGCATTTGGATTTCAGGGAACCTTTAAAGGACAATGAAACCCAAGCAAAATTTTGCTTTCATAGACTTGAAGAGATTATGAGGAATAATCTCTGAAAGTTAGAGTATAATCGGGCAAGAAACAAGAAAACTATGGCTCTTTGAAGATGTCCATTTATTTCTATGGGGAACTCAAATTGGCAACGCACTCTGATAAGTGTGTGGACTACCTCTCCATATGTTTTGTACACAAATGTTCCCATTTTTACAGTTTTCTACATAGTCACATTTTTCATTCCCCCAACTCATGATATGTTATGTATAACATCATTTTACAAAACATATATTGAACTCATACAAAGGGTAAACATAAATATTCAGAAAATTGAACAAAATTGAAATTTTGTGTACAAAATGTATGGGGAGTAGTCCACAACTTTGCCAGAGTGCGTTGCCAATTTGAGTCACTCGTAGAAATAAATGGCTCTTTTCAAAGAGCCATAGTTTTCTTATTTCTTGACAGATTGTGCACAAATGCATCCTATTTAGTGTCTCATAGTGCATAAAACAATTTGTCTGGATTTCATTGTCCTTCAAGAAAATATGTCTTCCATCTTGTGCGTGCAACCGTGTTGCTTAATTCAAAAGGTTTTCGTTTGGCCTTGGAGGATTTGATATGATTGCAATTAAGTAATTTGTATAATTGCAATCATAAACATAATGTTCACAATTAGTTGTTATTAGGCCGGAGCGTCGTGAGACAGGACCAGAAACAAGGAAGTAAGTTCATTCATAAACTATAAATCACAAACGAATCGAAATCTGACAGCTTTCCCGAAAACATTCCACACTTTCAGCATCCAGATCTTCCTCAGTATAAATTGTAACAGAGAAGTATAACTTTCAACGGGACAGATGTCAAAGAGATAAATAAAATGAATTCTTCAAAGACCGAGCCAACTAAAATCGGAAGGGTGAGTTACGATAGCTCGATTTGGCTAACTTTCTTACTCAGTTTCGGGATAGCTTCGTCCCTCTTACAGAGTGTTTCCAATTCTTCAACAGATCATCTATCGAGCCGAGACGTTCAATACGTGCTCATGTTACTTGCATTCATCGGGAGTGGCATATTCATTGGAACGTACGTCATTTGGATGGTTAGAAACGAGGCCAAGTTTCATAGCGACCAGGAGGTGTTCTGGCCCTTCAAGTGTCGACATTGCGCTCGGGCAGTTGGCCTGTTACCCCGAAAGTCACTCTGCAAGAAAGTCGGAACCAATACAGGAGCAGACCCTGAGAATATCCCAGCGCAACATGGTCAGATGGACTTGCAAATTAGAGAATCTATGGGAGTAAAAGCAATTAATACCGGAATCGTAACTGATGAGAGACCGTCTATACAAAATGCTCAGAAAGCCGAGTCGAGCGAATCTGAAGTTTCCGTTGACTTCGTGGAGGATAATATACCATCAGGGTGTCTTTATGAAAGAGAGAGTCTCACATGTTCCTTTGCGATTAAGAGAAAATTGATGACTTCAGCTTCAAACGACCTTGGAGAAACTCTACTTAAGCCAAGTCATCAAAGAGCAGGTAGTTCTTCCGAGTCTATGAACGACATGGACGATAATCCATCTCCAAACTCTCAGGACATCCCACAGGACGTGGAAAGTCCGTCCAGACGCTGTCTGGATGAGATGTATAGGAAAGCGCTAGAAAATGAAATAAACGAAAACGCTGGTAGACAGTCAAAGGGGAACTGCGAGCCCCTGTACAAGAAACCTCACAAATCTCTCCATTACATCTGCAACGTCTTTTGCATGATAGCAGTTTGTAATCTACCAGTTCAGCTAGTAGGCATTTTTACATGCCTTGCGAAGAGGGAAGGAACACTCTGGTTTTACTGGGTGCTTGCTTCAAAGGCTATTGTAGATGTGTGTTTCATTACAGCTTCTTTATTATGCACCGTGTTCTTCAATTTGTACTACGAGGCCGTTTTCATTGATGTATCGAAGTTTACAAATGCCTTCGCTATATTACTTGCAACTTCTTTATGGATATTTGCAGCTAAAGTTGTAAAGATGGTAGGCCCAATTTTCAATAACGAAGACTATCTGGAATCAACTTGTAATATCAGTGAGTTCAGCATTGGAAAATTCGTGCTTGATAATGAGACGAGGTTCCAACCATTCTACGCAGATTTCTGCATCATTATAGCTGCTACCTTCTGGCAGATGTGGTCGTCCATTATGCCCCAGGCGTCCATAGCAAATGACACTGCTGATCCAGACTTCATCCGATTATCTGATGTCCAGAGTTTGTCACTATGCAGGTCAATCAAACATCGTGTTCACAAGGTGTTTGTACGTCAGACATCTGAAGATGAATGCTTACTTAATCACCCCCTTCAAGAGACCGTCAGCATTCGATTATTCTGCAAGAAAGTCCTGATTGTTTCAATACTTTGTGCTTCAATATATACTAGCATTGACCAGTGTCTCTTTTGGGACATGTTTGGAGCATCAGATGTTACAACCAAGTACGTTCGATGGTGTTGGGAGATGGCCTTTTGCATCCCACTTATCGGACTGCTTCGCTACCAGATGCACATCACGAACAGTTCCAAGAACATCGTGATCAGGCACGACGTGTCCCTGGTGCACGGCCTGATCGAGAGTCACGACCGCGTCCTTCTACTGAGCTGCGGAGGCGTCATCTGTACCAACATATTTCGCTTGAGTGGAGCTATAGGGATGCTCTTTCGTTCTTCATCTGTACCGCACGACCATGTTGTCCTTTCAGCTTTTGCGGTTGTCTTCTCTGTATATCGCATCATCTTGATTTGGGAGATAACCTCCTTTATTCTGGTGGCGCAGCGCCAGATGATCAGAAGTTTGGCCCATGCCAAGGTAACGCTCCTCTGTCTGATGTACACGATCATGCTTAACTGCGTGTTATGGATAACGGGAATCATCGATCACAATTCTTGGAGCGATCTGCAGACTTACTATGGCAAGACTCTGGGAGAAACGATCGGGGTGCTCTTGGAACCAGTTACGTCATTGTACGGACCACATGCCGCTATTGTCGCATACGAAATATCTAAACATATTTATGCATGAAGCTAATGTAGTTCACACAATGTTTAGTACACACTTCATGAGTCACATCACATGTATGGCGCCATGTATCTGTTTGAAATAGTCAATACATGGTGTCTGTTCCTCTACTAGGTAACTCGTGGACCGCACATTTGCATAATTATGCAAGTTTACATCTTATATAATATAGACCATGACATTTCTCTGATATTTGATGGATTTAAGGTGCAAATTATGTCTGCAAAGTCCTTGTGAAGGTGACCTTTATATGAGTTAGCAAATACATTACACTACACGATAATGTGTGCATGCAATTTCTTTAATTTTCACCCTGTAAACCTGAACCTAAGTGTATAGTTAATTTTAGGAAAAGTTATTATATCACTCTGGAATCGGTGATATACCCCCCCCCCCTGCATAAATTCATATTTTTTATCGACAATTTTGAATATAAAAATGATATTGAACAATTGACTTAGTTTTTTTCACTTTATAAATTTAATTATTTCACAATTAATTTGTAGTTCATGTGTAAATGTGTAAATTAACATGAAAACGTGGATATGGTTTATTGTACACAAAATTATGTTACTATTTTTTTCCTTACATACTAATTCTAATATGGTCGGTAAATATACTTTGCAGAAAAAGAAAATGGACACTTATTTAATATCTATGTACGATTAAATGTGCAATATCGTATATATCACTTTTAAGAACGAATTTTGTCCTCTACAGGCGGGGAATACATTTAAGATGAAATCGTTAATGCATAGAATGTCATTGTCAATTTACAATAGGCAAGCAAGGTCTGTTTTCTAAAATAGCAAAATCAATGGAGAATCGCATCTTTCAAATAAAGTGACAATGCGCATGTCACTAATAACAGATGTGTGCGGCGAGTAAATTGTGAAAAATTTTCCAATAAAAAGGGATTGGATATGAGAACATCTTCAAACTGGCCTGTCTATGAAACATGATGCTTTTCTGTTTCATGTCTCCCCGGCAAGTTTGAACCAGAGATACCAGGAGATAGGACATGTTACAGACGGCCATATAATTAGTGACATTGTTTTTTGAAGATCATATTTCATGGTTCATGTTAGTTGTTTAGAAGGATTCATACCAAGTTTCATGCCGAGACAAAAAGACAAAAACTTTGAACTCGATAATCAACAAATGTTTGTCATGGAATTCCCCTTTTTGTTACATTCGGTGAAATTCATACCAAAAGTTTCACATTTATCTCCATCTGTTTTTTAAATTTTTTATTGAGATATAACTGAAAAAGGCCACATTTGTAATGAGAAAATGATGAAATGTCATACATATTTTATTGTAGATATGCTCATCAACAATTAAAATAATGGATGAGAGGGTGTTCCATTTTGCTATTTTTGAAAACAGACCTTACTGTAGTTATTTGGTCGTGACAAGTCATGCATGGGTGTTTACACCAGGGGGTGTTTCACAAAGATTCTAAGTTGCACTTAACTGTAAGCTGGAGTTAAAAAGTTTGGTAAGCCACTAGTTTCTTTGAAAATTGTTCTAAAAGTCCTTTTTCAAAAGCATAAAATGTTGATTCAAATCATTAATATTTTCTATTATCAGGGAGATTTTATTTTCTTGATGCAACATTTATGAAAAGTCTAAAATTCTTGTTTTTGTTTGCTTTTGAATATATTGTATTCCAAGGCTACAAATGGCTTTCCATAATAGTTAGGTCCAACTTAGAGTTAAGCTCAACTTACAATCTTTGTGAAACACCCCCTGTACTTTATACCTTTACTGAAGAGGATAATTCTGTCTTTAATTTGAAATACAATATATTTTGTCTCATCGTAGATAAATAGAAATAATTTGTCTTAAAGAAGTGTCACGTTTCTTTTTGTGCTGCATTATGGCTTCGATGACCGTAAAATGTGATGTTCGAAATTAACTCACATGTACATATAGTCGATACTTGAACAGGCATCAAAGACACAATTGTGTAATCAATGTTAAATTTTAATATATTAGTTGTGGTGTACTTACAGTTGAAATGTCAATCATTAAATAAACAATGATGTCGGTATATACTTCAGGGTCATTCCGCATCCACATTTTAAACGCACCCTCTTCAAATTTGCTCAGTTGGTGTATACGTTAATTCAGGCTTATGCATTGGAAATTCCAAGTTTTAGTTTGATCCACCTATAACGGTTTTCACGCTACATCGCATCCTTTTATAGCGTTTTTGTCCTAACGGGTGTTTTTATTTTTTTCTTCAACTGGCCATAAGTCAATAACTAACAGGTCCAATGTCTTCCAAGTGGTATCATTTGAAAGAGAATTTCATTGACAATGTAGACATATCATTGTTTCTTTCGTAGAAGGAGGGAACGATGCAATAACATTACGTCAATTACTTTGAACTTAAGTTTGGCCAAGAAGGCCACTTGCCATCAAATTCCAGTAAAAGGTTTTTGATTGTTATTCAAAAAGTTCTAGCCAACATGTCTAGCACAAAACAACAGAATCTGTGTGTGGGATTAGGTGTAGAATTCTTGGCCAACCTATCTTTTTGTTTAATACAATTGAAATTAAAAATATTCTATCTCCATTATTCATATTTTGAAGAAGACATCTAAAAGTGCAATATAGGGAAAATTTCTACTAAAATAATTTGATCCACATTGTGAGAGCAAATGAAATATCAAGTGTTTATTGCATTGTAGACCTCTCCTATGTAAACAAAAAAAAGAAGAAATAATTCCAAATCTATTAGTTAATTAAAAACTCTTTTAAATGTTACAAAGAGGGTCCTTTGGATGTCGAGCAATCGGCACTTGAAAATTGTTAGCCACACCCATTATTAACAAAAACATCAAGATTGGATGAACTGTAATTAGCGCCGAATCCGTTGTGCTGATCGATCTAAAACTTTATATTTTGGCTCTAGAAGGGGTAGTTCAGTTTTGGTATAGAGGACGCTGCATAAATATTTTTGTTTGTGAGATAACGAAAAACTGAGTGTAAAATTTGAAAGAGCATACAATTATAATGGCAGAATAAACTTTATTTGATGAAAATCGGTTCAGAAATGGCTGTAATATTAAACAAATATACCATGCACTGAGAGCCTCTAGTTGAAATTATGGATTCCGAGGTGACAGGAAAAGCACTATGTTCTAAGGGTCGTAGACCCGAAGAACATAGTGCTTTTTCTGTCACCGAGGAATCCATAATTTCACTAGTGGCTCGAAATAGTGCATGATATATTTGTTTTATATCCTTCGCATAATCATAATCATCGCAACAAATAAAATGATTTCAATTAAATTAAAGAAAAATATAAAGAAAAACAAAGCATTGATCATGGATCCATCACTGCACTGACTGTGTTCTGTTTGTGACACTGACCCCCTTTGCGCAATAGTCCTAGCGCAGAGCGCGTATTGCGCTTTCTTTCCATTCATGGTTCCGCGCCTTAACAACTAATGCGCACCCAAATGCAAAACGCGCGCATCAAAGTGAATAATTAACCTGCTTTATATTACTATACTACACACGTGTAATTGTATGAAGAAACTAGTTATTCGTACATTACACATACAGCTAGTGTATAGTGCACACCGCGGCCAATTTTCTAATGACCAATTAGTGTCACGACCACAGAAGGACAACAATGCACAATGTGCACCATTGTCGTAATTTTTAAATTCGAATACCGCTACGTTATACATGAAATGCATCTCTAGAATATTCTTTGGAACTTATTGATATTCACGGGTGAAAATATGCTGTATTTCTTTTTAAATAACTCTTTGAGAAATCTCGTCGAGCATCTTTCGCAAGGTAAAACAAGACCTCTGCTCGCGGGGAAGTTTTATAACACGCATCTCTATGGGCTCAATATGATCACCCGGCGTCTATGACGTCATTCATGGAATAGCATTTACTATTCCATGAATGACGTCACGCATAGCACATTTTTCTCCATGGGCATTACTATGTTTGGTCACATGACGCTATGTAGACCAATCACTGAACAGGATTTCATTCATGTAGGATATAACAATAAATATATCCGATCGGAATAAATCTGGGTCCCAGATTTATTCGATGATTTTTAAAAAAATTGAAAAAATGCTTACACTTTTTCAAAGATCTTCAAAAGAGGTTTTAGATAGTTGTGGATTATCTCTCTTTTTAATCATTATTTCAACAAAAGATCACATGCATAATTTTGTATAAAAATGATTGAAACCAATGCTTTTTTAGAGAGTGCCCTCTCGTGTTTTAATGGCTCTTTTTGAATGATAACAGGCTATTTACATAGTCGTTTGTAATTTTCTATACATTTCGAGCATGGTGGAGTTATAACTATTAGTTTGTAATGTTATTGTGCAAGTGTTGGTTACTAAAGCTCAGCCTTACCAAAACTGTACTACCCCTTTAAAGACTTAAATACCCCATTAGCCAAATTGTAGCAGAATCAAAAAGGGGGTGCAATGAAATCCATTGGGTGATAGACAGGGAATGATCTTTGTGAAACACCCCCAGGTCTCTCCGTTCCATTCCCCCTCCCCTCCCTCTTCCAAGTATTAGCCTATAACATAATAACACCACAGGTTAGGTAACATATTTGTGAACATTCGTTATGTGAGCATTTTAATAAAAAAACAAAAAATATGTATACTTATTTCCTTTAACAAGTTAAAGTCTTTGTGCTATAGGAAAGACTCGATGTGTGTGAGGCATGGGCGTCGATTACGTAATACCTATTCATCAGGGGGGATGAATGAATAGATCATCCCCCCTGATGAATGGGTATCAATGACAGATCGACGCCCATGGTGTGAGGGGAGGCCTGGGCATGCACACTGGTCAGTATAATGTGTGAGTGACGTGCTTGTGTGTTTACAATTTTCACGTGCTTTTGCACTAAGAACATATACCAATATTTAGAAAATAATTATGTCATATTAATGAAACTGAATGCATAAATAATGAAACTGAGCTCCTGAAAATGAAATTAAGTGCCACGTTAACGTTAATCCCTCTGACCATGAACATTTGAATGCACGAACGTAAAAATATGTGTCCGAAAATGAAATCGCATGCACGTTTAGTGGTTTGCATATTCTGACGATATGAAATATAGTCTATCGATTGAAATATTAAAAAAAAGATTAAATTCATTACAAAACGCTACTTAAATAAATATGATGAATTTTTAGGACAATGTATTTTAAAAGGGTAGGGTAATATTTTCTGTGGGTGGGTGGGGATGTGTTTTTTTGTTTTTTGTACAGTGTTAACTTAGTTGTATTGATTTGTATTTGATTTATTGTCTTGTTTTATTTTGTAAAAAAAATGTCATGTATTTTTAATTGGACCCCTATGAAAAACAGCTGCGCTGACTAGGGTGTTCCGCCCATTTGTGGAAATAAATAAATAAAAATTAAATGAATTGCTTTAAATTGAAAATGTGGTGCCACTTAAAGGGAAAGTTTCCCCATCATCTATTTACCTTTGATTAATTTCTCTACACATTAAAACATATTTTCATGCAAATATGTCCAATGTTTGCCCTCTGAACTAAGGAGGGGCATCATTCAAAGTCAATCGCTGTATGGGCTAATCCCATTCATCGCGTATAGCGTGGAGGTTGCTATTATATTTTTTGATACCCGGATTTTTAATTGTTCGCGCCGAAATGCTACGTCAAACCCGAACAAACAAGCTCCGCCTCTTTTTGTTAGCTCTCGCAGCTCGCGGGGTTTGTGCACAAACACAAGGCCAAACGTGAGCCAACGAAAAGAGTTGTTCGGGTTTGACATCACATTTTAGAGCGATCCGAGTTTCATAAACACCAATGGCAGCCTCCATGGTGTTCGCGATGAATGGGATTATCCCGTACAGCGAGTGACTTTGAATGATGCTCATTCCTTGTTCAAAAGGCCAATGTTGGTCGTATTTGCATGAAATTGTGTTTTAACGTTTAGAGAACATAATCAAAGGTGATTATATGTTGGGGAAAATGTCCCTTTAATAAATTTGGATGTAAAGATTGTGACTTTGAATTACCAAATTCGCCCGTGAGCAAAAAATCCGTGAATTTGAATGACCCTTGTGTGAATTTGGCTGATTATACTTTATAATTGATAAAATATCATAAAAACGCAGCATAAAGGAATACTTCCCAGAAGTTGTGGTAATTACAATTGTGCTTAAGGGCCATTCTTTGAAAAGTGAAACTTTTTTGAAAAAAATGAAGTTTGTTTTTTCAGTAGTTTTATTCCATTAATGGAAAGATCAGTGTCCAAGGTTTCATGAAATATATTTTTTTTATTGAATTTATAAAATTTCTTAGAAAAATTATTAAATTTTCATATTTCAATATTCCAATAAATATCATAACTCAGAAAATAATCAAGCTAGCTCATTCCTTTTATTCTCCTGTACATGATGATACCAACTTTGTGACAATTGAACTTTATTTTACTGTCTAAACCTAATATTTGTAAAATTCATATTTCCATTCACATTGTACATGTCACACACGTGACCACCCCAAAATGTCACACACGTGACCCAGACATCCCCACATAATAACGTGCATTAAAAAACAACAGTTTGAGATAATTTTAATCTTTCACCATTTTCTTACTTACAGATATATATAAGTTGTCTGATACTAATATGAACATTTTAGCTTTTCATATTTTACAGGATTTCCAAAATGAAATTTTTTTTTCTTCAAAAGTGCTCCCGTGCAAAGTCACACACGTGACCGATGCCATTTGACCTCTGTCCTTGGGCAACGTAATCCTAATAAAATCTTTTGTGTTACACATGAAAGACTTCAACATGTGCAAGTCATATATGAAGTTTACATCACCATACCTCCTATACTTACTAAAATATAAGCATCCTATTGCAGATTTTTTCATATTTTGGGTCACACACGTGACCAAGAATGGCCCTTAAAATGGGATAGGACATTTTTGGTTTAGAGGGCGCTTCAAGAAATAATTAATTTGTGATGTAATGAAAAACTAAGTGTATTATTTGGAAGAGCGCGTGCTTTTAAAGATAAAATAAACTTTATCAAAGTCGGTTCAAAATCGGCCTTTAGACATTTTCGAAAATATTATACCAAAGAGGTTTTTAAATAGTTGTTGATGATCTCTCTATTGAATACAATTTACTTTGACAAAACATCACATTCACAATTTTTAAAAATAAAAAATGGTTGAAAGTAATATGTTTTTAGAGCGTACCCTCTTGTGTTTTAACGGCCGCTTTTTGATTGATAACAGCCATCTCATTTAGCCGTTTGTAAGTTTTTCTACCTCTCGGGTATGGCGGAGTTCTAAATATTAGTTTGTAATATATTATGGTATGGTTATGGTTACCAAAATTCAGTTTGATCAGAACTGTTCTACCCCTTTATTTGTAATCAATTACCTATTCATCAACGACAGTCTGAATATATACATTTACACGTATTGACAATATAGTGCAACCTCGTTATTAACTTAACTCTGATATAAGAAAATCCTCTAATAACAAATTACATTGTCTGGTCCAAGCTCTTAATAGGCCAATGCATACAAAGTAGCAATTGCTTGCGCTAGACTCTTTCTTAAATCGGTATACATGAAAACCAGTAATTTCTACCAAGGAAAAGCTTTTGCTTGTAAGCACGATTGAGCAGTTGCTTTATACCAATCAATTGCTTATGCATAACGATAAGCAATACTGCTTGAATAAGTTTTTTAAAGCTCCTCCAGGCCAGCTCGAGCTCTTGCTTACTCAGGACTTTCGCGTGTTAGCATGGATGTTTATGCTCATTAAATATAAGTTTCATCCTATTTCAGGATGATGAAGAGCTCCTGCTTCCAAGTGATATCTTGCGAATTTAATGTCTGTCATCATTATAGACACTTATATTCATGTAATATTTTTTTGCTTATTTTTTTTTTTACTCTGAGATTCCAAGTTAACTTTCATGGTCTCATTATAATGGTGTCATGATGAGTGGGTCGTATTTGTCTATGTAAATGTATCACAAGTCAGACAGAAAGTAGATAAACAAGATTGTATTCATAATGCCAGAGGCCCAGTGGACATGTGAAAACTGGTGATTGTTCTTTTGCTACATGTATTTGCCCAACACAAGATAAATATTGTTTTAACCAAGAATGTGAAAAATCACTGAACAAAATTAAATAGAGTTACTTAAATTGGGTAAAATATGACAACTGGGAAAATTTGGTAAAATTTTCCCAACTGGTTTGCTACTGCATTTACCCAACATGCGTTTTCTTATATTTTAATCAATATTGGAGAAACGCTGAAAATGGGATATATCCTTGTCGAATTAACTAATCATAGCACAGGACGTATGAAAGGCAACGTTGACCCATTTATTGGGGGGGGGGGGGGGGGGGGGGGGGATTCTACTCAATTATTCACTGTATGTAATTGTATAAAATAAAAAAAAGATTAAACACACATAGATGGGTTTATGTGGTTATATTAATTTCAGTGTTGGGCAAATTTTACGCAACAAAATAATGGGTAATTCTTTTCGTCAACATTCATGATCGATTATAATCTATATTGTAGTGCAAAGTAACATTTCAAATCCTTCGTTTGACTATTTATATCGATTTGTTGTTGTAAATAAGTTATATAATTATATCTAACAACTATACTTAATGTACATTGTAATTAATATGATTTGGAAGTTAATTACTTAGTCATTCACATTTTGCACGTACTAATCATTTCCAATTAACAATACAGTCATTTTGGTCGTGTAGTATTTTTTTTAGGGCGCTATGAGTGACACCGTGTCAGGCTCCCATTTTTGTCAATTTTTACCAAGTCAGTGCATGATAAATTGCACTTACTGCCCGTCAAATCATAAAACAACCATGCCCATTCTCTCGGCACACATCTGAATGCACACTAACAATAGCGCGCGTATTACTCGTTGTTCAATGCTATGACGGGCAGTAAGTGCGATTTATCAGGCACTTATGACTTGGTAAAAATTGAAAAAAATGGGAGCCTGACATGGTGTCACTCAGAGCGCCCTAAAACAAATACTACACGACCAAAATGACTGTTTTGGGTATCGTTTTTCATTGGAAAAGATACTTTATCCGATGGACATAATTATTGTGTTACTATATTTTGGGAAGTGCCCGTTCCGTTTTTTGACGGGCCACCCTGTATAGAGATCGAATAATGTTACTATAATGTAGGTGGAAGTATATAGGTGGATAAGAATAGGAAATTGAAATAGAGAAATGAATAGGAATACGTGCATATAGGGAACACTCTAAGGGTTCACGGAAAGTAAAGCCTATTTTACCCAACTTATGTTACACAACCTATTTTTACCAAACTTCATCATCCAACTTACTTTACCCAACTATTGTTGGTAATCTTTGGGTAAAATCATAATACCCATTCCCTGGGTAACTGTGGGGCAACTTACAGATGGGTAATGTAAATGTGTAATGTTAATGGGTAATTGAAATGACCCAACCGAACGGCAAATTGGGGTAAAGTAAACCCAATAGTTGTAAGGGCTTTACCCATTCTTTCTAAGAGTGTACCCATTGTCAAACTAGTGATGTTTTAGACAATATGTACCTACATACAATGTTCCCATTACTTACAAATCCAACAAGAATATCGAATCTAGTTAGTTCACCGATCGATAACATATTCACGAATAAGTTAGAAACCAATCATTATTTAGGTTTGATATCAATAAGATTTTCCTGATAATTTTTACTGTGTTTGCTATTTTAAAAGATAATGGAAGATAATGTCTCAATTAAATTGTTTTACGTGAAAATAATAATACAAAACGAAAAATAACAAGTACCCGTATTACGATTTCTTTTACAAGAAATTGTTAGAAGTTGATTGGTCATTTGTAAATAAGTATATTAATGCCACTAAAAGTTATGATTTATTTATTCATAATTTTGTAACATATATAAAGAGCTTAGTTCCAAAAGGTGTTAAATCCACTTAGCTTACAAATTTAGTTAACGTTATCAGTACATTAATAAGCTACGTAGCACTATAGAAATCAACATTTTAGGACATAATTTTTACACAATCAAAACAAAAATATGGAACGTTCCATTTTCATATTCCCATATAGGTATGAGTTCAATGTTGCATGACAAAGAAACCCGCTTTTCTCCAAATTGAAAAAGTGGATTTAGCGCCTTTTTTATGTATTTATTTCTCCAACAATTATTACTTGATTTATTTGATTCGTTATTTATTCAAAACTCTGATGTACATAATAACGATACAAGATCTAAGTCGGACCTTCGTGTTTCTTATGGACGCACACAATTTTCTCATTCTATTATTACGTATAGGGGTCCACTTTTATGGAATGGCTTGCCAGAAGAAATAAAGGAGAGTGTGTCATTGAAATCTTTTAATAAATAAATTGAAATCTTTTGTATTATGTAAGTTTTAATCTCGACAATTTTCTATATTCTTATAGAATTAGTTTATAATAGTATAATTCAAATTTGTATGTATCTTATATTTGCGTTATGTCTCGGTGTTATATTATGTGTGACAATGTAACTTTAACTTCATTGAAACCTATTGTAATTTTTAATCCATATTTTATCTAGGGATCATAACCATAAGTTTTTATCAAAACTTCATCTGATCCCTCCACATTCATTAACTTTTTCCATTCTCTTGTCTCTTTGTTATGGATGTTTTTTGCTTCCTTCTGTTTTACTGTATATACTTCATGCTTTTCTTGTATTTTGTTTTAATGATTTGTGGAATAAAAAAAACAATTCCCCAGGGGGAATTGAATTGTATTGAATTGAAATATAATGACTTCCAAAAAGCAGTGTTGGCGGGAAAAGCCACTGAAATCAATTTTTTTTTTGTCCAAATGAATTGATCAACATGGTTGAAATAGTAAATAACATCGTTACAATCCAGAAATAAAATGATAATGGAAAGTTCCATGCGCGCCGCTGAGATTGTGTTAACCTTTCACAGCTTGTTCCGCCCATCTTCGCCAGCTGGGTTCCCGTAGCTACCCGCTCGAATTATGCGTGGTCTGCACATGATATGCCAATCAATTGAATATGTAGCCAGGTATAAACACACTTGTTTCATTTTGAACGTCTTATAGCTCAAGTATAGTTTATTTCAAGACAGTTTTGGTCCAACTTTTTATATTAAAATTCTTTCACAGCATGGTCGGTCATAATTTCAAGAGTACATTTAATTGTTTGGGTTTTGGGCGTTTCCCAATACTGCTATTTCGACTTTGGCCATCTGTCGTTATTTTGTGAATTTGTGAATACTTTTCACGGTACCATGTTTATACAGTGCAACTTAGCCAACGAAGACCGTTCCATTGTTATAATTATAGAGTGTGCGCAGTATCGTAGCATATATGTCTTTAGAGGTCAAGACTATAAGCATCGTCTAGACCAACTGGATTAAATAGAAATATTTCTAGACTACACGGACTAGGCCTAAGGAAACGAATATGTAGTAAAGTTTATATTACACAGAGCTGTTTCAGTGTTGGGTCCAACGCTCTTCAACATCTACATCAGTGACATTCCCAAGACGACCTTGCTCTCTTCCATTCGGACAAAGACTGGTCAAAAGTTGAAGACGCCCTAACATCTGACATGGCCAAGATCGCGAACTACCTGAAGACCTGGATACTGAAGCTGAGCGCTGCAAAAACAAATGCAACTGCCTTCCACCTCAACACCAAAGAAGCAAACCGCCAGCTCACAGTCAAAGTCAACGGGAACCCACTGCCCTACACCCCCACCCCAACATACCTTGGAGTAAAGCTCGACAGACAGCTGACCTTCAAACCACACCTCGACTCACTTCGAG
Source organism: Echinarachnius parma (assembly GCA_037951105.1). Taxonomy (NCBI): domain Eukaryota; kingdom Metazoa; phylum Echinodermata; class Echinoidea; order Clypeasteroida; family Echinarachniidae; genus Echinarachnius; species Echinarachnius parma. The sequence goes on from JBAMJV010000802.1 coordinate 147,400, forward strand.
CCAAAGTCTCCTCTAGGAACAACTTACTCCGCCGCCTCGCGGGCACCACCTGGGGTGCTAAAACTCCCACGCTTCGTACTGGCGCCCTCGCACTAGTCTACAGTGCTGCCGAGTATGCCGCCCCTGCATGGTGTCGAAGCTCACACACATCCAAACTGGACACCACCCTAAACGAGACCATGAGGATCATCACTGGATGCCTCAGACCAACACCAACTGACATCTTGCCAGTGCTCGCTGGTACCCCTCCCCCCCCCCCCCCTTCGCAGAGAACACTATACCCAACAACTAGTAAACAAGGCACTCCAAGACCGCACACACCCTCTACACCAAACCATCAAGAACACACAACCGGGCCGCCAACGCCTACGCTCACGCAGACCTTTCAGTCGCCATGCTGACACCTTGCGGGAAGGCACCCACAACACGCCCACCGCATGGAAGGACAGCTGGCAGCAGACCCCCAAACCCCCTCAATTCACGGTGACTCCAAACACCAAACTTCCACCAGGCGCGGACCTACCCCGAAAGGATTGGGTCACTCTCAACAGGCTCCGCACAGGGGTCGGCAGATTTAATGCCAACATGCACCGCTGGGGACTCAGACCTTCTCCGGCCTGCACATGTGGAGCACCCGAGCAGACAGCCTCCCACATCATAGAAGAGTGCCCAACCCTTCGCCCACCCGGCCACCCAAACCCAGACATAAACAACTTGGACCCCGACACTGTTTACTGGCTACAAAACTTGGGTGATGTTGCATAGAAGCTGTGCTGCCTCATACGCAAGAAGTGTTGGGTTTGGATATGGAATATCCCCCCTCTTTACATAAATGGAGCAGTCCGGGAACTTTTCACGCCAAGACAGCTATATACACGGGTCTTTCATCTTGTGTACGAAACCGTGTCGCTTATTTCGAAAAGGTCCGTTTGGCCTTGATGATTATTATTCCAAAGTAATATTTGTGCACTTATAAATGCAATTATCAGGCCGGAGCGTCAGGAGACAGGATCGCCCCCGACAAGGAAGTAATTATATCCTTTAAATAAATCACAATCGAAACGAAATCTCACATTCCAAGGTAATATCTGTGCACTTATAAACGCAATTATCAGTCCGTCACGAGACAGGACCCTAAACAAGGAAATAATTATATCCTTAAAAATAAATCACAATTTTAAATTCAAATTTGAAATAAATGTTTATTTCCACAACTTGAATAAAAAGAAAGAAATAGAAAGTATGCACAGTAAAACAATGCATATTAAACAACAACACAACAGGTATACTTACATCAAATATAACAAAAGAGGCAATACAAGAAGTAAATTCACAGTGTGGAGGAAGACACAAAGGCCATTGACCTAGCTATCTAAGGCTCCTCCCGGAATGAGGTACAGCATAGAACAATAAATATACATTAAGTAAAAATAATAAACACATTAATCACTCACACCCAACACACACAGTCACACACACACTTGTACGAACTGACATATGAAAAGATGCTTTGTATATATCAAGTATGTACAACATGGGTAGGCAAGGTTTATAAGTAAGTAAGATCGAAACGAAATCTATCAGTATTTATGAAAACATTCCACATATTCATCATCCAGATGTTCCTGAAATCAGTATGTTGTAAGAGATCGAGAAGTTACAATTTGACTGTTATGTAAGCAGCTTTCAACGGGACAGACTTCAAAGAGATGAAGAAAATGAATTCTCCAAAGACAGAGCCAACCAAAATCGGAAGGGGGCGTTACAATAGCATGCTTTTGCTAACTTTCTTACTCAGTTTCGGGATAGTTTCGTCCCTATTACAGAGTGTTCCCAATTCTCCAATTAATCATCTATCGAACCGGGACGTTCATTACGTGCTCATGTTGCTTGCATTAATCGGGGCTTTCATATTCTTTGAAACGTACGTAATTTGGATGGTTAGAAACAAGGCAAAGTTTCATCGTGACCAGGAGGTCTTCTGGCCATTCAAGTGTCGACACTGCGCTCGGGCAGTTGGCCTCCTACCCAAACAATCACCCCACAATAGAGGAACAGATCCTGAGAATATCCTAGGACATCATGGTCAGAACGGGACTACTAGTGAATCGACTCGGGGTTCTAATGAAGATATGGCTTGCCAACACATTTGTGATGTACACGGACTACAAATTAGATTGGACGATAATACCAGTTTACCTGTAAGCCTGCAGAGTACACGAAGTGAGGGAACACGTATATTAGAAGCCGACGACCTGTCTAACAAACCTCTCATCGAAGTAAAAACAATCAATACCGGAATCGTAACCGATGCAAAACTATCTATACAAAATGCTCAGAAAGTTGGGTCGAGCGAGTCGGAAGCTACCGACGACATCTTAGATGATAATATACCATCAGGGTGTCGTCCGGAAACAGAGGGCCCCACTTGTTCCTCAGCGAATAACGGGAAATTGATGTCCTCAGCTTCAAACGACCTTGGATCGGAAACTCTTAAGCCAATTACTCATAGAGCAGGACGTTCATGCCGTCCACGCGTGAATAAGCGAAACGCGACCCATAAAGCGTATGTTTTCAGCGACCTCATAGATAAGCCTACTCTACAGAATCCGGCGAGTCTTCAAGGACTAGAGAATTCGTCCGGTCCCTGTCAGTTCTGTGTACGAGAAGACATGATAACGACCGATAGAGCTTCCGGAGACCATGAGGAAAATAAACTACCACCGAGATCTAATTACGCAGAGAGTTCGTCCTGTCCAGGTTGCGGTGACAGCACAGCTACAAATGAGAATCCTAATGACGTTAACGCTAACCCATCATCTTCAATCTCTCAGGATATGGAGAGTCAGTCTAGTGGATATCTGGATGAGATGTCCATCAGGAAAGCGCTTGAAAATGAAATAAACGAATACGATGGAATACATGCAGAGGAGCCCTTGTACAAGAAACCGCACACATCTCTCCTTAACACATGCAACGTCTTTTGCATAATAACATTGTGTAATCTACCAGTTCATTTAGTAGGCGTTTTCATATGTCTTGCGAAGAGGGAAGGAACAACCTGGTTATACTTGTTGCTTGCTTCACAGACAACTTTCAATGTGTGTTTAATTACAGGTTCTTTCTTCAGCATCGTGTTCACTAATCTGTACTACGATGCCGTCTTTACTGATGTGTCAAAGTTTACACACGCCTTCGCTATATTACTTGCATCTTCATTATGGGTATTTGCATCTAACTGTGTCGTGATGGTAGGCCCAATTTTGAATAACGAAGACTACCTGGAATCAGCTTGTAATATCAGTGAGTTCAGCATTGGACAATTTGTGCTTGATCATCAAGCTAGGGCAACCCCATTCTTTGCAGATTCCTGCATCATTATAGCTGCTACCTTCTGGCAGATGTGGTCCTCCACCATCTCCCGGGCATCCTTAGCAATGGACAATGCTGATCCAGACTTCATCCGATTCTCCGATGTCCAGAGTTTGTCACTATGCAGGACAATCAAACATCGTGTTCAGAAAGTGTTTGTACGTCAGACAAAACGATCATACGAGAGAGCTTCATCTGAAGCAGATTGCTTATTGAACAACTCCGATCAACAGACTGTCAGCAGCGTCCGAGCATTCTGCAAGAAAGTCCTGATTTTTTCAGTACTTTGTGCTTCGATTTATGCAGGCATTGACCAGTTTCTCTTCAGGGACACTCACCTATCAGGTGTCGCAAAAAAGGAGAAATACAGCGTATATGTTCGATGGTGTTGGGAGATGGCATTTTGCATCCCTCTTATCGGACTGCTTCGCTACCAGATGCACATCACGAACAGTTCCAAGGACATCGTGATCAGACACAACGTGTCCGGGGTGCACGGCCTGATCGAGAGTCACGACCGCTTACTTCTGCTGAGCTGCGGAGGCGTCATCTGTACGAACATCTTTCGCTTGAGTGGAGCTATAGGGATGCTCTTTTATGCTTCATCTGTACCGCACGATCATGTTGTCCTTTCAGCTTTTACGGTTGTCTTCTCTGTATATCGCATCATCTTGCTGTGGGAGATGACCTGCTTCATACTGGTGGCGCAGCGCCAAAAAATCAGAAGTTTGTCCCATGCCAAGGTAACGCTCCTCTGTCTGATGTACACGATCATGCTTAACTGGGTGTTGTGGATAGTGGGAATCGTCGATCACAAATCTTGGATCGAACTGCAGACTTACTATGGCAAGACTCTGGGAGAGACGATCGGAGTGCTCTTGGAACCGATTACGTCATTGTACGGACCACATGCCGCTATTGTCGCATACGAAATATATAAAGATACATACAAACTTTACGCGTGAAGCTAATGTAGTTCACACAATGTTTAGTATGTTTAGTATGTTAAGTATGTAGTATGTTTAGTATAGTCTTCTCTGTATGGCGCCATGTATCTAGTGAAATGCGTCGGCTCCTCTACTGTAGGTTACTCATGGACTGCACATGTGATCACAAAGATTTTTAACCTTCAAGTTTGTCAGTGTTTAGTGTTTGAACAGGAGGGAAGGGGTTCCAGAGGCGTGGAGCAAATGACGAGAAGGTACGATCATCATAACTCTGGAGGCGTGTACGTGGGACTTGGAGAAGGAGACCTGTTGAGCGTAGACCTGGACGAAAATGGTGATCTTCTACCAAGGAATCCAAATATCCACATGCCTTACCGTTTACAGCCTTAAACTTTAACGTCTTAATATTGAATAGTATACCAAATTACATATTTAATGTAATTATAACACAGAGTACACACTTTAATATACTGTATAGAAGCATTTATGATGATAAAATATTACATGACATATTATTATAATCATAATAATTTAACCCAAATAAAAGGGATAAGTTTTGGTTTAGCGGGCGCTTCAAGAAATAATTTATTTGTGAGGTAATGATAAACTAAGTGCAATATTTGTAAACGAGCATGATCGATAAAGACAAACTAAACTTTAACTTGTTTACACTCAAATAAAAGTTACGATAATAAATTACAACGCTTATTATAAAACTGAAGAGACTGCTCACATTCCACACTCTTGTAAATTATATGTTTTGTGAAGATTTTAAAACGAAATATTGTAATACTAGTATATCTTTCTATGATTCATGTAAATATACATGAGTTTGAAAAATAAATTTTAATATTTGCAACTTATGTTAAGGACCCTTGGACACACATCCAGTGTTATAGGAGAGTCGAAGACATGGTTTAAAGGGCTTGCATGGCGAATATTCACGTATGCACGTATCACGTATCACGTTCAAGCTTTGCGCTATTTCGTAAAACAGGTGACTCTAATTTACGAATTGTACTGCCTACCATTCGTTGTTTTCCACGCCGGTAAAACAAGAATAGTCACGTTTACTAAAACGTGACGTGCGTGTTTAATCAAGATTTTTAAAATTGCAAGCGCTTGTTACTAAGACTAGACATACGTGCACAAAAGGGTTAAACATTTCGACAAAAATGCCGAAACCCCTTATCAAATCATTTCAATCATTATGTTTATGATATTTCTGTGTATAATTCAGAGTAATCTGAGACGATACTATGCAGTTCTGTCATTTAGTAAATGTACAACCATACCATTTGCATTATTTCTCTTGTTATTAGAATAATTCTAAAGACGTGTCACGAGTGTCGTGCGTGAATTTTGACAAATGTTGACTTGCAGCTGAACGCTGTTATACGCAGCGGACCATTCACTGCGCATTACGCCAGAAGTTGCCGCGACCTTAGTCTGCGCGTGGCCGTTAACGGCGTTGTACGTGCAAGCATGTGAAAGTGAGTGATCAGTGAGTTAATAAAACAATGATTGAATTAAATAATTTATAATTATGGTGATTGAATCGAGTCAATCTATCAATCAATCATTCAATCTAACAATCAATCAATCATGAATCAATCAATCAATCAATCAATCAATCAATCAATCAATCAATCAATCAATCAATCAATCAATCAATCAAACCAATCAATCAATCAATTAAACCAATTAAATTATTTGACATCCGAACAAGCTACTTGGTAAAGGTATGACTGGTTCTCGGTTGAATTTAAACCGATAATTAGTCTCTTCTCAACGACAATTAACATTATTGTTTTTAACGCAAGCGCCAATTTACATGAGCTTTCGTGAATTGCATATAGTATATCAACAAACTGTTGGGTCACGTAACCCAACACTTCGTAGACTTGGGTGACCTGTTTCATGAAAAGGCGTAAAACGTGAACGTGAACGTGATACGTGATACGTGACTATTCGTTGCAAGCCGTTTAATGAATTAGAATACACATATCTATGTTTGTATATCCATTATTACTTCAAATTACGAAATCATTTTTATTGAGGTTGTAATAAATAAAAAAAAACATGTAATATTTGGATGTGTATATAGAACCTTAATGAAGACATACCTTGTTTTAAAGTAAAAATGGATGATGCATTACATACCGTGGAACATGAAAAGAAAGATATCAATATAATAGGATATACTAATATCAATGTTACTAATCATGATACCCATTTTCAAACTAGTGATTTTTAAAGACAATATGTACCTACATAACATGTTCCCATTAATTACAAAACAAACAAGAATATTAAATCTTGTTAGTTCACGGATGGATAACATATTCACTAAGTAGTTAGAAACCCATTATTTTTCATGTTTTATATTTGTTTGTTTGTTTGTTTGTTTTATTTATTTAAACACGGCAATAAAAACTCGCTATCAGCCTTCAGGCTGTTTTTCAGCAAGTCCGTATGTACATACAAAATACAGAAAACAAATTAAACAAAATATATTTTGTTACAGAAATTTAAACATTGAAAAACGATGACAAAATAAAAAATATACTAGTATAATGTACAATTTATTGATACATGGTGTTCTAAAATTTGGAAACAATATAAGTATTGTTCCATAAATTAGAATTGGATGCCTTGGACTCAATGCGCATTGGTCTTAAATCGTGATCTGCAGATTTTCAGTTTCCAATTAACCTGACCCAGAGCCTGTATTACTTCCTATTTGAGTGTTCGAAATATAAACGGTACCGTTATTGGACGGACCTTGGGACCAGGTTATTTGTAGAATTAGGAATCGATGAAACACAAAATTATGATAGTTATATATAATTATATTAAAAACAGTTCGATACAAATATAAAGTACCTTTGATTAATTGTGTTCATAGAACTGGGTGTGCTTTCTTATTGTTGTAAATACATGACACTTTTGTAATCGTTTAGTGTAAATTAATATTTCAAAATATTACCAACTTGAACAAGCTACGAGAATATCTTCCTGAGCACATTTTATTGCTGTTATATAATACTTTAATTTTACCACATTTTAATTATTGTATTATACTTTGGGGATGCTGTAATAATTATTTTTCAGATAGATTGTTTAAACTACAGAAAAGAGCTGTTAGAATTATAACAAACTCTTCATATTTATCTCATTCTAAACCCCTTTATCTAAAATTGAAGGTTTTACCCATTGTTCAACTTTATGAATATAATCTCGGTATTTTTATGTATTTATTTCACCAACAATTATTACCTGATTTATTTGATTCGTTATTTATTCAAAACTCTGATGTACATAATAACGATACAAGATCTAAATTGGACCTTCGTGTTTCTTATATGGACGCACACAATTTTCTCATTCTATTATTACGTATAGGGGTCCACTTTTATGGAATGGTTTGCCAGAAGAAATACAGGAGAGTGTATCATTGAAATCTTTTTAAAATAAATTGAAATCTTTTTTATTATGTAAGTTTTAATCTTGACAATTTGTTATATTCTTAAAGAAATATTTTATAACAGTATAATTCAAATTTGTTTGTATCTTATATTTGCGTTATGTCTCGGTGTTATCTTATGTGTGACAATGTAACTTTAACTTTATTGAAACCTATTGTAGTTTTTAATCCATATTTTATCTAGGGATCATACCCATCAGTTTTTTATCAAAACTTCATCTGATCCCTCCACATTCATTAACTTTTTCCATTCTCTTGTCTCTTTGTTATGGTTGTTTTTTGTTTCCTTCTGTTTTACTGTATATACTTCATGCTTTTCTTGTATTTTGTTTTAATGATTTGTGGAATAAAAAAGACAATTCCCCAGGGGGAATTGAATTGTATTGAATTGAAATATAATGACTTCCAAAAAGCAGTATTGGCGGGGAGCCACTGAAATCAGTTCTTTTGTCCAAATGAATTGATCAACATGGTTAAATAGTATTAAAGAGGCTTTACTATAGTCGGTACCATTATAACAACGTTACAATCCAGAAATAATATTATATGAAGAGCTTAGTTCCAAAAGGCGCAAAATCCACTTTCCCGAAAATTGAATTAACGGTATCAGTACATTGATATGCTACGTAGCTATTTAGAAATCCAAATTTTAGGACAAACTACACAATCATAATTAGAATATGGAACCTTTCATTTTCATATTCCCATATAGGCATGTGCACTAACTTTTACAAAGAAACCTGTTTTTCTCCAAAGTTGAAAAGTGGATTTAGCGCCTTTTGGAATTAAGCTCTTCATATTATATGGAAAGTTCCATGCGCGCCGCTGAGATTGTGTTAAACTTTCACAGCTTGTTCCGCCCATCTTCACCAGCTTGGGTTCCCGTAGCTACCCGCTCGAATTATGCGTGGTCTGCACATGATATGCCAATCAATTGAATATGTAGTAGGTATAAAAAAAACTTGTTTCATTTTGAACGTCTTATAGCTCAAGTATAGTTTATTTCAAGACAGTTTTGGTCCAACTGTTTACGTTCACATTCTTTCACAGCATGGTTGGTGATAATTTGAAGAGTAAATTTAATATTTTGGGTTTTGGGCGTTTCCCAATACTGCTATTTCGACTTTGGCCATCTGTCGTTATTTTGTGAATTTGTGAATACTTATCACGGTACCAGGTTTATACAGTGCAACTTAGCCAACGAAGACCGTTCCATTGTTATAATTATAGGGTGTGCGCAGTCTCGTAGCATATGTCTTTAGAGGTCAAGACTATAAGCATCGTCTAGACCAACTGGATTAAATAGAAATATTTCTAGACTACACAGACTAGGCCTAAGGAAACGTATATATATGTAGTAAAGTTTATATTACACAGAGCTGTTCAGTGTTGGGTTTGGATATGGAATATTCCCCCTCTTTACATAAATGGAGCAGTCCGGGAACTTTTCACGCCAAGACAGCTAAGTTCAGAACATATACACGGGTCTTTCATCCTGTGTACGAAACCGTATCGCTTATTTCGAAAAGGTCCGTTTGGCCTTGATGATTATTATTCCAAAGTAATATTTGTGCACTTATAAATGCAATTATCAGGCCGAAGCGTCAGGAGACAGGATCGCCCCCGACAAGGAAGTAATTATATCCTTTAAATAACGAAATCTCACATTCCAAGGTAATATCTGTGCACTTATAAACGCAATTATTAGTCCGTCACGAGACAGGACCCGAAACAAGGAAATAATTATAACCTTAAAAATAAATCACAATTTTATATTCAAATTTGAAATTAATTGTTATTCCCACAACTTGAATAAAAAACAACAAATATAAAGCATACACGGTAAAATATGCATAACAACAATACAACAGGTAAAATACATCAAATATAACAAAAGAGGCAATACAAGAAGTAAATTCACAGTGTGGAGGAAGAAACAAAGGCCATTGACCTATCTAAGGCTCCTCCCGGAATTAGGTACAGCATACAACAATAAATATACATTAAGTAAAAATAATAAACACATTAATCACACACACCCAACACACACAGTCACACAAACACTTGTACGAACTGACATATGAAGAGATGCTTTGTATATATCAAGTATGTACAACGTGGATAGGCAAGGTTTATAAGTAAGTAAGATCGAAACGAAATCTAGGCTATCAGTATTTATTAAAACATGCCACATATTCATCATCATCCAGATGTTCCTGAAATCAGTATGTTGTAAGAGATTGAGAAAGCAAAATTTGACTGTTATGTAAGCAGCTTTCAACGGGACAGACTTCAAAGAGATAAAGAAAATGAATTCTTCAAAGACAGAGCCAACCAAAATCGGAAGGGCGCGTTACAATAGCACGCTTTTGCTAACTTTCTTAGTCAGTTTCGAGATAGGTTCGATTCTCATACAAATCGTTTCGAATTCTTCAACTAAAAATCTATCAAGCGGAGACGTTCATTTGGTGGTTATGTTGCTTGCATTCATCGCGAGTTTCATATTCTTCCAAACGTACGTCATTTGGATGGTTAGAAACAAGGCAAAGTTTCATCGTGACCAGGACGTGTTCTGGCCTTTCAAATGTCGACACTGCGCTCGAGCAGTTGGCCTCCTACCCAAACAGTCACTCCGTAATAAAGTCAGAACCAATAGAGGAACAGATCCTGAGAATATCCAAGTACATCATGGTCAGAACGGGACTATTAGTGAATCGACTCGGGGTTCTAACACAGATATGGCTTGCAAACACCTCTATGAAAGACACGGACCACAAATTAGATTGGACGATGATGCCAATTTTCCTGTAGGCATGCAGAGTACACGAAGTGACGGGACACGTATATTAGAAGCCGATGACCTGTCTAACAAACCTCTATTCGAAGTAAAAACCATCAGTACCGGAATCGTAACCGATGCAAAACTATTTATACAAAATGCTCAGAAAGTTGGGTCGAGCGAATCGGAAGCTACCGACGACTTCTTAGATGATTATGTTCTATGTGGAAGACATACTTACAACCGATAGAGCTTCCGTGAACGCTAACCCATCATATTCAATCTCTCAGGATATGGAAAGTCTGTCCAGTAGATGTCTGGATGAGATGTCTAGGAAAGCGCTAGAAAATGAAATAAACCAAAACGATGGAATACATGCAATGGAGCCCTTGTACAAGAAACCGCACACATCTCTCCTTTACACCTGCAACGTCTTTTGCATGATAACATTGTGTAATCTACCAGTTCGGTTAGTAGGCATTTGTTGAAGAGGGAAAAAACAACCTGGTTATACTTGTTGCTTGCTTCACAGACAACCTTCATTGTGTGTTTAATTACAGGTGCTTTATTTTGCTTTGTGTTTTTCAATCTGTATTACGAGGCCGTTTTCATTGATGTGTCAAAGTTTACACACGCCTTCGCTGTATTCCATGCAACTTGTTTTGGGGTATTTGCATCTAAATGTGTTATGATGTTAGGCCCAATTTTCCACAACCAAGACTATCTGGAATCAGCTTGCAACATCAGTCAGTTCAGATTTGGGCAATTCGTGCTTGACCATGAGGCGAGGTTAACCCCGTTCTATGCGGATTTCGGCATCATTCTGCCTGCTACCTTCTGGCAGATGTGGTCCTCCACCATCTCCCGGGTATCCTTAGCAATGGACACTGCCGATCCAGACTTCATCCGATTTTCTGATGTCCAGAGTTTGTCACTATGCAGGACAATCAAACATCGTGTTCAGAAAGTGTTTGTACGTCAGACAAAACGATCATACGAGAGAGCTTCATCTTAAGCAGAATGCTTATTGAACGAATCCAATCAACAGAGCGTCAGCAGCGTTCGAGCATTCTGCAAGAAAGTCCTGATTGTTTCAGTACTTTGTGCTTTGACTTATGCAAGAATTGACCAGTTTCTCTTCAGGGACACTCACCTATCAGGTGTCGCAACAAAGGAGAAATACAGCGTATACGTTCGATGGTGTTGGGAGATGGCCTTTTGCATCCCTCTAATCGGACTGCTTCGATACCAGATGCACATCACGAACAGTTCCAAGGACATCGTGATCAGAAACAACGTGTCCGTGGTGCACGGCCTGATCGAGAGTCACGACCGCGTCCTTCTACTGAGCTGCGGAGGCGTCATCTGTACCAACATCTTTCGCTTGAGTGGAGCTATAGGGATGCTCTTTCGTGCTTCATCTGTACCGCACGACCATGTTGTCCTTTCAGCTTTTGCGGTTGTCTTCTCTGTATATCGCATCATCTTGCTGTGGGAGATGACCTGCTTCATACTGGTGGCGCAGCGCCAGAAAATCAGAAGTTTGTCCCATGCCAAGGTAACGCTCCTCTGTCTGATGTACACGATCATGCTTAACTGGGTGTTGTGGATAATGGGAATCGTCGATCACAAATCTTGGATCGTACTGCAGACGTACTATGGCAAGACTCTGGGAGAGACGATCGGGGTGCTCTTGGAACCAATTGTATCTTTGTACGGACCACATGCCGCAATTGTCGCGTACGAAATATATAAAGATACATACACACTTTACGCGTGAATTATTTATATATCACATTCATAATGTGTAGTATATAGTCCAGATGATACGCACCATGTGTACGTCGTCATTTATCTGTTTCAAATATTCAAAGGCGCCCGCTCCTCCAAAAGGTATTTCATGGGTTGCATATTTGCTTAAAGTGTTTTTAAACGTTTAAGTATTTCAGTGTTACGATGGATAGGGGGGAAGGAGTTCCAGAGGCGTGGAGCAACTGAAGAGAACACACAATCACCATGCATATATACCTCTGGAGTCGTGAACGTGTATGTACCTACTTGGAGAAGAAGACCTGACGAGCATATACCTGGATGATAATTATGCTCTTCTACTTCGAGGAAGCAACATATCCGGAGGACTGATCGTGGGCATTCTTAAATCTCCACAATAAGACCTTCAACTTTAACGTATTAACATTAATTAAATAGTATACAGAACTACACATGTGGTTATAACACAGAGTACATACGTTAATATACTACAGATGCATTAATAAGGATATTATAATTATATCCCATGTCATAATATTAGAATGACAATAATGTCACCTCACTTAAAATTATCATACATTTTTTTATAAACATGAAAACATATGAAGAGCTTTCAACCAAAAGGCGCTAAATCCACTTTTTCAACTTCCGAGGAAAACAGGTTTCTTTGTCCCACTTTGTACACGATTATCATGCATTAATTATAATGTATGATTGCATTTTTTTGATACATACATTAGGCTGGGTTCTTTACTGTTATTCGTTGTTTACTGTACCGTATATATAATGTGATTAATTCACAACTAAGTTCATAAATAATACTCGGCATACAAAGAAACAGGACATTTATTTAGTTTAAGACATTTTATATTGATACTATGAAATGTATAATTTGGTATTGTACGTCAAATTAAAGGATTCTCAATTCTCCACAGGGGGTGTATAAAATCATGATAAAATCACTCATGAATGTCCATAGTCCAGTTAAACATAGCAAGGTTTGTTTTCAAAAATAGCAAAATCAATGGAGGATCACACCACTCAAATGGAATTTAAATACGCTGAGAATAGATATGACATTATTTAGACTTTTCATCATAGACAAGCTCAGAAAATACACATTTTCCCATTAAAGGGCTCTAGTAACATTGTCAAAATCCTAAAAACTTACTTTGAACAATAGCAGTTCTCACAAACCTCATTATATTTATATTACCAATAGAAGCATGGAACAGCTTTTGCTTTGCCAAATGTATCTTCTGTTATACATATACAGTATGTATAATTAAAGTGTTCAGATTCATAACCATCTACGGGATAGTTAAAGGGACTTAGTAACATTGTCCGAATCCTCAAAATCCAATTGAAATTCTAGCGGTTCCCTCATACCTTGTTGTATTCCTATTACCAAAAAAAGCTTGGGACAGGTTTTGTTTTTTCATATTTCCCTTTCGTTAAAAAGATATTTACGGTTGAAGTGTGCAGATGTCAAATTATCCAATGGATCGTCAGAGCCGTGTACAAATTAAAGTGAGTGCAATGAGTTAATGAATGTCACTTTGCATTTTTGCTCATTACTCGGCCATATAAGTCCATTTAACTTGAAATGTTCACACAACACCCAATGGACATATCAAATAACAAAAATATTCATTGTATCAACCACTCATTGCTTTTTGCACATGTCAATAAAGTTACTATATCCCTTTAAAGTGTATAAAGAAAGTGCAATGAGTTAGCGAATATCACTTTGCATTTTCGTTCATTTCTCGGCCATATAACGTCCAATTAACGTGAATATTTCACACAATTTCTAAGTGGACATAATCAGATCATAACAATATTATTTTGTATTATCTATTTTGTTTTCACTTTTTGCACTTGTTAACAAAGTTACTAGATCCCTTTAAACAGAGTATGAGAATATCGACTTACTGACTTGTTTTTCAAGAGGTATTTCTAGACCACACGGACTAGGCCTAAGGAAACGTATGTAGTAAAGTTTATATTACACAGAGCAGTTTCAGTGTTGGGTTTGGATATGGATTATTTCCCCTCTTTACATAAATGGAGCAGTCCGGGAGCTTTTCACGCACAGACAGCTAACTTCAGAAAATATACATGGGTCTTTCATCTTGTGCACGGAACCGTTTCGTTTTTTTCGAAGAGGTCCATTTGGGCCTTGATAATTATTATTCCAAAGTAATATTTGTTCACTTATAAACGTAATATCACTTATAAACGTAATATCAGGCCGGAGTGTCAGGAGACAGGATCGCCCCCGACAAGGAAGTAATTATATCCTTTAAAAATTAAATAAATCACAATCAAAACGAAATCTCACATTACAAGGTAATATCTGTGCACTTATAAACGCAATTAGAAGTCCGTCTGGAGACAGGACCCTATCAACAGTATAGTCGCTACGCGTGTTTTAATGAGGCTCTACGCATTTTGTATTCAAGTCTACCGATAGAGGGCGCATGAGCTCGCAACTCGCTCGGTGGATGCGATCAACAAAGCGATTTGACAGCATCGTTTGTCGCCCTCTCTATTTGGCTACATGCACACTCAATATGGCGATATGTCTCGGTAAGTCAATCTTGACATTATTAGCTTTCGTTTGATACCAATTTTGCCATATTTTGTTTAATTTTTGACATGTTTTTTGTCATCAATAAAAAGTGATTTTTTTTTCGTCCTTACGATAGAGGTTTTGGACATAGTCTTCTTCTTTGCTAGTTCCTGACTGGATGAAACAATGTTTCAGCTAGATTTTGCAAGATATGAGTCGTTGATTATCTGGTTGACCGTATAATGTGAAAAATGGTGGGATACATGTGTGATTTCGGTGAATAAAAGGCAACTGAAATCGGCTGAAATCTCACTAACTAGCGATGTTTTACCGGAAGTTGTGAGGAACTTGACTCGAAACCGCGGGAAATAACCATGGTTACCGTGGTAAAGCCGGGAATTCTTCCGTAGCCCGAGAGGTCGCCAGCGATGGTTGTTTACTGGCTCAGTCCCATATGCTCAAATTCGTGTGGGAGTGGAAGCGGAATGCATTGTAATTTGTATTTGTAGTTCTATTTGCAATTACTAATCATCAACGACTGTTCAGCATTTAGATGAGGGTAAGTTGTAGATCTGAACCTAATTTGTATTCCTCGATTCTTGTTGGAACAGATAAAATCGTGAGTTTATTTTCATTTTTAATATTTATTTATTCTCTATTTTTAGTTAGTAGAATAGTATTTTAGTAATAGTATAGTAACCTTTTTTTTCCTTTCTAATCTAAACAGGGATTCCTTGGATTGGAACCTGGCCTGGCCATCTGTAGCTGTTTCAACTTTCATCTTCCGAAGAGATTATCTTTGCCTTTGGGGATTCTACTGTACGTGATTTGGAGGACAGACAATGTTATTCAGAATTTGAACCAGAACTTGTCTTCTGAAGTCAATGTGAATTTTTTCCTGGCGCTACGGTACACACCTTTTCTTTATGAATGTTAAATTATGGACAGAGAATGAGAGATGGTGGACAATACTTATAATAACTAGTAACTGACTGTGTCTGTATTGCATATTACTAGGAACAAATAATTTGGAATTTGGGAAAGAGACCAGCTTCATTTTCGCGAACTCTTCAATATGCAGTTTTTCTTCGGACTAGTATTATTATTCGCTGGATGGGATTCATTCAACAGCCAAAGGAAATTGTTTTCTTGCATACAATTTGGAACTCTTCCTGATAAAACGTACTTCACATAATATTTTATCTGCACCGGTAACAATTTAACAAGAAAAGTGCCAAAGAAACTGTACCAAAAAAACTGTTTACAACGGAAAAAATAAACTTATTGGTAAAGGATAGAAAGAATGACTTGCATACATATATCAGAAAGGGAATACGCAGCGCATCAAGGCCAAGGGCAAAGAAGTCTGCAGAGGTACATGTATGTACACATGTAGATCGCCTTGGTTTGACATTCCCTAAGTGGCTAGCTGATCCTAAGGAACCAATCACTATGTGCCTGACCTGCACCCATCAAGCACCTGATGCTGCCAACCTCCTGCATCATCCACCACCACATCCAACTCTTGCCAGCGATCGTCCAGCGCAACTCCAACTTGCAAATAACCATCCACCTGATGCACCTAACCATTGCCCATCACAGCCTTAGGTTTATGGAAATCACTAGTTGCCCAAGCAGGTACATTTTGTTCCTAATTCTCATGATTATGTTGTAATAGTCTTGGGGTCACAGAAATCTTGATTGACGTCCACAGTGAAAAAAAATAATGATCCAATATTTTCTTGCAGCCATGCCTCTTCTCAAATTTGTTTTCAGTACATGAAACATGATTTTATTGCATTTTAATTTGAAATATCTTTATGATATTTATCATTTATCTATTCTAATTAGAAGGTATGCATAAACATTGTTATACAAATATGTGGTTAAACTGCAAAAAAAGACAATCTTGACAATATTTTTTAAATTTATTTTTCATACTATCAGGTCCGAAGAGTGAAGTTTGTACACCTCGACCATCATTCAACATGGCCACCTGATACAGCCAACCTGCACCCTCCACAGTCAACTGATGCTGCCAACCTGCATCATCCACAACATCGAACTCGTGCCAGTAATCGTCCACTGCTAGAGTACCCACGTTTACCAATATCCATCCACCACAGGCACCCTATGCACCCAACCATTGCACACCACACCAGGGCAATATCTTACACTTTACAGGTGCACGTTTAATATTATCAAGAACGGATACCCAAGAATTACAGAAACAGACTGATTGTAGATTAATACAAAAAACTTTCATCGGTTACAGAGATTCATATGAAAAATTTACAGCTTCAACTAACCTTAAATTAGGGAACGAAAGCTCGTCAGTCACTAATTTAAGGTTAGTTGAAGTTGTAAATTGTTCATACTTGTAGATTGAAATTCCATAAAGAATTGAGAGACTCATTACACCTGAGAAAGATGCATCAACAAGATATGCCAATCTGTTTCTTAGCCACCTATTTATTGTGCACCAAAGAGGCTGAGGTTGAAACAAATTGAACTTAAATGAATTTAATAATATTTTCTTTGCAGTGTATTTCTATACCAAAATCCATTTTTCTGTGCAGGAAACATCTTTTATTTCTAATTTTTAAATAAATGCATTTTTAACACATTGTTCCGTTTGTAGTTCTGCACAATCTGTAGTTTAGGTAAGTGACAAAAATATTCATCGTTGAATATTCCACTGGAAGGGGATACAAAGCTACAACAAATCAATATTTCATGCACACCCAATGATCAGAATTATAGTTTGTCAGGCTCGTCACCAATACTGTTTAAGTAAAGTCTCATGTAAAGCCACATTATGAGTAACAGCATTAAAAACAAATGGAAAATTTAGAAAACGTATCAAATATAACTTGTTTTCTTTCAAAGACCCAGTTCCAATCATTTCACTTCTTGATAAATTTGTATAAATGCAATGGAGGATTTTTACTGATGTATGTATACAACTATTCCTTTAAAACGCGTGGGGAATTACATATTCAGACACAAGAACATTTGTATAGATGTCATAGGAAAAAACCTAGTTTATGGCCAAACTTCTTGACGAGCTAGGAGATGTTTTCCTCACACGTAAATCTATATGAAAAAGGTGTGTTCTTTTTTTGTTGAAGTTCTGACTAGTAGAACAATGGCACAACTCTGAAGCTCAATTTAGAGTTCAATCTATGAAAATGAAGATGATCATTCACAACCTTTGATTTCTTTTTGTGAATACTGGTAATAGGATTTATTGTTATTTTGAAGTGATCACTATGACTGATGAGTGATGAATCATTGATGGTGGGGAGGACGATGGATGATGACATGATGATTGTGACGATGACGTCGATGATGATGTCGATCGTGAGGATGATGACGTGATTATCGTTACGATGACGGTGGTGATGATGATAATGATGATGACATGATGATTGTGACGATGATGTTGGTAATCATGACGATGGCGTCGATCGTGACGATGATGCTGTCGATGATGAGGTGATTATCGTTACGATGACGGTGGTGATGATGATGATGATGTTGATGGTGATAATGATGGTGATGTTGATGATGCACGATGATGATGCATGCTGATACTTGATAATGATGAAGATGAAGATGTTGACAATGTTGATCGTGATGATGACGATGCCAGTAACGATGTTGATGATAATGATAATGATGTTGTGATAATGATGTTGTTGATGATGGTTATGACAATTAACTGTATGGCAAAAATAAAATTAGAGATTATAGTTCCAAGTAACCAATTTCACTGACATACAACAGAGTAATTTATAAAAATATATGATATAAATTATATAAAACAAATAATGAGCTTTAACAATTGAAATTTACACCAAATGATTATGAATATCTACCCCTCTGATCCTGAAAAAAAAAATGGAAAGAACAATCTTCTGGAATGGTTTTGTAAGAAAGTTCACTATTACAAAACTAAGTCTTATGTATTTCTTTGAAACAAGATGTTACGTAATAGGGTGGCAAATTACATTACATAGCCACAACATATAGTTCATAATTTAGCACATGTCTTACTCTTTCAAATGATACCTCACTTACAACCATATAGCACCTTCTAATGATTTTGTACATTTTTTTAGGTAACTGAAATATAAATTCCACTCTGTAACTGAATTAACATATGCTCAGCAGTATTATGAGTATAAGTATAATACATATTATTAATTGCTCACATGCGTGAGAAGCCTTTGTAATGCATTGAACGTTACTATTGCAATCCCAGTGAAGACATTATTTGTATTTTCACTTTTTTCTTGTTCAAGTCATGTTCGATGATAACAACATACACAATAATACGTATGTGGGGCAATATAAAGCCGTTTATTCCGGGGGTTACGCACCCGAAAGTAAAATCAGGTGCGTGTTCGTTCATGGCCAACTGCATGCAGAGCACGCTGTACGTGATAATCGCGCAGTACATAGAGAATCGACGCAGAGCAAGAGATGGCGTGGTATCCCCCGGTTCGAAATGATCGCAAATCGACCATGTCAATTATCTGCCGAAGTCTCGTATAGATCGCCTAGTATTTTGCTAGTTCCTGACCGGATGAAAAAACAACATTTACAGAAAGTATGATATTCTGCTAGAGCAATATCTATAAACAGTAGTAAGTAATTAATATTTTGGATACACGGAGAATGAAAAGTGTTTTTTAACGAAAGAAATTACTTTTCAAACTTATTTTTTTCACAAGTTTTTATTCCTATTTTTACACATTTTAAAACATCAATTTTTACGAGTTGAATACCATATTACAATCTTTATAGTTTAAGCTTACAATTTGTGGCAAATTCATGGTCGGAAAATTAATTCTGAGCACACAGGGAGAAGGGGAACTGGGCCATGTCGTAGCTCATTATATGCATTATATGCAATATTTTATGCATACGACTTGCATTCATGCAAGCGATTCACAACGCGTTGCGTTCCTACTGTCAACAAGGAAGTAATTATATCCTTAAAATAAGTTCGAATTCAAATTTAAGTGTCATTTTTATTTGGTGCTTTCCCATTAACCATATCAGTGTATAAAGCCTAACCTTGTTGGGGTTCCTAGGCCCAAGGGAGACACAGAAATCACAGAAATTGCCCCCTCTCCGATTTCCTTATGAGCATAAAAAAATCCCTAAATTAACTTCACCAGAAAGAAATAACAATAAAAACATGCTCTTCAATATATGGTTGGCGTGGCAACGGAAATTTACCAATGGTGTCAAATTGCATATACCTTCTACTTTTTTACATTTGTTAATTATAGATTTTCACCGAATTGTGTGACTTTTTATCAAGTCTTTTTGCGAAAATGTTTTTATTTCAAATCAGTTCTTTTTCCACTTTTTACATTAACATTCTTACACGGCGTGGTCGGTGATAAAATAGTAAATGTCATTTGTTGTGTCTGGGGTGTTTCCCAATACTGCTATTTCGACTTTGGACTTTAGTCTTTTGTCGTTATTTTGTGAATACATGTACTTTGTCACGGGACCATGTTCATACAGTGCAACTTAGCCACAGAAGATCCTCCCAGCAGGGTGTGCGTAGTAAGTCTTGTAGCATATACTTCGTTTGATGTCAAGACTAGCGTATTATTTATACCAACTGAATTAAATATAAGTAGTTATGAGAAGGATTTCTAGTGAGGCCTAAGGAAACACATGTAGGAAAGTTTATGTTACACCAAAAAAATTTCAGTCGATTGCGATGGACTTTATTCCCCCTCTTTACATAAATGGAGCAGTCCGGGAGTTTTTCACGCACAGACAGCTAACTACCAAAACAAAGCTGGGTCTTTCAACTTGTGCAGGGAACCGTGTTGCTTATTTAAGACGTGTCTGTGGCCTTGGACGATTTCAAAGTAATATTTTTCCACTCATAAGTAACATTATCACAATAGGCCGGAGCGTCGTCTGCGTCACGAGATATGAATATATCCGAAATCGAAACGGAATCTGACAGTGTTCCAAAAAACATTCCACGCATTCATCATCCTGAGGTTCCTGAAATCAGTATACATGTTGAAAACTGGTAAAAGATCGAGAAAGTAAAATTTTACTGTTATGTAAGCAGCTTTCAATGGGACAGACGTCAACGAGATAAAGAAAATGAATTCTTCAAAGAGCGAGCCAACCAAAATCGGAAGAGCGCGTTACAAAAGCACGCTATTGCTAACTTTGTTACTTAGTTTCGGGATAGTTTCGTCCCTACTACAGAGTGTTCCCAATTCTCCAATTAATCATCTATCGAACCGGGACGTTCATTACGTGCTCATGTTGCTTGTATTCACCGGGGCTTTCATATTCTTTGAAACGTACGTCATTTGGATGGTTAGAAACAAGGCAAAGTTTCATCGTGACCAGGAGGTGTTCTGGCCATTCAAGTGTCGACACTGCGCTCGAGCAGTTGGCCTCCTACCCAACCAGTATTGTTTCCCAATACTGCTATTTCGACTTTGGACTTTAGTCTTTTGTCGTTATTTTGTGAATACATGTACTTTGTCACGGGACCATGTTCATACAGTGCAACTTAGCCACAGAAGATCCTCCCAGCAGGGTGTGCGTAGTAAGTCTTGTAGCATATACTTCGTTTGATGTCAAGACTAGCGTATTATTTATACCAACTGAATTAAATATAAGTAGTTATGAGAAGGATTTCTAGTGAGGCCTAAGGAAACACATGTAGGAAAGTTTATGTTACACCAAAAAAATTTCAGTCGATTGCGATGGACTTTATTCCCCCTCTTTACATAAATGGAGCAGTCCGGGAGTTTTTCACGCACAGACAGCTAACTACCAAAACAAAGCTGGGTCTTTCAACTTGTGCAGGGAACCGTGTTGCTTATTTAAGACGTGTCTGTGGCCTTGGACGATTTCAAAGTAATATTTTTCCACTCATAAGTAACATTATCACAATAGGCCGGAGCGTCGTCTGCGTCACGAGATATGAATATATCCGAAATCGAAACGGAATCTGACAGTGTTCCAAAAAACATTCCACGCATTCATCATCCTGAGGTTCCTGAAATCAGTATACATGTTGAAAACTGGTAAAAGATCGAGAAAGTAAAATTTTACTGTTATGTAAGCAGCTTTCAATGGGACAGACGTCAACGAGATAAAGAAAATGAATTCTTCAAAGAGCGAGCCAACCAAAATCGGAAGAGCGCGTTACAAAAGCACGCTATTGCTAACTTTGTTACTTAGTTTCGGGATAGTTTCGTCCCTACTACAGAGTGTTCCCAATTCTCCAATTAATCATCTATCGAACCGGGACGTTCATTACGTGCTCATGTTGCTTGTATTCACCGGGGCTTTCATATTCTTTGAAACGTACGTCATTTGGATGGTTAGAAACAAGGCAAAGTTTCATCGTGACCAGGAGGTGTTCTGGCCATTCAAGTGTCGACACTGCGCTCGAGCAGTTGGCCTCCTACCCAAACAATCACTCCACAATAGAACAACAGATCCTGAGAACATCCAAGTACATCATGGTCAGAACGGAAATACTAGTGAATCGACTCGGGGTTCTAATGAAGATATGGCTTGCAAACACCTCTATGATAGACACGGACCACAAATTAGATTGGACGATTATGCTAGTTTACCTGTAAGCCTGCAGAGTACACAAAGTAACGAAACACGTAGATTAGAAGCCGACGACCTGTCTAACAAACCTCTCTTCGAAGTAAAAATGATAAATACCGGAATCGTAACCGATGCAAAACTATCTATACAAAATACTCAGAAAGTTGGGTCGAGCGAATCGGAAGCTACCGACGACTTCTTAAATGATTATATACCGTCATGGTGTCGTCCGGAAACAGAGAGCCCCACTTGTTCTTCAGCGAATAACGGGAAATTGATGTCCTCAGCTTCAAACGACCTTGGATCTGAAACTCTTAAGCCAATTACTCATAGAGCAGGACGTTCATGCCGTCCACGCGTGAATAAGCGAAACGCGACCCATAAAGCGTATGTTTTCGGCGACCTCATAGATAAGCCTACTCTACAGAATCCTGCGAGTCTTCAAGGACTAGAGAGTTCGTCCGGTCCCTGTCAGTTCTGTGTACGAGAAGACTTAATAACGACCGATAGAGCTTCCGGAGACCATGAGGAAAATAAACTACCACCGAGATCTAATGACGCAGAGAGTTCGTCCTGTCCAGGTTGCGGTGACAGCACAGCTACAAATGAGAATCCTAATGACGTTGACGCTAACCCATCATCTTCAATCTCTCAGGATATGGAGAGCCAGTCCAGTCGATATCCGGATGAGATGTCCATTAGGAAAGCGCTAGAAAATGAAATAAACGAATACGATGGAATACATGCAAAGGAGCCCTTGTACAAAAAACCGCACACATCTCTCCTTTACACATGCAACGTCTTTTGTATGATAACATTGTGTAATATACCAGTTCAGTTAGTAGGCATTTGTATATGTCTTGCGAAGAGGGAAGGAACAACCTGGTTATACTTGTTGCTTACTACAGAGGCAACTTTTAATGTCTGTATAGTTACAGGTTCTTTCTTCATCATCGTGTTCTCTAATCTGTACTACGAGGCCGTCTTTACTGATGTGTCAAAGTTTACACACGCCTTCGCTATATTACTTGCATTTTCTTTATGGGTATTTGCATCTAAATGTGTCGTGATGGTAGGCCCAATTTTGAATAACGAAGACTACCTGGAATCAGCTTGTAATATCAGTGAGTTCAGCATTGGACAATTTGTGATTGATCATCAAGCGAGGGCAAACCCATTCTTTGCAGATTTCTGCATTATTCTGGCTGCTACCATCTGGCAGATGTGGTCCTCCACCATCTCCCGGGCATCCTTAGCGACGGACACTGCCGATCGAGACTTCATCCGATTCTCTGATGTCCAGAGTTTGTCACTATGCAGGAAAATCAAACATCGTGTTCAGAAAGTGTTTGTACGGCAGACAAAACGATCATACGAGAGAGCTTCATCTGAAGCAGATTGCTTATTGAACAACTTCCATCAAGAGACCATCAGCAGCGTTCGAGCATTCTGCAAGAAAGTCCTGATTGTTTCAGTACTTTGTGCTTCGATTTATGCAGGGATTGACCAGTTTCTCTTCAGGGACACCCACCTATCAGGTGTCGCAACAAAGGAGAAATACAGCGTATACGTTCGATGGTGTTGGGAGATGGCCTTTTGCATCCCTCTAATCGGGCTGCTTCGCTACCAGATGCACATCACGAACAGTTCCAAGGACATCGTGATCAGACGCGACGTGTCCGTTGTGCACGGCCTGATCGAGAGTCACGACCGCGTCCTTCTACTGAGCTGCGGAGGGGTCATCTGTACCAACATCTTTCGCTTGAGTGGAGCTATAGGGATGCTCTTCGGTGCGTCATCTGTCATGCCTGCACGGCACAACGAAATTGTTCTTTCTGCTTTTGTGGTTGTCTTCTCTGTATATCGCATCATCTTGCTGTGGGAGATGACCTGCTTCATACTGGTGGCGCAGCGCCAGAAAATCAGAAGTTTGTCCCATGCCAAGGTAACGCTCCTCTGTCTGATGTACACGATCATGCTTAACTGGGTGTTGTGGATAATCGGAATCGTCGATCACAATTCTTGGAGCGAACTGCAGACGTACTATGGCAAGACTCTGGGAGAGACGATCGGGGTGCTCTTGGAACCAATTGCATCTTTGTACGGACCACATGCCGCTATTGTCGCATACGAAATATATAAAGATACATACAAACTTTACGCGTGAAGTATTTATAAAGCACATTCATAATGTGTATTATATAGTCCAGATGATTCGCACCACGTGTATGTTGTAATTGATCTGTCAAACATTCAAAGGCGCCCGCTCCTCCAAAAGGTATTTCATGGATTGCACATTTGCTTAAAGTGTTTTTAAACCTTCAAGTATGTCAGTGTTGCGAAGAATAGGATGGAAGGAGTTTCAGAGGCGTGGAGCAACTGAAGAGAAGGCACGATCACCATGCATATACCTCTGGAGTTGTGAACGTGCATGTACTTGGAGAAGAAGACCTGACGAGCATAGAACTGGATGATAATGATGCTCTTCTACGGAGGAAGCAACATATCCAGAGGCCTGATCATGGGCATTCCTAAATCTCAACAGTAAGACCTTCAACTTTAACGTATTAATATTAATTGAATATTATACAAAACTACATATTAAAAGTGGTTATAATACAGAGTACATACTTTAATCTACTACAGATGCATTAACGATGATATTATAATGATATCCCATGGCATAATATTATAATGATAATAATGAAGCCTCACTTAAAATTATCCTACATTTTATAAACATAAAACCATATCATGCATAAAAAAAAAGTCTACATAATGTCATTATTTATTCTCAGTGTATTTAAATTCCATTTGAGTGGTGTGATCCTCCATTGATTTTGCTATTACTTTTTTAAACAAACCTTGCTATGTTTAACTGACTATGAACATTCATGAGTGATTTTATCATGATTTTATACACCGCCAGTGGAGAATTGAAATTCCTTTTATTTGACATACAATACCAAATTATACATTTCATAGTGTAAATATAACATATCTTAACCTACCATGAATGTCCTGTTTCTTTGTATGCCGAGTACTATTTGTGAACTTAGGAATCACATTATAAACGGTACAGTAAACAACGTATAACAGTAAAGAACCCAGCCTAATGTATGTATCGAAAAAATGCAATCCAAATCTGGATTTGGCTGCCGGACTATAACGGAAAGAAGCTAATTTATACGGGAAGGGGATCCAAGCTACACGATTTGTTGGGGAGAGCTTTGATGAGGTCTTTGACTTGGGTTTCAGTAACCGGTAAATGTCATTTGTTGTTTCTGGGGCGTTTCCCAATGCTGCTATTTCGACTTTGGCCCTCTGCCTTTAGTCTTTTATCGTTATGTTGTCAAGTTTTGAATACTCGGCACGGTACCATGTTTATACAGTGCAACTTTGTCAACGAAGTTCCTCCCATTGTTATGATTAACGGGTGCGCGTAGTCAGTCTTGTCGTTTGATGTCAAGACAAGAGCATTATTTATACCAACTTAAATAAATAGAAGTAGTTATTAGAAGCATTTCTATTGAGGCCTAAGGAAACATATAGAGGGAAATTTATGTTACACCTAACAGTTCTCAGTCTTTTGCGATGGATTATTCCCCCTCTTTACATAAATGGAGCAGTCCGGGAGTTTTTCATGCATGGACAGCTAACTTCAGGGGGGAAAATAGCTGGGTCTTTCATCTTGTACAGGGAACCGTGTCGCTTATTTAAATGAGGTCCCTGGAGCCTTGGACGATTTGATTTGATTTCAAAGTAATATTTTTGCACCTTTAAGTACAATTATCACAATTACTTGAAGGCCGGAGCGTCACATACGAGACAGGATTATAACCGTAAAATAAATCACAACCGAAACGAATTCTGACAGTTTTCTCAAAAAACATTCCAGGCATTCATCATCCAGAGGATCCTGAAATCAGCAAGTTGTAAGAAAGAAAGTACAATTTTAACGTCAAGTATACCGGATAGATGTCGAAGAGATAAAGAAAATTAATTCTTTAAAGACCGAGCCAACCAAAATCGGAAGGGCGCGTTACAATAGCACACTTTTGCTAACTTTCTTAGTCAGTTTCGGGATAGTTTCGGCCCTCTTACAGAGTGTTCCCAATTCTTCAACTAATAATCTTTCGAGCCGTGACGTTCAGTACGTGGTCATGTTGCTTGCATTCATCGGGAGTTTCATATTCTTCGAAACGTACGTCATTTGGATGGTTAGAAACAAGGCAAAGTTTCATCGTGACCAGGAGGTGTTCTGGCCATTCAAGTGTCGACACTGCGCTCGAGCAGTTGGCCTCCTACCCAAACAGTCACTCCGTAATAAAGTCAGAACCAATAGAGGAGCAGATCCTGAGAATATCCAAGTACATCATGGTCAGAACGGGACTATTAATGAATCGACTCGGGGTTCTAATACAGATATAGCTTGCAAACACCTCTATAACAGACACGGACTACAAATTAGATTGGACGAGGATGGCAATATTCCTATAGGCATGCAGAATACACGAAGTGACGGAACACGTATATTAGAAGGCGACGACCTGTCTAACAAACTTCTCTTCGAAGTAAAAACAATCAATACGGGAATCGTAACCGATGCAAAACTATTTATACAAAATGCTCAGAAAGTTGGGTCGAGCGAGTCGAAAGCTATCGACGACTTCTTAGATGATTATATACCATCAGGGTGTCGTCCGGAAACAGAGAGCCCCACTTGTTCCTCAGCGAATAACTGGAAATTGATGTATTCAGCTTCAAACGACCTTGGATCGGAAACTAAGGTACGTCCTCATAGAGCAAGACGTGCTTGCGGTCCACGCGTGAATAAGCGTAACGCGACCCATAAAGCGTATGTTTTCAGCGACCTCATAGATAAGCATACTCTACATAATCCGGCTAGTCTTCATGGACTAGATAGTTCGCCCAGTTCCTGTCAGTTCTGTGCGGAAGACATATTTACGACCGATAGAGCTTCCGGAGACCATGAGGAAAATAAACTACCACCGAGATCTAATGACGCAGAGAGTTCGTCCTGTCCAGGTTGTGGTGACAGCACAGCTACAAATGAGGATCCTAATGACGTGAACGCTAACCCATCATCTTCAATCTCTCAGGATATGGAGAGTCTGTCCAGTCGCTGTCTGGATGAGATGTCCAGTAAATCGCTAGAAAATGAAATAAACGAAAATGCTGGTAGACATTCAAACGAGATCTGCGAGCCCCTGTATAAGAAACCTCACATATCTCTCCTTTACATCGGCAACGTTTTTTGTATGATAGTATTGTGTAATCTACCAGTTCAGTTAGTAGGTATTTTTACATGTCTTGCGAAGAGGGAAGGAACAACCTGATTTGATTTGTTGCTTGCTTCGAAGGCAACTGTCATTGTGTGTATAGTTACGGGTTCTTTCTTCATCATCGTGTTCTCCAATCTGTACTACGAGGCCGTCTTTACGGATGTGACAAAGTTTACACACGCCTTCGCTATATTACTTGCATTTTCTTTATGGGTATTTGCATCTAAATGTGTCATGATGGTAGGCCCAATTTTCCACAACCAAGACTATCTGGAATCAGCTTGCAACATCAGTCAGTTCAGATTTAGGCAATTCGTGCTTGACCATAAGGTGAGGTTAACCCCGTTCTATGTGGATTTCTGCATCATTTTGGCTGCTACCATCTGGTAGATGTGGTCCTCCACCATCTGCCGGGTATCCTTAGCAATGGACACTGCCGATCCAGACTTCATCCGATTTTCTGATGTCCAGAGTTTGTCACTATGCAGGACAATCAAACATCGTGTTCAGAAAGTGTTTGTACGTCAGACAAAACGATCATACGAGAGAGCTTCATCTGAAGAAGATTGCTTATTGAACAACTCCCATCAAGAGACCGTCAGCAGCGTTCGAGCATTCTGCAAGAAAGTCCTGATTGTTTCAGTACTTTGTGCTTCGATTTATTCAGGCATTGACCAGTTTCTCTTCAGGGACACTCACCTATCAGGTGTCGCAACAATGGAGAAATACAGCGTATACGTTCGATGGTGTTGGGAGATGGCATTTTGCATCCCTCTTATCGGACTGCTTTGCTACCAGATGCACATCACGAACAGTTCCAAGGACATCGTGATCAGACACAACGTGTCCGTGGTGCACGGCCTGATCGAGAGTCACGACCGCTTACCTCTGCTCAGCTGCGGAGGCGTCATCTGTACGAACATCTTTCGCTTGAGTGGAGCTATAGGGATTCTCTTTCGTGCTTCATCTGTACCGCATGATCATGTTGTCCTTTCAGCTTTTACGGTTGTGTTCTCTGTATATCGCATCATCTTGCTGTGGGAGATGACCTGCTTCATACTGGTGGCGCAGCGCCAGAAAATCAGAAGTTTGGCCCATGTCAAGGTAACGCTCCTCTGTCTGATGTACACGATCATGCTTAACTGGATGTTATGGATAATGGGAATCGTCGATCACAAATCTTGGATCGAACTGCAGACGTACTATGGCGAGACTCTGGGAGAGACGATCGGGGTGCTCTTGGAACCAATTGCATCTTTGTACGGACCACATGCCGCCATTGTCGCATACGAAATAGCTAAAGATACAAACATACTTTATGCATGAAGCTTATGTAGTTCACACAATGTTTAGTATGTTTAGTATGTTTAGTATGTTTAGTAGTCTTCTCTCTATGGCGCCATGTATCTAGTCAAATGCATCGGCTCCTCTACTATAGGTTACTCATGAACTGCGCATGGGCTTATACAGATTTAAAACCTTCAAGTTTGTCAGTGTTTGAACAGGAGGGAAGGGGTTCCAGAGGCGTAGAGTAAATGACGAGAAGGTATATATGATACCTATATAACTCTGGAGGCGTGTACGTGGGACTTGGAGAAGGAGACCTGGCGAGCGTAGACCTGGACGAGAATGCAGTACCAAGGAAGTCACATATCCAGAGGCCTTATCGTGGACTGCCTTGAAGGACAATACAATCCGGACAAATTGTTGTATGCACCTTAAGACACTAAATAGGATGAATAGTCCCTGAAAATCTGAGCACAATCGCTCAAGAAATAAGAAACCTATGGCTCTTTGAAAATTTCCATGTATTTCTATAAGTGACTCAAATTGGCAACGCACTCTGGCAAAGTTCCGGACTACTCCCCATACGTTTTGTAAACACAATTTCAATTTTGTTCAATTTTCTTAAAATATAGGTTTATCCTTCATTTGAGTTCAACATTATTTTTGGTAGAATACATTTATACACAACATATCGAGAGCTTGGGAAATGGAAAAGTGTGACTATGAAGAAAAGTGTAAAAATGGGAAAGTGTGTGACTGTACAAAACATATGAGTGGGGAGTAGTAGGAGTAGTCCGCAATCTTTTTAGAGTGCGTTGCCAATTTGAGTTCCCCACAGGAATAATTAGGCATCTTCAAAGAGCCATGGTTATCTTGTTTTGGCCCGATTATGCTCTAACTTTCAGAGATTATTCCTCCTAATCTCTTCAAGTCTATGAAAGCAATAATTTGCTTGGGTTTCATTGCCCCTTAAACTGCAACGTCTTTATATTGAATAATATACCATATTGAATATAATTATAACACAGAGTACACACTTTAATCTACTGTAGAAGCAATAATGATGATTAGATAATAATTATAATCATAATAATTCAACCCAAATAAAAGGTATAGTACAGTTTTGGTTTAGAGGGCGCTTCAAGAATTAATTTATTTGTGAGGTAATGATAAACTAAGGGTAATATTTGTAAACTAGCATGATTGTATAAAGAATAACTAAACTTTAACTTTACACTCAAATGAAGACAACAAAACTTACGATAATAAATTACAACGCTTATTATGATACTGAAAAGACTGCTCACGTTCCACACTCTTGTAAATATATGTTTTGTGAAGATTTTAAAACGAAATATTGTAATACTAGTATATCTTTCTATGATTCATGTATATACAAGAGTTTGAAAAATAAGTTTGAAGATTTGCAAATTATATTAAAGGGAAAGTTGAGTTTTGGTAGAGAGGGTTCAGAAACGGCTGAAATATCCATAAATATAACAATTTGTAATAAACCCGGGACCCCGGGTTTATTAGAGAATTTTGAACCAGCCGTTAAAAATTCAAAAAAATGCTTCCTCTTTTCAAAAATTTACAAAATAGGTATTTAAATAGTTGTTGGTTATTTCTCTATCTAATCACTATTTCAACAAAGCATCACATGCACAATATTTTATTCAAAATGGTTGAAACCGATGAGTGTTTAGAGAGCGCCCTCTTACATTTTAACGGCTCTTTTTGAATGATAACATGATCTTTACTACGTCATTTGTAATTTTGTGTTCCTTTCTAGTTATAACTATTAGTTTGTAATGTAATGATGCAGGTTTTGGTTACTAAAATTCAGTTTCACTAAAACTGTACTCTCCTTACCAGAACTCAACTATCCCTTTAAGGACCCTTGGACACACATTCATTGTTATAGGAGAGTCGGAGACATGGTTTAATGCATACACATATCTATATAATTGGATAATTAATCCCAGTATAATTTAGACATACTATATCAAATTGGCAGCCATATTAATTGCCCTCTATGCGCAGGATGGTAAAAAATGTAGTCAGCGAAGAGATTTATAAATTATATACATTTTATTTATTACCTCAGATTACGAAACCATTTTGATTGAGGTTGTAATTAATACAAAACAAGTAATATTCGGATGTGTATATAGACCCTTAATGTAGACATACCTTGTTTTAAAGATAAAATGGATGATGCAGTGCATACCCTGGAAAATGAAAAGAAAGATATCAGATATACTAATATCAATGTTACTAATCATGATACCCATGTTCAAACTAGTGATTTTGTAGGCAATATGTACCTACATTACATGAAACCTTGTTAGTTCACTGATGGATAACATATTCACTAATTAGTTAGAAACTGATCATTATTTTATGTTTTATATTCAAATTTTTAAAAATCATTTTCCTGCGTTTGCTATTTTAACATATATCTCAATGAAATTGTTTTAGCGTGAGAATAATAATAACAACACAGATAACAAGTACCCGTATAACAAATTTTTATAAGAAATCGTTATAAGCTGTTCGGTCATTTGTATATATGTCTATTAAAGTTTCGATTTATGTATTCATAATTTTGTAACATAACACATGTATATGTTACTATATTGATAAACTTGATAATGAAGAAAAAAAACTATTTTGAAGGTAATTATTAAAAACGTAACATATTTTAGTATTACTTTATTGTTTTTCAGCAGGTTTAATTGCAAATATATCGAATCCAGTAAAAGTGATTTAATCTGCTATTACATTTAAACATGATTTAAACATTAAAAAACGATGAAAAAATAAAAATATACTAGTATAATATACAATTTATTGATACATGGTGTTCTGAAATTAGGAAACAAAATACGTATTGTTCCATAAATTAGAACTGGATGCCTTGGACTTAATGCGCTTTCGTCTTAAATCGTGATCTGGAGATTTTCAGTTTCCAATTAACCTGACCCAGAGCCTGTATTACTTCCTATTGGAGTGTTCGAAATATAAACGGTACCGTTATTGGACGGAAATTGGGACCATGTTATTTCTAGAATTAGGAATCGATGAAACATACGATTATGATAGTTATATATAATTATATTAAAACAGTTCGATACAAAATAATATAAAGTACCTTTGAACAATTGTGTTCATAGAACTGGGTGTGCTTTCTTATACATGACACTTGTGTAATCGTTTAGTGTAAATTAATATTTCAAAATATTACCAACTTGAACAAGCTACGAGAATATCTTCATGAGCACATTTTATTGCTGTTATATAATACTTTAATTTTACCACATTTGAATGATTGTATTATACTTTGGGGATACTGCAATAATTATCTTTTAGATCGATTGTTTAAACTACAGAAAAGAGCTGTTAGAATTATAACAAACTCTTCATATTTATCTCACTCTAAACCCCTTTATCTAAAATTGAAGGTTTTACCCATTTTTCAACTTTATGAATATAATCTCGGTATTTTTATGTATTTATTTCACCAACAATTATTACCTGATTTATTTGATTCGTTATTTATTCAAAACTCATGATGTACATAATAACGATACAAGATCTAAATCGGACCTTCGTGTTTCTTATGGACGCACACAATTTTCTCATTCTAGAGGTCCACTTTTATGGAATGGCTTGCCAGAAGAAATAAAGGAGAGTGTATCATTGAAATCTTTTTAAAATAAATTGAAATCTTTTTTATTATCTTGTTTCATTTTGAACGTCTTATAGCTCAAGTATAGTTTATTTCAAGACAGTTTTGGTCCAACTTTTTACGTTCACATTCTTTCACAGCATGGTTGGTGATAATTTGAAGAGTAAATTTAATATTTTGGGTTTTGGGCGTTTCCCAATACTGCTATTTCGACTTTGGCCATCTGTCGTTATTTTGTGAATTCGTGAATACTTGTCACGGTACCATGTTTATACAGTGCAACTTAGCCAACGAAGACCGTTCCATTGTTATAATTATAGAGTGTGCGCAGTCTCGTAGCATATGTCTTTAGAGGTCAAGACTATAAGCATCATCTAGACCAACTGGATTAAATAGAAATATTTCTAGACTACACGGACTAGGCCTAAGGAAACGTAGTAATAAAGTTTATATTACACAGAGCTGTTTCAGTGTTGGGTTTGGATATAGAATATCCCCCCTCTTTACATAAATGGAGCAGTCCGGGAACTTTTCACGCCAAGACAGCTAAGTTCAGAAAATATACACGGGTCTTTCATCTTGTGTACGAAACCGTGTCGCTTATTTCGAAAAGGTCCGTTTGGCCTTGATGATTATTATTCCAAAGTAATATTTGTGCACTTATAAATGCAATTATCAGGCCGAAGCGTCAGGAGACAGGATCGCCCCCGACAAGGAAGTAATTATATCCTTTAAATAGATCACAATCGAAACGAAATCTCACATTCCAAGGTAATATCTGTGCACTTATAAACGCAATTATTAGTCCGTCACGAGACAGGACCCTAAACAAGGAAATAATTATATCCTTAAAAATAAATCACAATTTTATATTCAAATTTGAAATTAATTTTTATTTCCACAACTTGAATAAAAACAAACAAATATAAAGCATACACGGTAAAATATGCATAACAACAATACAACAGGTAAAATACATCAAATATAACAAAAGAGGCAATACAAGAAGTAAATTCACAGTGTGGAGGAAGAAACAAAGGCCATTGACCTATCTAAGGCTCCTCCCGGAATTAGGTACAGCATACAACAATAAATATACATTAAGTAAAAATAATAAACACATTAATCACACAGAGTTCTCGTTCCTATACTCAAGAAAACTATTTTTTTGCTCGAACTACCCATTCAAAATTACCAAGGGCTTTTAAATATGGATATTTGTTGCTTTGGTACTCATTTATTTTCTCAAAATATGTTTTTTGGGATTTTTTTGCCGATCTTTTCCGATCTTCCGATTTTTCTGCATGATCGGAAAATCGGCAGAAACGATCCGATCAGGCCTGATCGGATCGGAATCGGATGCCGATCCGATAATCGGTTACAGCGTTAGCTTGAAGTTTTAAGAAATCACTTCTTCACCTTCAAACTAAAGATCATATATTCTCATTATTCTAATTATGGCGGGTGTGTGTAGGTGGGGAGAGGAGGAAAGGAGGCGAGGAAGGAAGAGGGAGGGTGTGTGGGGTGGGGAGGGGAGGGAAGGAGGTGGGGCACGAAGAGGGAGGGTGTGTGGGGTGAGGAGGGGAGGAAAGGAGGCGCGGAAGGAAGAGGGAGTGTGTGGGGTGTGGAGGGGATGGGGGCAGATGGAGAAGGAAGAGGGAGGGTGTGTGGGGGGTGGGGAGAAGAGGGAAGGAGGCGGGGAAGGTAGAGGGCAGGTGTGTGTGGGTGTGGAGGGGAGGGAAGGAGGCGGGTAAGGAAGGGGGAGGGTGTGGAGGGGATGGAGGGAGGTGGGGAAGGAAAAGGGATGGTGTGTGTGGGTGGGGAGAGGTGGGAAGGAGGCGGGAAAGGAAAAAGGAGGGTGTGTGTGTGGGTGGGGAGGGGATGGAGAGAAGGGAAGGAGGTGGGGAAGGAAGAGGGAGGGTGTGGGGGTCAGGAGGGAAGGGACAAGGGTGGGGAAGGACGTGGAGGGTGTGAGGGGGTTGGAAGAGGAGGGAAGGCGGCGGGGAAGGAAGAGGGAGGGTGTGTATGGGTGGGGAGGGGATGGAGGGAGGCGGGGAATGAAGAGGGATGGTGTGTGTGGGTGGGGAGATAAGGGAAGGAGGCGGGGAAGGAAGAGGGGGTGTGTGTGGGCGGGGAGGGGAGAGAAGGAGGCGGGGAAGGAAGAGGGAGGGAGTGTGAGGGTGGGGAGAGGAGGGACAAGGGTGGGGAAGGACGAGGAAGGTGTGTGTGGGGTGGAGAGAGGAGGGGAGGAAGGAAGACCTCTAGACCTATAGGCTGGAATCATAAATTTTGTAGGCAAGTACGTAGGCTATAGACTAATTTTAACCTTGTCTCTTTTAATTTGCAACAATTAATCTTATTTGTTCATTTGTGAGGAATGTGGTCAATTGCTCATGCAGTGCATGAATTATTCATAAACGGGTCTGAAAATAGACTATCAGGATAGGATCACTGTACACATTTACAGTACGTTATAATGCAGTCGGCATGGTTGGAAGACAGATTATGGAAAGGGACGGTAACCCACCGTGTCCATCAGATTACAGAAGATGTCATCCCTTCAGTATTATACCGTGTGCCTTTTATCACCTTTTACGGTGGCATACAGTGTGCTTTTTGTGAAATGGGAATTAAAAGTACCTTTTACATCAGAAAGCTCAAGGTAAGTTTCAAAATGTGTTCTATTCTACCCTCCCACTATCCACAGTTGGCTTATTTGGTTAGATAATGCTTTATTATAGCTAAACATATTTTTACATCTTTGGTAATCTCACAAACTTGTTTACTGTGCATTATATATTATATAATGGTCTCAGTCTTAGAGTGCGTACGAGTCGCGGTCAGTGCTAGATGAAAATTCCAACTGTACCGTAGCTATGATCAGCGCTGTGCGTAAGCACAGCGCTGTGAAGCGACGTCGATCGAAACTTGCAGGGATTTTGCGATGAGGTGTTTTAGCACCTTTAACCATCTCATGTTTAAATTTTATCTACTTCTAGTACCGACTGAAACCCCCAACCTACCGTACATCATATTTTATTTCTTTAAAAAGAATGATAACTTACCTCAAATTGATGATTTATCTCGTAGTGCTTGTTAGAATCCGGCTTTTTTTTTCGATCGCTGCAATAATGACGGCACCCCATACTCATCGCGGCAATAATGACGTCACCTCAAAACTCATCGGCATCGTGTGCGATGCCGATGAGTATGGGGTGCCGTCATTATTGCAGCGATCGAAAAAAAAGCCGGATTCTAACAAGCACTACGACTCGAGATAAATCATCAATTTGAGGTAAGTTATCATTTTTGTAAAGAAATAAAATATGATGTACGGTAGGTTGGGGGTTTCAGTCGGTACTAGAAGTAGATAAAATTAATAAATGATATGGTTAAAGGTGCTAAAACACCTCATCGCAAAATCCCTGCAAAGTTTCGATCGACGTCGCTTCACAGCGCGCTGTGCTTACGCACAGCGCTGATCACAGTTAACCGTACCGATGAGTTATCCATGTCTTCACTTTAATAATACAATTTGTTTCTGGCAATATTTTTTATTCATATCTCATATGATACTACATGCAAAATCTTAGATTGTAAATACAATGCATTCATAATTTATGCCTTGCCCTTGCATCTCCAGTTCTGCACTTAACTTCATACTAACATAAACAATGAATAGGTGGGACTGGGACTGAACTCACCGGAATTACTGGATTTCACTGTCTTCATCGTCTTAATCTTGTATTTTGCCCACTCACTGCCATTGTGCTTCCTTATTCTAGGATTACAGATTATGTCTACAAGCCCTCTCTCTCATCCATGGTGTTATATTAGCTGAGGACTCTCAAAATACTGTATAACTGAAGAAATATGATCGACAGTGCAGTGACGGCCGGCTGATAACAAGAAAATAACAATAGTTTTATAATACAGGTATGGTACGTACAGCTCTATGCCTTTTCCCTAGAAAAATACGGCTAGTCAGCCGCCCGTAGATGGCGTACTTTCACTTGTTTACACGGTGAAATATATTTTTAATAAGCGTGAATCATTTCATGCATTACTGTATTTTGAATGTCGAGGCAAATTAACTGTTTAACAAGTTGTACGAATGACAACAAACATTGAATAAATATTATCTTACTGTATATGACAATAAGCAATTTTGTAAAAGAATTGATACTGGTTATTTTCTGAACATTTGTAAAGAAAATTGATAAAAAAACGTGTTCTGAATTTCTAAAACATAATCAGCACACATGATCTCAAATTAAAAATAGAACTGACAAGCATTCTGACATAATTTAGTTTTAGTTCATAACGTAATATTACACATCAATGCTTGGATAGGAAAAATCTTTGCCTGAACTCATCTAAATATCGCAGCTGGTTGAATTTAAAATTATGATCTATTCAACAGATGATATTACTTTGTCTTTTATGACGCATTACATTCAAGCTAACTCTTGTTGTGTTTTATCGACTTTCCCGTTCTCCTGCAGAAACACTCAATCCGTCGGATAGGATGACTAATGGACGTCCCGTGTATAAGATAAATTAGTGACACCAATAACTTAGTTAACTCTGCCTCGAATATAGTGAGGTGTTATTTTGTTGACAAAAGTTTCACATCAGGTGCACATTACAACTAAATTAAAGTAGCCTAATTATTTTTATGAAGTCATGAGTTTCAGCTCGTAATGACACGCCTTTCTAGTGCATCAGTTGTAAACATCCGTCATATTATCAATATGAGGACTCAGCTGTATATCCAAATACATGTATTAGTCTTTCGATTTACAGGAATTTCTAAGGAAATAAAATCCCTTATTGCGCATTGCTTTGATCAAGATGATATGTTGACTATCCTTCCAGTTAGATAACAACAAGCATTCCTCAATTGAAATTATTTTCGTTTCGCTATCAAAAATAATTTTGTTTACTGACTCTATATTTAGGGTAAGCCTTGTATGATTTAAGAGACATTTTATTTTTAGTGTGGTAAATAATTGTAAACATAGTTGCGAGGGAAGACAAAGCAAAGAACAAAAGTTACATTAAAAGGTGTGTCAATTTATTACCTACAATCATATGCGATCACGGACGGGGGGGGGGGGGGGGGGGTATGCCCTACCCACTCAGAATTATCCCATACAAACAACACATTTACTTTAACATGACTAACTACAAGTCCGTTTAGTGGGGTATAGTGTAGATGTCATGACTGACTTGACAAGTAGTCGGGGCTCAAGTCCATTATTCTCCTTCTAGTCAGCTTCTTAGACTACATGTAGTACCCTCCATTCGAGGGGTTCCGGCAGGGGCAGGGGCAGGGGCCGTGAAACAGTTTTGAAAGTGTGTGTGTGGGGGGGGGGGGGGGGGGGGCTCACCACATTTTGACTGTTATGTTGTTCTGTGCTTATTTTTCAAGCCAAAAGAAAAAGAAAGTTCCGCGGTCCCCGTTTGGTAACTCCAAGTTCATGTATTATGCCCATATTTCGTAGGTTTTATTCTTCATAAACCCCTTAACTCCCGTATCACGATTTTCGTTGCTCAAAAGACCCTATATTTCGTGCTTGTAGTCAGCTATTAAGACCCCCCCCCCCCCCATTTCAGATTTCCATGCTGCCAATTATTGTTGATGTGTGTGTATGCTACTACTGTTACCACAATCACCACTACCACCAGTACCACTCCCTCATCTCTACAACCACCACCTCCATTACAATCACCATTATATACCCCTAACACCCTCGCTACCATCAGCATAACCAGTACTTATATATAACCAATAGAAATAATAATAAATTACATTTATATAGCGCATAATATGAATTAACATCTTTATGCGCTTTACAAAAAGAACAAGTTAATATCATAACAATAAAAAGTGGTGTGGGAGTGGGTCGGACTGACAACAAAACAGGTCGCATCCGGGATGGGTGGGATGAGGGGAGCAATTGAGGAGTTCCCTCCTTCCCCATCCCATCTCACACCACAATGAGTTTTATTAAATTGTTCTTTTATGCTTGTGTAATTTTGTTTTAAGACCAAAAAATGTGTTTGTGTATGTGTGTGTCTGTGTGTGTGTGTGGGGGGGGGGGGGGGGGGGGGGGGGGGGCGTGGTTCTGCAACCTCTGGTACTATGACGACCACCTCCACTACTGCTACCACTATAACTATTATACCACTACATAACAACTACCGCCACTAACATCTTTACTAAACCACCTCCAATACCCTCACCACCCTACCAAATCCACTACTCACCAGAACATATACCACTTTTACCTCCATCACCACAAACATTGCTTTCAATAACTTGAAAAAAATCAACTTCAACTAACAGCGTTTTGTTTGTTTTAGGTTGGGAAAACACGCACATTTTTGCTTGTAAAACTTAACACACATTTTTGCATGTATGCATATTTATGTCAAGTCTTTTATGTTCAGTAAACGTAACTACCAACACTACATAATTACACTAATTAAATGTATGACACACATATGCACAAACCAATTAAACACAGGGAAACTGACATTTGTATTTTCATTGCATGAAATGAACTTTGATAGTCTCAGAAGAGAATCATTTACAACAGATCAATTTGCATTACCGAGTATGCAAAGCATACACAAATGTTCACAATTACTTGATGAAGAGGAAATATCGACAATGACAATATTTAAGTTTCAAATCTCTTAGAAAATTATTATCAGAATCACAACCAAAAAGTAAGCCCCCTCCCCTAATCAAAATAGCGTAACTTTTTAACTAATAAATTTGAGTAACACAATTTGGGAGGATTATTTCTTAACTTATGGGCTAACGTCTCCGTGAAAATAAACTTGGTCCGCCATGCCATGCATGAATTAGCACACATCACAGGCGACAATGTCACTTTTTAAAAGTCACAAGAGTCAATAAGTGATAATCTTCATAAGTGAAAGTCATTTATGAACCATATTATACACATAATCTTAGGTGCATCAAAACCGAAAAAGTGTTCCAAATGATCCATAAATCATTTTGGGTGCGTATCAGACCATTTTGAGCATTACAAAAAATTGCGGAACATAAGCATACCTTCATAACCAAAGATCAATTTAAAGCACATACATTTCATGTAAGAAGGCAAGAAGCCAACATTTATTCATTTCAATCAAAGATAAAAATACAAAATATATACAGATACATACATAAATACATACATATATTTTAACAATTTAGCATAAGCCATATAAAAATTAATAAAATGAAATGAAAGAACTTTAAAAAGGCCATAGGGCCTTGTGAGTAAATTCTCAGGAAGTCGTATTATTTCAGTTTGACACAATTAATAAAATGATAATTCACAATCAACAACAATAACAAATAATAAAAAAGAATCTTATTTAAGAGGATCAAATGTATATTACAATATCAATAATTTTGTAGAAAATGGTGTTTGAGCGATTTTTTTAAATAATCTTAAATTAGAATGAGACCGAATAGAACTTGGTAACATATTCCAAACATTTGGCAGATTGAACCGAACAGATTTTTTAGCAAGAGTTGTGGTAACTTTATACATATGAAATTAATTACCTATGCGGGTCCGTATGTATGAATATTTTGATTAAGACAAAACATCTCTGAAATATTTAAAGGTAATACATTTTGAAAATAATTAAAGCCAAGTAATAACATGTAGTACAAAAATAAATCATAAAACTTCAGAAAGTTCAACATTTTAAATAATGGAGCTGAATGAGCTAAGTAATTACTTTCTGTACAAATTCGTACGGCCTTTTTCTGTAACTTTAATAATGAGTCTATAACAAATTGAGAGGAATTTCCCCATACAACAACACAATATGACAAATGGGGCAATATCAAAGAATTATATAAATATTTCAATGCGAACAAGGGTAAGTAATGCTTAAGTTTATACAAAATTCCAATGCACTTAGAGACTTTATTAATTATATATTCAGTATGTACGCTCCAAGTTAAATGTTTGTCAATAAATACACCAAGGAAATTAACGCTATCTGATTTTTGTAACGAGTTTGAACAAATAGCTATTTCAATATTTTGAAGTGTATTTAATACAGGACTATATTTATTAAAAAATGGAACAAAGTGTGTTTTCTCAAAATTAACTAAAAGTTTATTAACATTAAACCAAGTAATAACTTTATTCAATTCAATTTCAATATTCTCTTTTATGTGTTCAGTGTCTGGTTCAGTATAAAATAATGTTGTGTCATCAGCATATAATACAAAATCAAATTTATCAGAGGATTTAATTATATCATTAATATATAATAAGAATAACAGGGGGCCTAATATAGAACCTTGGGGTACACCTTGTTGGATTGGGGTTTGAGTTGATGAACAATTAGCAAAATGTGTATTAAAGGAGTTCCACGAATACCATAATAATTTAATTTATACAACAATATATCATGATCTACTATATCAAAGGCCTTTGATAGGTCCATACAAATCACTATCCCATAATTATTCAAAGTAATAGCAGAAACAATTTAATTTTGTAAGTCAATTAATGCATGGGCTGTAGAATGATTACGACTAAAACCATATTGATTATTACAAAGAATGTTAAAGTTACTAAGAAAATAAACAACACGATTAAATACACATTTTTCAAGTAACTTAAACAAACATGGTAAAATAGAAATGGGACGATCATTTTTCAGTAAGTGAGAGTCACCTTTCTTGTAAACAGGTACAATTTTAGCAATTTTTAATTTTTGTGGTACTAAGCCAGTTTCCATAGACTTATTAAAAATATAAACCAACGGTTTTGCAATTTGATGAATAATCCTTTTTATAATAGAAACTTTTAAACAATCATAATCATAAGAAAAAGTATTATTCATGTCACTGGTAAACTTGTAAAACTATAAAAGTCCAAGTGCACATCATGACGTGTCTAAATTTAAAAATAGCCCTAGAATCCAAACGCCTTACCAAAAATCAATGATTATGGTATCATTTTGTTGGAAAAGAAATGTTCTACTCAATCAAATACAAACAATGACATTTGATCGATGATGTTGATGAAATTAACGATTGTAGGTGTTGTATGTGGCAAGAAATGTCACAATGTAAGTTAAATAAAAAGTTTTTACCTTTTGCACTTTACTTCACCATGACATTGCAACATCCTATTTGTTTTCAAATACAGTCAACTCTGTATTAGTTTAATCCGTTGGGGTTGAATGAATTGCTTCAACTAAGAAAGAAATTGATAACATCTTTGACTTAGGCGATTATTAGACTTATGCAAATTCGACTTAAGCAGAGTTGACTGTAGGTCTACTTATACAGTACTATCTGTATAGTCTGAACTCATAAAAATATGCAGACATATCGTCAATATTTTCCGATGCAGTCTATGTACGACATCGCTGTAAGAAATACCCCAATTCTCAGTACAAGTCGCTTCATGAAGGCTTCATTACCCCAACGAATTAGCTGTGCCTTTGCGTAGATGGCCCGGTCAAAGACAACAGCAATGCTTTCCAGCTGTAGTTGGTATGGTCAAGACAGTACCCATATCTGTTGGGCTTGCATCTATGATGGATAAATATCCAATCTTGGAGTTTGGCCGACTTGATCCCTTGACGCCATCTCAGAAAATGGCAAATGATTAAGAATGACCCCAACTTAGTTCATCCAGTTTTTGTATTCACCTGTCCGACAGTCAAATATCTAGTGAATGCCTTGTAGCATGAGAGGTGGTATCGTAACTCAATGGCTACACAGTCTCAACCTTTGATGTGCCTTAACATATCTTCATTGGGTTTGTTCTCAGCTGCCTTTATCAAACAGTCACTCTACGCACATCATACTTATTTCCTTTACAGCTAGACGCACTGACGATCGAGGAAGGAGGATCTTGCTGAATGCCCGCTACGAGTTCGATCTTAGTCTCTTCTGCGGAGGATCTGTTGATGATCTTCCATCTCCCAGGTCTCCATTTGCCCTTTAACAAATGAAAGACAGAAAAGAAAGAGGTGGAAACAAAGAGGAATTAAGTACTAACAAAACTAGATGGATCTTCAATTATGCCTCCGCCATCACGCAATTTTAAAGTGATCCATGTAAATTATCATGCCCAAATAAACATGCGCTGAATTTATAAGGCATATTTGCATATATTTTTAGTGATGTGACCGTGACCTTTGAACTCATGACCCGAAAATCTAATCACATCATTGGCTCTCCAAGATACATACATAAACCAAGATTGGTCTGAATCCGCCAATCGGACCATGAGATCATGAGCTATTTTTGCATGTATAATGAGCCCTGTGACCTTTGACCTAAGGACCCCAAAATCTAATCAGATCATTGGCTTCCCAAGATACATACATATATACTAAGTTTGGTAAAAATCTGTCCATTAGTTCTTGAGATAACGCAAGAACAAGCTATTTTTGCATATTAGTGAGCCCTGTGACCTTTGACCTCATGACCCCAAAATCTAATCAGATCATTGGCTCCCCAAGATACATACATATACCAAGTTTGGTAAGAATCCATCAATAGGTTCTTGAGATAATGCAAGAACAACCTATTTTTGCATATACGATGAGCCCTGTGACCTTTGACCTCATGACCCCAAATTATAATCAGATCATTGTCATTCCCATATGTACACTCATACCAAGTTATTCTAGAGATATCGCGAGAATAACGGACAGACGAACGGATGGACGGATGGATGGACAACCCGAAAATATAATGCCTCCGGCCACTTCGTTGGTGGAGGCATAAAAATAATAAATCAAAGAAACAAATGTCTTTACATAATAATTAGACAAATAATAAAATAGAAAACAAAATGAAGTCTGCAGTTGCTGTCAAGTAAACTGATGTTATGAAGAAGAATTAGCTTTTCATCAAATTTTTCAAGAACATAATGTATAGTGCACCAAGGACTGATAAATGTTAAATGCCCATCTGATAATCGGTTACAGCATTAATACAAAATGTTAGAATATTATGTTAGAAAAATTATCAAAACTACACAAACAAATATAAACACTGATAGCTGATACAAAATATATTTTAAGAATTTAAGTACCGTATCTGTTTCTTTTCCAGTGCAGCCAAAGCTCTCCTAACCTTAGAGATGTCTGTAAAGTGGCTGTAGTAAGAGCTGAAAATGATGATAGAACAGGGAATAGAGGTTAATATATTGCCTTCCTTTTTTCACTGTGGTATATAATGTATGTATCCTTGTAAATGAGCTTACAAAGGGCACTTTGTCATCAATGATCACAGCTCCTGATCCAAATTTTAAGACGAAAGAAGAAAGAGCATCAGAATTATTTAACATATATACAGCAGGACACCACATATTTGTTTTTTGCTGGCAAACCAGACTCTATCTTTCCTAGAGGCCCTGAAGAGAAATTTCCTGCCCCAAGACTTTTATTTCATGAACAAAGTCTGCACTATTCAAAATATCACTCTGTCCAGATAAAACTGTGATTTTAGATGAAGCCTGACGTGGGAGAAAACAATAATTTTAAGATTTTGTCAATGACAGGTTGAAAATATCCTTGCCCTATTAGGCCACCAAAATATGACTTCTGCAATAACACTCGCCCCCAGTCCAGTTTGAGTGTCGAGTCATGGTATACGGTCACTGTTCCCACTCATATAAGTCAAGGGGTCAACTGCATATGCTGCAGTAACCCCTTCCTCTGTTGCCATGTAAAATACTAAGTTAAAGCTGCACTCATTGTTTAAGAACTCAAACTTGATGTTTTTCACACCATTGTTCAATGTGATGCTGACATGAATAGGTCTTATATTTGGCTTTGCCTTTGTTATGTTTATCTTAAAAGTAGTTCAAAGCTGGCTGCCAAGAATTCTTTATAGTCACAAGCCGATCTACATTCTTTGTTTTACTTTGGAATGCAATCTACTGGGCAGAATCATAAACATGTAAACAACTGGTCTACTTTGGTATTAAGAAGGCAATAATGTTTTGTCCCTTTGAAGAGATCCAATATAGATTAGATATTCACAAATAGGAATTAAAAGTACTTTTTACATCATGAGGCTTGATGTACGTGTCAAAATGTGTTTAATTT
This sequence comes from Echinarachnius parma, assembly GCA_037951105.1. Classification (NCBI taxonomy): domain Eukaryota; kingdom Metazoa; phylum Echinodermata; class Echinoidea; order Clypeasteroida; family Echinarachniidae; genus Echinarachnius; species Echinarachnius parma. The sequence continues at coordinate 192,363 of JBAMJV010000802.1, forward strand.
TATCCTACTACTATCCACAGATGTTTTTAAAATGAAATACTTTATTATAGCTAGAAATATTTTACCATTTTTTGTTAATCTTGTTAACTGTGTTTACTGTGTTAACTTTATTACATAATTGTGTTAGAGTGCACTGTTCCCCCCGCCCCCATTCTACTTACTAAACCGGTATTCGTATTATATATCGTATTAATAATGCATATTTGCATATATATTGAGTCATGTGACCTTGACCTTTGACATCATGACCCCAAAATCTAATCACATCATTGGCTCTCCAAGATACATACATAACCCAAGTTTGGTCCGAATCCGTCAATCGGTCCTTGAGATAACGCGATCACAAGCTATTTTTGTATATAATGAGCCCTGTGACCTTTGACCTCATGACCCTGAAATCTAATTAGATTATTGTCTTTCCCATATGTACACTCATACCAAGTTTGAAATGCATCCATCAACCGGTTCTTGAGATATCGAGAGACCAGCTATTTTTGCATATATAATGAGCTCTGTGACCTAAGACCTTTGACCTCATGACCCGAAAATCTAATTAGATCATTGTCCTTCTGATACGTCCACTCATACCAAGTTTGAAATTGATCCGTCAACCGGTTCTTGAGATATCGCGAGAACGAGCTATTTTTGCATATATAATGAGCTATGTGACCTTTGACCTTTGACATCATGACCCCAAAATCTAATCAGATCATTGTCCCTCCCATATGTCCACTCATACCAAGTTTTAAATTGATCCGTCAACCGGTTCTTGAGATATCGCGAGAACGAGCTATTTTTGCATATATATAATGAGCCCTGTGACCATTCTCATGACCCCAAAATCTATTCAGATCATTGTCCCTCCCATATGTCCACTCATACCAAGTTCGGAATTGATCCGTCAACTGGTTCTTGAGATATCGTGAGAACGAAAACGGGACATACGGACAGACAAAAGGACAACCCGAAAACATAATGCCTCCGGCAATTTCTTTGGCGGAGGCATACAAATCATCTGTACATGTTTCATCCCTGTAAGTCAGACATTCACCGGTGATATATTGCATTGACTAGTATGTATGTTGGTGATAATTAAGCAGTCAGCTCTCAATGTGACATCATCTGTGAACCCTCGATCTGAATTTCAAGACAAAGGAAGAAACAGCATCAGAAACAGTAACACTAGTTAAAGTGATTACAGTGCTAACAGATTACAGTCATGGCACGGTTCCCCTGCCCCCAGTAGTTACTAAATACTACTAAATACAAACATTCAAATTGTTCATATAATCATGTGGTACATTAAACCAAAAGTCCAGTTTCGGGAAAGTAGCCAAATACATCTATATTGATCAATATTGTTCATTATGTATTGAAATAGGGCTTGTGTGGTAAAATCCGAACCTAAGCATCGTTAAATACATATATCGGAAGAAATTCAATATCCGCCTGTGAAATTCATAAATCCACCGCACATTCAGATCTGCGAGCGCCGCTAGCGCTGTGGGAAATATCGACAAGCAGGAACAAGCCCGTATACGAACACTCCACGTGGGCACGGCATGATCATAATAAACGGTAGAGTATGGGCGATTCCTCGTTGGCAATATCTGTCCAGTCATGACTAATATAATAATTTTGCAAATCGGTTTCTTGGCCAAATTTGGACAATACTATATGAGTATAATTATATTCTTGGTAATAAGAGCTTCCATTTCATTTTTTTTGGGAGGGGGGCGTTACCAAAACTGGCCTTTACCTTTAAAGGGAGAGATCCTCTTTTGCAAGACAAAATTCAAAAGTTGCGAGGTTATTGTCTTATATGAAAGGAAATGTCATTTAATAGCATGCCTGAAAAAATTAGGGCTTGAAATTTCTTTTTCGTGGAGTTATAGACCTAAAACTGATTAAACTGAGGGACGTCGGTTTAATGGGTACATACATATTTTCGGCCGGTGAGTAAGTTCGTACACAGATTTCATGGAGTGCCAGATCGGTATGCATGACCCCTACGTGACCCGCGCTTAAGTACTAATGTGTGAGCGTTTACCAAGCAAAATACCCAAACATCGCTTAAACTGACTACATGTTATTATATATTCTTTATTTTTGAGATCTTTTTCCGTGACATACGTTAACAAATGTCGGCTTCACAATACCTTTACGAGAATTAGTACTATATTGTTGTAATATTATGCTAAATCAGTTGAACTCCTTTATTGACCGATATATAGTTTAAATGGAGGGACGCATTCGTTTTTCATTCATAGAATCCAAATTAGATGGCTGTTCGCTCTGATTTTTTTTTTGCGTGTTACATTGATCCCCATCCGTCAACTGAAAGCTGTTCAGACGTTTTGTAAAAGTGGACCTGTCCCTTTAAAGTGGTCCAGGTAAAGTGTCAGAAATTGCACAAAATGACTTCAATCCTATATCAATATCACTGTAAAATACAATTAGAAGATTTGTGAAAGTTTGAAAGAAAACGTCCGCTGTTTATCTAATAAAAAGGGGAATATTGTATTCATATTTTATCACTGAATCCCAAAGATTTGTCGCAGTGATGCTCGTCTATTTGATGATATCCGCGCGCACCCGTAATACAGAATGTACAGATTTCGCGCGCGCGCACAAATAGCACGGCGGGTTCCCGCTGCCGTGTCCATCGGGAAGGTGATTGCGTGGCGGCCCGAGCTGCATCGGTGGGGCGTGTAATCAGATCGCATTGATCTATCACCGCGCTCTGCATGTACATGTAATAAACAGTACAGCTCACTAAGTACGCAACTACAGTGTATTTAAGCACGAGGCAAGTCACGGACACCAGCCAATTTTTGAGCGACGCCATTTGAATGATAATTATCGTCATACTAAAGCATAAAAGGGACATTTGAAAAAATCTAACCAGATTTCATTTGTTACCCCCCATAAGCTAAACATCACGATAGAAGAGAAACGACGAAGCTCCAAATGAGTTTTGTGGAATTAGACACTTTACCTGTGCCCCTTTAACTTAGAATGCAACATTCAGCCTGCAACGCCAATACTAATAATACTAATTTACATAGTAACAATATCAGTAAGTTGCAGTGGTAGACAGAAGACGGAAGGTCGAGACATTTTCATTAATTTTTGGACGTTATTTTGTTTACATGACACGTTAAAAAGAAAAGAGTCAACAAATTATTGAAAATGTCTCTTCCTTCTGTGTTCTTGGCTACTCAGAAAGTGTCAAAAAAAAAAAAAAGTCAGACACAAACACACATTTGAACATATGGGACTACGTAGCCGTAATCGTAATAGGGACCCACTCTCAACATTAGCCCACTTTACATCGTATCATCAGCTTTATTTTTTGAAGGATCGTCATACAAATACATAATCATAAACGTTGATTTCTTACCTTTATACTGATAATTGAATAAAGGGCATCACTGCAAAAAAACGGATCCTGTTACTCAGTTCTCGCCAGGCCGTTTTCGCGTGGCGGTGCCGCCACGCGTAAATTTATTCTTCAAACTTGCGCCACCCGAAAATTTTGATGAGATAATACCGCCATGTGTAAAATCAATAAATTCATGACAATTTCCCCATATTTGCAGACACCATTTTCATAATTCCTATTTGATTATTTGTCTCCACAAATACAACAAATATTATTGCCAAATAAAGGCGCATCCTCGCTCTTAAATCGCTTCGAGGAGACGAGGAAATCTCCGATATAATTTTAGAAACACGCACCGTACACCCAACCCTCGCCCGGTCGTCCGTCCAGGCCGGGCGGCCGTCCGCGGGCGCGGCAGCCAGCACAGGCAGTTGGACCGCTGCTGCGCTTCATCCGATCGAATCTCATAAAGCGGTCTGCAAAATTGCAGTGTTTCGCGCTCAAATTCATCTTTTTATACGGCAATAAAATGACAAGTATCGATACTTTGCTGGATTTATGAAAGAATATTCAGTATTACCTCAGTTTTTAGCAAAATATAACTTTTTCCGAAGTAAAACATTCACTCAAGCGCTTGTTACTCGAGCGAGAATTTCAGTAAGCGATTGAACATAGCAGAAAATCAGATCGTTTGCGATCGTTGCCAATTTCTGGGCAGCGATATCATATAACGTGTAGTGTAGTCTACGCGGGCCCGTTCACAAATTGGCAACAAAAGTGTGCTAGGTTCAGTTCATCTGGTCCGTCGTCCGAGCGAGTTAGAAAATTATATCGAGATTATCAGTGCATTTTTGTGCCGTTTTGCAGGTAATTGTTCTCGTATTTGTTTTAAAAGCCTTGCAAACATGTAAGTAAAATAATAGATAGTCTAGAATAGGTGCGATCGTAATAATCTTGCATTTTCGTTCCTTTTCGGCACTTTTTAAGAGTGCAACTTACAAGGCAGTTGGTGCACTAGCTAGCTACCTCTCTCGCAGCGCGGGGCCTGCCGAAACTCTGGCAGACCTTCTAGTGTGTGTTCCGTAGGTTTTTTTTTCGATGCACATGTTCAATTTGCGTCGATCAATTTGTCAAACAAGTCGATAATTTTGCTAAAAATAACCACTCATACGGTAAAATATGTACTTTTACACTAACATTGGGCAATTTTCTAATTTTTTTCTTTTCATTTCCGATGTTGCAAATTTCACATTGAAAAGTCGGGCAACGGGAAATTGGGCGATATCTGATGACTCCCGGCCCTACTCCTACCCCTGCGGCGCGGCATCCCGTGCTTGAATAGCAGCAATACATGCGCCACGGGTAATTTTTCCGACATATATGTTTGTGGTTTTGCGCCACGGGTAAATTTTTTTCCTGGCGAAAACATTACGATGTAGATTAGATAATTTTTAGCATGATCGTGGCGCGGCTGCATGATATGCATTGCACGCGCGGCAGTGTGGCCAGTGAAAAAAATACAAGTATGCTAGGAGAGCAGCGAAAATTATGCTAAATCGCCAAAAATTATGCCAAACCCTCTTTCGGAGCCGAGAGTCATTTTTTAGACCGAGACCAGGAAATTTTTCGAGGTCTAGACCAGGACCCATTGGTTGGGAATCCTGTAAGCGGGGGAGGGGGGGGGGGGGGGTAGTCGTAGACATAGACATTTTTCGAAGCCTAGACTGAGAATTTTCGACGTTTTTGAGACCGAGACCAGGTCCAGTCCCAAATTTTCGAGGCGAGACCAGGATTTTTACACAAATTCCGAGGCCGAGACCAGGATCTTCGAACCAGAATTATGCTAAAAAGAGTCAAATTATGCCAGAATTCGTAAAATTATTCGTAAAATTCGTAAAATTATGCCAGGCATAATGCCAGATGCCAAAAGGGTCAAAATTATGCCAGAAAGCATAATTATGCCAGAACTGGTCACATAGACGCGCGGCCGGCCGGTACGCGTACGCTATACGTATCGCGGCGATATGCCGTAATACGTGCGCGCGCGCACGCGCGCGGTATACGCCCTGATTGTACGTACCTAGTATCCATCCCCTCAGACGGTACTTTACTGAGTATCTCGTCACCCAGGTGATAGGTTACAACATCTAAACGATATATTACCGTGTACTTTTTGTCAACTGTGTGCCTTCTGTGTAATAGGTGTGGATGCACACAATTTTCTCATTCTATTATTACGTATAGGGGTCCACTTTTATTGAATGGCTTGCCAGAAGAAATAAAGGAGAGTGTATCATTGAAATCTTTTAAAAATAGATTGAAATCTTTTTCTTTTATGTAAGTTTTAATCGTGACAATTGTTTATATTCTTATAGAATTATTTTATAATAGTATAATTCAAATTTGTATGTATCTTATATTTGCGTTATTTCTCGGTGTTATTTTATGTGTGACAATGTAACTTTAACTTTATTGAAACCTATATCTAGGGATCATACCCATCTGATCCCTCCACATTCATTAACTTTTTCCATTCTCTTGTCTCTTTGTTATGGTTGTTTTTTGTTTCCTTCTGTTTTTACCGTATATACTTCATGCTTTTCTTGTATTTTGTTTTAATGATTTGTGGAATAAAAAAGACAATTCCCCAGGGGGAATTGAATTGTATTGAATTGAAATATAATGACTTCCAAAAAGCAGTGTTGACGGGGAGCCACTGAAATCAATTCTTTTGTCCAAATTAATTGATCAACATGTTGAAATAGTATTAAAGAGGCTTTAATATAGTCGGTACCATTATAACATCGTTACAATCCAGAAATAATATTACATGAAGAGCTTAGTTCCAAAAGGCGCAAAATCCACTTTCCCGAAAATTGAATTAACGGTATCAGTATACATTGATATGCTACGTAGCTATTTAGAAATCCAAATTTTTAGGACAAACTATACAATCATAATTAGAATATGGAACCTTTCATTTTCATATTCCCATATAGGCATGTGCACTAACTTTTAAAAAAAAACCTGTTTTTCTCCAAAGTTGAAAAAGTGGATTTAGCGCCTTATGGAATTAAGCTCTTCATATATGGAAAGTTCCATGCGCGCCGCTGAGACTGTGTTAAACGTTCACAGCTTGTTCCGCCCATCTTCGCCAGCTTGGGTTCCCGTAGCTATACCCGCTCGAATTCGGCGTGGTCTCCACATGATATGCCAATCAATTGAATATGTAGTACGTATAAACACAGTCACTTGTTTCATTTTGAACGTCTTATAGCTCAAGTATAGTTTATTTCAAGACAGTTTTGGTCCAACTTTTACATTAACATTCTTTCACAGCATGGTCGGTCATAATTTGAAGAGTAAATTTAATTGTTTGGGTTTTGGGCGTTTCCCAATACTGCTATTTCGACTTTGGCCATCTGTCGTTATTTTGTGAATTTGTGAATACTTGTCACGGTACCATGTTTATACAGTGCAACTTAGCCAACGAAGACCGTTCCATTGTTATAATTATAGAGTGTGCGCAGTCTCGTAGCATATATGTCTTTAGAGGTCAAGACTATAAGCATCGTCTAGACCAACTGGATTAAATAGAAATATTTCTAGACTACACGGACTAGGCCTAAGGAAACGTATATGTAGTAAAGTTTATATTACACAGAGCTGTTTCAGTGGTGGGTCCAACGCTCTTCAACATCTACATCAGTGACATGCCCAAGACTGCCGCAAGACAGTACGGCTATGCAGACGACCTTGCTCTCTTCCATTCGGACAAAGACTGGTCAAAAGTTGAAGACGCCCTAACATCTGACATGGCCAAGATCGCGAACTACCTGAAGACCTGGAGACTGAAGCTGAGCGCTGCAAAACAACTGCAACTGCCTTCCACCTCAACACCAAAGAAGCAAACCGCCAGCTCACAGTCAAAGTCAACGGGAACCCACTGCCCTACACCCCCACCCCAACATACCTTGGAGTAAAGCTCGACAGACAGCTGACCTGGGGACTCAGACCTTCTCCGGCCTGCACATGTGGAGCACCCGAGCAGACAGCCTCTCACATCATAGAAGAGTGCCCAACCCTTCGCCCACCCGGCCACCCAAACCCAGACTTAAACAACTTGGACCCCGACACTGTTCACTGGCTACAGAACTTGCGTGATGTTGCATAGAAGCTGTGCTGCCTCATACGCAAGAAGTGTTGGGTTTGGATATGGAATATCCCCCCTCTTTACATAAATGGAGCAGTCCGGGAACTTTTCACGCCAAGACAGCTATATACACGGGTCTTTCATCTTGTGTACGAAACCGTGTCGCTTATTTCGAAAAGGTCCGTTTGGCCTTGATGATTATCATTCCAAAGTAAAATTGTGCGCTTATAAATGCAATTATCAGGCCGGAGCGTCAGGAGACAGGATCGCCCCCGACAAGGAAGTAATTATATCCTTTAAATAAATCAAAATCGAAACGAAATCTCACATTCCAAGGTAATATCTGTGCACTTATAAACGCAATTATCAGTCCGTCACGAGACAGGACCCTAAACAAGGAAATAATTATATCCTTAAAAATAAATCACAATTTTAAATTCAAATTTGAAATAAATGTTTATTTCCACAACTTGAATAAAAAGAAACAAATAGAAAGTATGCACAGTAAAACTATGCGTAACAACAACACAACAGGTAAAATACATCAAATATAACAAAAGAGGCAATACAAAGTAAATTCACAGTGTGGAGGAAGAAACAAAGGCCATTGACCTATTTAAGGCTCCTCCCGGAATTAGGTACAACATAGAACAATAACTATACATTAAGTAAAAATAATAAACACATTAATCACACACACCCAACACACTCAGTCACACACACACTTGTACAAACTGACATATGAAGAGATGCTTTGTATATAATTATCAAGTCTGTACAACTTGGGTAGGCAAGGTTTATAAGTAAGTAAGATCGAAACGAAATCTATCAGTATTTATGAAAACATTCCACATATTCATCATCCAGATGTTCCTGAAATCAGTATGTTGTAAGAGATCGAGAAATTACAATTTGACTGTTATGTAAGCAGCTTTCAACGGGACAGACTTCAAAGAGATAAAGAAAATGAATTCTTCAAAGACAGAGCCAACCAAAATCGGAAGGGGGCGTTACAATAGCACGCTTTTGCTAACTTTCTTACTCAGTTTCGGGATAGTTTCGTCCCTACTACAGAGTGTTCCCAATTCTCCAATTAATCATCTATCGAACCGGGACGTTCATTACGTGCTCATGTTGCTTGCATTAATCGGGGCTTTCATATTCTTTGAAACGTACGTAATTTGGATGGTTAGAAACAAGGCAAAGTTTCATCGTGACCAGGAGGTCTTCTGGCCATTCAAGTGTCGACACTGCGCTCGGGCAGTTGGCCTCCTACCCAAACAATCACTCCACAATATAGGAACAGATCCTGAGAATATCCTAGGACATCATGGTCAGAACGGGACTACTAGTGAATCGACTCGGGGTTCTAATGAAGATATGGCTTGCCAACACATTTGTGATGTACACGGACTACAAATTAGATTGGACGATAATACCAGTTTACCTGTAAGCCTGCAGAGTACACGAAGTGAGGGAACACGTATATTAGAAGCCGACGACCTGTCTAACAAACCTCTCATCGAAGTAAAAACAATCAATACCAGAATCGTAACCGATGCAAAACTATCTATACAAAATGCTCAGAAAGTTGGGTCGAGCGAGTCGGAAGCTACCGACGACATCTTAGATGATTATATACCATCAGGGTGTCGTCCGGAAACAGGGGGCCCCACTTGTTCCTCAGCAAATAACTGGAAATTGATGTCTTCAGCTTCAAACGACCTTGGATCGGAAACTCTTAAGGTACGTCCTCAAAGAGCAAGACGTGCTTATTGCAGTCCACGCGTGAATAAGCGAAACGCGACCCATAAAGCGTATGTTTTCAGCGACCTCATAGATAAGCCTACTCTACAGAATCCGGCGAGTCTTCAAGGACTAGAGAGTTCGTCCGGTCCCTGTCAGTTCTGTGTACGAGAATACATACTAACGACCGATAGAGCTTCCGGAGACCATGAGGAAAATAAACTACCACCGAGATCTAATTACGCAGAGAGTTCGTCCTGTCCAGGTTGCGGTGACAGCACAGATACAAATGATAATCCTAATGACGTTAACGCTAACCCATCATCTTCAATCTCTCAGGATATGGAGAGTCGGTCTAGTGGATATCTGGATGAGATGTACATCAGGAAAGCGCTTGAAAATGAAATAAACGAATACGATGGAATACATGCAGAGGAGCCCTTGTACAAGAAACCGCACACATCTCTACTTTACACATGCAACGTCTTTTGCATTATAACATTGTGTAATCTACCAGTTCATTTAGTAGGCATTTTCATATGTCTTGCGAAGAGGGAAGGAACAACCTGGTTATACTTGTTGCTTGCTTCACAGACAACTTTCAATGTGTGTTTAATTACAGGTTCTTTCTTCAGCCTCGTGTTCTCTAATCTGTACTACGAGGCCGTCTTTACTGATGTGTCAAAGTTTACACACGCCTTCGCTATATTACTTGCATCTTCTTTATGGGTATTTGCATCTAACTGTGTCGTGATGGTAGGCCCAATTTTGAATAACGAAGACTACCTGGAATCAGCTTGTAATATCAGTGAGTTCAGCATTGGACAATTTGTGCTTGATCATCAAGCTAGGGCAACCCCATTCTTTGCAGATTTCTGCATCATTATAGCTGCTACCTTCTGGCAGATGTGGTCCTCCACCATCTCCCGGGCATCCTTAGCAATGGACAATGCTGATCCAGACTTCATCCGATTCTCTGATGTCCAGAGTTTGTCAATATGCAGAACAATCAAACATCGTGTTCAGAAAGTGTTTGTACGTCAGACAAAACGATCATGCGAGAGAGCTTCATCTGAAGCAGATCGCTTATTGAACAACTCCCATCAACAGACTGTCAGCAGCGTTCGAGCATTCTGCAAGAAAGTCCTGATTGTTTCAGTACTTTGTGCTTCGATTTATGCAGGCATTGACCAGTTTCTCTTCAGGGACACTCACCTATCAGGTGTCGCAACAAAGGAGAAATACAGCGTATACGTTCGTTGGTGTTGGGAGATGGCCTTTTGCATCCCACTTATCGGACTGCTTCGCTACCAGATGCACATCACGAACAGTTCCAAGGACATCGTGATCAGACACAACGTGTCCGGGGTTCACGGCCTGATCGAGAGTCACGACCGCTTACTTCTGCTGAGCTGCGGAGGCGTCATCTGTACGAACATCTTTCGCTTGAGTGGAGCTATAGGGATGCTCTTTCGTGCTTCATCTGTTCCGCACGATCATGTTGTCCTTTCAGCTTTTACGGTTGTCTTCTCTGTATATCGCATCATCTTGCTGTGGGAGATGACCTGCTTCATACTGGTGGCGCAGCGCCAGAAAATCAGAAGTTTGTCCCATGCCAAGGTAACGCTCCTCTGTCTGATGTACACGATCATGCTTAACTGGGTGTTGTGGATAATAGGAATCGTCGATCACAAATCTTGGATCGAACTGCAGACTTACTATGGCAAGACTCTAGGAGAGACGATCGGGGTGCTCTTGGAACCGATTACGTCATTGTACGGACCACATGCCGCTATTGTCGCATACGAAATATATAAAGATACATACAAACTTTACGCGTGAAGCTAATTCAGTTCACACAATGTTTAGTATGTTTAGTATGTTTAGTATGTAGTATGTTTAGTATAGTCTTCTCTGTATGGCGCCATGTATCTAGTCAAATGCGTCGGCTCCTCTACTATAGGTTACTCATGGACTGCACATGTGATCATAAAGATTTTGAACCTTCAAGTTTGTCAGTGTTTAGTGTTTGAACAGGAGGGAAGGGGTTCCAGAGGCGTGGCGCAAATGACGAGAAGGTACGATCATCATAACTCTGGAGGCGTGTACGTGGGACTTGGAGAAGGAGACCTGGCGAGCGTAGACCTGGACGAAAATGGTGATCTTCTACCAAGGAAGCCAAATATCAACATGCCTTATCGTTTACAGCCTTAAACTTTAACGTCTTAATTTGAATAGTATACTAAATTACATATTTAATGTAATTATAACACAGAGTACACACTTTAATCTACTGTATAGAAGCATTTATGATGATAAAATATTGCATGACATATTATAATCATAATAATTTAACCCAAATAAAAGGGATCAGTTTTGGTTTAGCGGGCGCTTCAAGAAATAATTTATTTGTGAGGTAATGATAAACTAAGTGCAATATTTGTAAACGAGCATGATCGTATAAAGACAAACTAAACTTTAACTTGTTTACACTCAAATAAAAGTTACGATAATAAATTACAACGCTTATTATAAAACTGAAGAGACTGCTCACATTCTACACTCTTGTAAATTATCTGTTTTGTGAAGATTTTAAAACGAAATATTGTAATACTAGTATATCTTTCTATGATTCATGTAAATATACATGAGTTTGAAAAATACATTTTAATATTTGCAACTTATGTTAAGGACCCTTGGACACACATTCAGTGTTATAGGAGAGTCGAAGACATGGTTTAATGGGCTTGCAACGAATATTCACGTATGCACGTATCACGTATCACCATCACGCTTTGCGCTATTTCGTAAAATAGGTGACTCTAATTTACGAAGTGTAGGGCCTACCATTCGTTGTTTTCCACGCCGGTAAAACACGAGTCATGACTACTAAAACGTGACGTGAGTGTTTAATCAAGATTTTAAAAATTGCAAGCGCTTGTTACTAAGACTAGACATACGTGCACAAAATGATTAAACATGTCGACGAAAATGCCGAAACCCCTTATCAAATCATTTCAATCATTATGTTTATGATATTTCTGTGCATAATTCAGAGTAATCTGAGACGATACTATGCAGTTCTGTCATTTAGTAAATGTACAACCATACCATTTGCATTATTTATCTTGTTATTAGAATAATTCTAAAGACGTGTCACGAGTGTCGTGCGTGAATTTTGACAAATGTTGACTTGCAGCTGAACGCTGCTATACGCAGCGGACCATTCACTGCGCATTACGACAGACGTTGCCGCGATCTTAGTCTGCGCGTGGCCGTTAACGGCGTTGTACGTGCAAGCATGTGAAAGTGAGTGAGTGAGTGAGTGATCAGTGAATTAATAAAACAATGATTGAATTGAATAATTTATAATTATGGTGATTGAATCGAGTCAATCTATCAATCAATCATTCAATCTAACAATCAATCAATCATGAATCAATCAGTCAACCAATCAATCAATCAATCAATCAATCAATCAATCAAACCAATCAATCAATCAATTAAACCAATTAAATTATTTGACATCCGAACAAGCTACTTGTAGTTAATTGGTAAAGGTATGACTGGTTCTCGGTTGAATTTAAACCGAGAATTAGTCTCTTCTCAACGACAATTAACATTATTGTTTTTAACGCAAGCGCCAATTTACATGAGCTTTCGTGGATTGCATATAGTATATCAACAAACTGTTGGGTCACATAACCCAACACTTCGTAGACTTGGGTGACCTGTTTCATGAAAAGGCGCAAAACGTGAACGTGAACGTGATACGTGATACGTGACTATTCGTTGCAAGCCGTTTAATGAATTAGAATACACATATCTATTTTTGTATAATTGGATAATTAATCCCTGTATAATTTAGACGGACCACATCAAATTGGCAGCCATTGCCCTCTATGCGAAGGATTGTATTAAATGTAGTCAGCTACGAGATTTATTAATTATATCCATTATTACTTCAGATTACGAAATCATTTTTATTGAGGTTGTAATAAATAAAAAAAAAACATGTAATATTTGGATGTTTATATAGACCCTTAAAGATAATGGTGAGTATTGGTCAAACTTAACTTTAGTAACCAAAACCTGCAATTTTACGGTACAAACTAATAGTTATTACCTCACCATGCTCGAAAAGTATGCACAATTACAAACGACAAAGTAAAATCTCTGTTATCATTCAAAAATAGCCGTTACAACTCAAGTGTCAAATTTACTCTAGCGCGAAGCGATAGCGTTCTAGGTCCGAATACGGGACTGCAGTGCGCGGTACGGTAATACATGTACCGTGCATGTTCATGTGTAACCACAATCCCCGTTCGTTCGTCTTTCTAACACACGGATAGAAGTCCATGAGTTGCATAATATCACTGATTTTTGCGGAATGGAGGGGAAAATCATAATTTTAATCCACCCTATAGTTGGATCACATATTGGCGAGTGAATTGGTGGTAAGTACCGTATCATACATATAGTTTTAAGCACAATTAACGTGCACAAACATATCTATTTTCAGTCCTGTATTAGGAGCACCTAGAACGTTAGGGCCTCGCGCTAGCGTTCTCTAAAAAGTGATACCCGGGCGTCAATCTTTTTATATCATATTTTGAAAGCAAATTTCAGCATTTGAAAGGGAATTATTATTATTTCCCAGGTTTTTTCGATGATCTTTCATTTGGAATTGAAATCAACCAAATCCGTTACAATTATTTTTTTTTTTTTTGGGGGGGGGGGGGCACTTTGGAAATTACCAATACTCACCATTACCTTTAATGTAGACATAACTTGTTTTAAAGTTAAAATGGATGATGCATTACATACCGTGGAACATGAAAAGAAAGATATCAATATAATAGGATATACTAATATCAATGTTACTAATCATGATACCCATTTTCAAACTAGTGATTTTTTAAAGACAATATGTACCTACATAACATGTTCCCATTAATAACAAAACAAACAAGAATATTAAATCTTGTTAGTTCACTGATGGATAACATATTCACTAAGTAGTAAGAAACCCATTCTTTTTCATGTTTTATATTTAAAGTTGTTTGTAATCATTTCCCTGTGTTTTCTATTTTAACAGATGTATCTCAATGAAATTGTTTTAGCGTGAGAATAATAATAACAAAAAGGATGACAAGTACCCGTACTACAAATTTCAATAAGAAAGTGTTATAATTTGTTCGGTCATTTGTAAATATGTCTATTAATGCCACTGAAAGTTATGATTTATGTATTCATACTTTTGTAACATATATATTAACGTATAATTATATTTTTTTCTTTGTAAACATTGTTTATGTTTGATTGAATAAACTTGAAAATGAAAAAATACCTTTTATTGAAGGTACTGATTAAAAAAGTTAGATATTTTCGTATTACTTTTTTGTTTTTCAGCAGGTTTAATTGCAAATATCTCGAATCCAGTAAAAGTGGTTTAATCTGCTATTACATTTAAACATGATTTAAACATTAAAAAACGATGAAAAAATGGTGTTCTGAAATTAGGAAACAAAATAAGTATTGTTCCATAAATTAGAACTGGATGCCTTGGACTTAATGCGCATTCGTCTTAAATCGTGATCTGGAGATTTTCAGTTTCCAATTAACCTGACCCAGAGCCTGTATTACTTCCTATTGGAGTGTTCGAAATATAAACGGTACCGTTATTGGACGGAAATTGGGACCATGTTATTTCTAGAATTAGGAATCGATGAAACATACGATTATGATAGTTATATATAATTATATTAAAACAGTTCGATACAAAATAATATAAAGTACCTTTGAACAATTGTGTTCATAGAACTGGGTGTGCTTTCTTATACATGACACTTGTGTAATCGTTTAGTGTAAATTAATATTTCAAAATATTACCAACTTGAACAAGCTACGAGAATATCTTCCTGAGCACATTTTATTGCTGTTATATAATACTTTAATTTTACCACATTTGAATTATTGTATTATACTTTGGGGATACTGCAATAATTATCTTTTAGATCGATTGTTTAAACTACAGAAAAGAGCTGTTAGAATTATAACAAACTCTTCATATTTATCTCACTCTAAACCCCTTTATCTAAAATTGAAGGTTTTACCCATTTTTCAACTGTATTAATATAATCTCGGTATTTGTATGTATTTATTTCACCAACAATTATTACCTGATTTATTTGATTCGTTATTTATTCAAAACTCATGATGTACATAATAACGATACAAGATCTAAATCGGACCTTCGTGTTTCTTATGGACGCACACAATTTTCTCATTCTAGGGGTCCACTTTTATGGAATGGCTTGCCAGAAGAAATAAAGGAGAGTGTATCATTGAAATCTTTTAAAAATAAATTGAAATCTTTTTTATTATGTAAGTTTTAATCTTGACAATTTTTTATATTCTTATAGAATTAGTTTATAATAGTATAATTCAAATGTGTATGTATCTTATATTTGCGTTATGTATCGGTGTTATTTTATGTGTGACAATGTAACTTTAACTTTATTGAAACCTATTGTAATTTGTAATCCATATTTTATCTAGGGATCATGCCCATAAGTTTTTATCAAAACTTCATCTGATCCCTCCACATTCATTAACTTTTTCCATTCTCTTGTCTCTTTGTTATGGTTGTTTTTTGTTTCCTTCTGTTTTACTGTATATACTTCATGCTTTTCTTGTATTTTGTTTTAATGATTTGTGGAATAAAAAAGACAATTCCCCAGGGGGAATTGAATTGTATTGAATAGAAATATAATGACTTCCAAAAAGCAGTGTTGGCGGGGAGCCACTGAAATCAATTTCTTTTGTCCAAATGAATTGATCAACATGGTTAAATAGTATTAAAGAGGCTTTAATAAATATAGTCGGTACCATTATAACAACGTTACAATCCAGAAATAATATGGAAAGTTCCATGCGCGCCTCTGAGATTGTGTTAAACTTTCACAGCTTGTTCCGCCCATCTTCACCAGCTTGGGTTCCCGTAGCTACCCGCTCGAATTATGCGTGGTCTGCACATGATATGCCAATCAATTGAATATGTAGTAGGTATAAACAAAACTTGTTTCATTTTGAACGTCTTATAGCTCAAGTATAGTTTATTTCAAGACAGTTTTGGTCCAACTTTTTACGTTCACATTCTTTCACAGCATGGTTGGTGATAATTTGAAGAGTAAATTTAATATTTTGGGTTTTGGGCGTTTCCCAATACTGCTATTTCGACTTTGGCCATCTGTCGTTATTTTGTGAAATTGTGAATACTTGTCACGGTACGTTTATACAGTGCAACTTAGCCAACGAAGACCGTTCCATTGTTATAATTATTGGGTGTGCGCAGTCTCGTAGCATATGTCTTTAGAGGTCAAGACTATAAGCATCATCTAGACCAACTGGATTAAATAGAAATATTTCTAGACTACACGGACTAGGCCTAAGGAAACGTATATATATGTAGTAAAGTTTATATTACACAGAGCTGTTTCAGTGTTGGGTTTGGATATGGAATATCCCCCCTCTTTACATAAATGGAGCAGTCCGGGAACTTTTCACGCCAAGACAGCTAAGTTCAGAAAATATACACGGGTCTTTCATCTTGTGTACGAAACCGTGTCGCTTATTTCGAAAAGGGCCGTTTGGCCTTGATGATTATTATTCCAAAGTAATATTTGTGCACTTATAAATGCAATTATCAGGCCGAAGCGTCAGGAGACAGGATCGCCCCCGACAAGGAAGTAATTATATCCTTTAAATAGATCACAATCGAAACAAAATCACACATTCCAAGGTAATATCTGTGCACTTATAAACGCAATTATTAGTCCGTCACGAGACAGGACCCTAAACAAGGAAATAATTATATCCTTAAAAATAAATCACAATTTTATATTCAAATTTGAAATTAATTTTTATTTCCACAACTTGAATAAAAACAAACAAATATAAAGCATACACGGTAAAATATGCATAACAACAATACAACAGGTAAAATACATCAAATATAACAAAAGAGGCAATACAAGAAGTAAATTCACAGTGTGGAGGAAGAAACAAAGGCCATTGACCTATCTAAGGCTCCTCCCGGAATTAGGTACAGCATACAACAATAAATATACATTAAGTAAAAATAATAAACACATTAATCACACACACCCAACACACACAGTCACACACACACTTGTACGAACTGACATATGAAGAGATGCTTTGTATATATCAAGTATGTACAACGTGGATAGGCAAGGTAAGATCGAAACGAAATCTAGGCTATCAGTATTTATGAAAACATTCCACATATTCATCATCATCCAGATGTTCCTGAAATCAGTATGTTGTAAGAGATTGAGAAAGTAAAATTTGACTGTTATGTAAGCAGCTTTCAACGGGACAGACTTCAAAGAGATAAAGAAAATGAATTCTTCAAAGACAGAGCCAACCAAAATCGGAAGGGCGCGTTACAATAGCACGCTTTTGCTAACTTTCTTAGTCAGTTTCGGGATAGGTTCGATTCTCATACAAATCGTTTCGAATTCTTCAACTAAAAATCTATCAAGCGGAGACGTTCATTTGGTTGTTATGTTGCTTGCATTCATCGCGAGTTTCATATTCTTCCAAACGTACGTCATTTGGATGGTTAGAAACAAGGCAAAGTTTCATCGTGACCAGGAGGTGTTCTGGCCTTTCAAATGTCGACACTGCGCTCGAGCAGTTGGCCTCCTACCCAAACAGTCACTCCGTAATAAAGTCAGAACCAATAGAGGAACAGATCCTGAGAATATCCAAGTACATCATGGTCAGAACGGGACTATTAGTGAATCGACTCGGGGTTCTAATACAGATATGGCTTGCAAACACCTCTATGATAGACACGGACCACAAATTAGATTGGACGGGGATGCCAATTTTCCTGTAGGCATGCAGAGTACACGAAGTGACGGAACACGTATATTAGAAGCCGATGACCTGTCTAACAAACCTCTATTCGAAGTAAAAACAATCAATACCGGAATCGTAACCGATGCAAAACTATTTATACAAAATGCTCAGAAAGTTGGGTCGAGCGAATCGGAAGCTACCGACGACTTCTTAGATGATTATATACCATCAGGGTGTCGTCCGGAAACAGAGAGCCCCACTTGTTCCTCAGCGAATAACTGGAAATTGATGTCTTCAGCTTCAAACGACCTCGGATCGGAAACTCTGAAGGTACGTCCTCAAAGAGCAAGACGTGATTGCAGTCCACGCTTAAATAAGCGTAACGCGACACATAAAGCGTATGTTTTCAGCGACCTCACAGATAAGCCTACTCTACAGAATCCGGCGAGTCTTCATGGACTAGATAGTTCGCCCAGTTCCTGTCAGTTCTATGTGGAAGACATACTTACAACCGATAGAGCTTCCGGAGACCATGATACAAATAAACTACCCACGGGATCTAATTACGCAGAGATTTCGTCCTGTCCAGGTTGTGGTGACAGCACAGCTGCAAATGAAGATCCTAATGACGTGAACGCTAACCCATCATCTTCAATCTCTCAGGATATGGAAAGTCTGTCCAGTAGATGTCTGCATGAGATGTCTAGGAAAGCGCTAGAAAATGAAATAAACCAAAACGATGGAATACATGCAATGGAGCCCTTGTACAAGAAACCGCACACATCTCTCCTTTACACCTGCAACGTCTTTTGCATGATAACATTGTGTAATCTACCAGTTCGGTTAGTAGGCATTTGTTGAAGAGGGAAGGAACAACCTGGTTATACTTGTTGCTTGCTTCACAGACAACCTTCATTGTGTGTTTAATTACAGGTGCTTTATTTTGCTTTGTGTTTTTCAATCTGTATTCCGAGGCCGTTTTCATTGATGTGTCAAAGTTTACACACGCCTTCGCTGTATTTCATGCAACTTGTTTTGGGGTATTTGCATCTAAATGTGTCATGATGTTAGGCCCAATTTTCCACAACCAAGACTATCTGGAATCAGCTTGCAACATCAGTCAGTTCAGATTTGGGCAATTCGTGCTTGACCATGAGGCGAGGTTAACCCCGTTCTATGCGGATTTCGGCATCATTCTGGCTGCTACCTTCTGGCAGATGTGGTCCTCCACCATCTCCCGGGTATCCTTAGCAATGGACACTGCCGATCCAGACTTCATCCGATTTTCTGATGTCCAGAGTTTGTCACTATGCAGGACAATCAAACATCGTGTTCAGAAAGTGTTTGTACGTCAGACAAAACGATCATACGAGAGAGCTTCATCTGAAGCAGAATGCTTATTGAACGACTCCAATCAACAGACCGTCAGCAGCGTTCGAGCATTCTGCAAGAAAGTCCTGATTGTTTCAGTACTTTGTGCTTTGACTTATGCAGGAATTGACCAGTTTCTCTTCAGGGACACTCACCTATCAGGTGTCGCAACAAAGGAGAAATACAGCGTATACGTCCGATGGTGTTGGGAGATGGCCTTTTGCATCCCTCTAATCGGACTGCTTCGATACCAGATGCACATCACGAACAGTTCCAAGGACATCGTGATCAGAAACAACGTGTCCGTGGTGCACGGCCTGATCGAGAGTCACGACCGCGTCCTTCTACTGAGCTGCGGAGGCGTCATCTGTACCAACATCTTTCGCTTGAGTGGAGCTATAGGGATGCTCTTTCGTGCTTCATCTGTACCGCACGACCATGTTGTCCTTTCAGCTTTTGCGGTTGTCTTCTCTGTATATCGCATCATCTTGCTGTGGGAGATGACCTGCTTCATACTGGTGGCGCAGCGCCAGAAAATCAGAAGTTTGTCCCATGCCAAGGTAACGCTCCTCTGTCTGATGTACACGATCATGCTTAACTGGGTGTTGTGGATAATGGGAATCGTCGATCACAAATCTTGGATCGTACTGCAGACGTACTATGGCAAGACCCTGGGAGAGACGATCGGGGTGCTCTTGGAACCAATTGTATCTTTGTACGGACCACATGCCGCAATTGTCGCATACGAAATATATAAAGATACATACACACTTTACGCGTGAAGTATTTATATATCACATTCATAATGTGTAGTATATAGTCCAGATGGTACGCACCATGTGTACGTCGTCATTTATCTGTTTCAAATATTCAAAGGCGCCCGCTCCTCCAAAAGGTATTTCATGGGTTGCATATTTGCTTAAAGTGTTTTTAAACGTTTAAGTATTTCAGTGTTACGATGGATAGGGGGGAAGGAGTTCCAGAGGCGTGGAGCAACTGAAGAGAACACACAATCACCATGCATATATACCTCTGGAGTCGTGAACGTGTATGTACCTACTTGGAGAAGAAGACCTGACGAGCATATACCTGGATGATAATTATGCTCTTCTACTTCGAGGAAGCAACATATCCGGAGGACTGATCGTGGGCATTCTTAAATCTCCACAATAAGACCTTCAACTTTAACGTATTAACATTAATTAAATAGTATACAGAACTACACATGTGGTTATAACACAGAGTACATACGTTAATATACTACAGATGCATTAATAAGGATATTATAATTATATCCCATGTCATAATATTAGAATGACAATAATGTCACCTCACTTAAAATTATCATACATTTTTTATAAACATGAAAACATATGAAGAGCTTTCAACCAAAAGGCGCTAAATCCACTTTTTCAACTTCCGAGGAAAACAGGTTTCTTTGTCCCACTTTGTACACGATTATCATGCATTAATTATAATGTATGATTGCATTTTTTCGATACATACATTAGGCTGGGTTCTTTACTGTTATTCGTTGTTTACTGTACCGTATATATAATGTGATTAATTCACAACTAAGTTCATAAATAATACTCGGCATACAAAGAAACAGGACATTTATTTAGTTTAAGACATTTTATATTGATACTATGAAATGTATAATTTGGTATTGTACGTCAAATTAAAGGATTCTCAATTCTCCACAGGGGGTGTATAAAATCATGATAACATCACTCATGAATGTCCATAGTCCAGTTAAACATAGCAAGGTTTGTTTTCAAAAATAGCAAAATCAATGGAGGATCACACCACTCAAATGGAATTTAAATACGCTGAGAATAGATATGACATTATTTAGACTTTTCATCATAGACAAGCTCAGAAAATACACATTTTCCCATTAAAGGGCACTAGTAACATTGTCAAAATCCTAAAAACTTACTTTGAACAATAGCAGTTCTCACAAACCTCATTATATTTATATTACCAATAGAAGAATGGAACAGCTTTTGCTTTGCCAAATTTATCTTCTGTTATACATATACAGTATGTATAATTAAAGTGTTCAGATTCATAACCATCTACGGGATAGTTAAAGGGACTTAATAACATTGTCCGAATCCTCAAAATCCAATTGAAATTCTAGCGGTTCCCTCATACCTTGTTGTATTCCTATTACCAAAAAAAGCTTGGGACAGGTTTTGTTTTTTAAAATTTCCCTTTCGTTAAAAAGATATTTACGGTTGAAGTGTGCAGATGTCAAATTATCCAATGGATCGTCAGAACCGTGTACAAATTAAAGTGAGTGCAATGAGTTAATGAATGTCACTTTGCATTTTTGCTCATTACTCGGCCATATAAAGTCCATTTAACTTGAAATGATCACACAACACCCAATGGACATATCAAATAACAAAAATATTCATTGTATCAACCACTCATCGCTTTGTGCACATGTCAATAAAGTTACTATATCCCTTTAAAGTGTATAAAGAAAGTGCAATGAGTTAGCGAATATCACTTTGCATTTTCGTTCATTTCTCGGCCATATAACGTCCAATTAACGTGAATATTTCACACAATTTCTAAGTGGACATATCAGATCATAACAATATATATTGTATTATCTATTTTTTTTTTCACTTTTTGCACTTGTTAACAAAGTTACTAGATCCCTTTAAACAGAGTATGAGCATACCGACTTACTGACTTGTTTTTCAAGAGGTATTTCTAGGCCACACGGACTAGGCCTAAGGAAACGTATGTAGTAAAGTTTATATTACACAGAGCAGTTTCAGTGTTGGGTTTGGATATGGATTATTTCCCAGTTTACATAAATGGAGCAGTCCGGGAGCTTTTCACGCACAGACAGCTAACTTCAGAAAATATACATGGGTCTTTCATCTTGTGCACGGAACCGTTTCGTTTTTTTCGAAGAGGTCCATTTGGGCCTTGATAATTATTATTCCAAAGTAATATTTGTTCACTTATAAACGTAATATCAGGTCGGAGTGTCAGGAGACAGGATCGCCCCCGACAAGGAAGTAATTATATCCTTTAAAAATTAAATAAATCACAATCAAAACGAAATCTCACATTACAAGGTAATATCTGTGCACTTATAAACGCAATTAGAAGTCCGTCTGGAGACAGGACCCTATCAACAAGGAAGAAATTATATCCTTAAAATAAGTTCGAATTCAAATTCAAGTGTCATTTTTATTTGGCGCTTTCCCATTAACCATATCAGTGTATAAAGCCTAACCTTGTTGGGGTTCCGAGGCCCAAGGGAGACACAGAAATCACAGAAATTGCCCCCTCTCCGATTTCCTTATGACCATAAAAAAATCCCTAAATTAACTTCACCAGAAAGAAATAACAATACAAACATGCTCTTCAATATATGGTTGGCATGGCAACGGAAATTTACCAATGGTGTCAAATTGCATATACCTTCTACTTTTTTACATTTGTTAATTATAGATTTTCACCGAATTGTGTGACTTTTTATCAAGTCTTTTTTGCGAAAATGTTTTTATTTCAAATCAGTTCTTTTTCCACTTTTTACATTAACATTCTTACACGGCGTGGTCGGTGATAAAATAGTAAATGTCATTTGTTGTGTCTGGGGTGTTTCCCAATACTGCTATTTCGACTTTGGACTTTAGTCTTTTGTCGTTATTTTGAAAATACATGTACTTTGTCACGGGACCATGTTCATACAGTGCAACTTAGCCACAGAAGATCCTCCCAGCAGGGTGTGCGTAGCAAAGCATTTCTCCAAGCTAGATGCTAAATCTGGATACTGGTCTGTTCACCTATCCAAAGAATCCCAGGAGCTGACAACTTTTCGTACCCCGTTTGGCAGGTACTGCTACACACGTCTTCCTTTCGGACTGTCTGTCAGCCAAGATCTGTTCCAACAACATATGGACCGCATTGTTGGCCAAGCAGAAGGATGCATCTGCATCGCTGATGACATCGCAGTTGTTGGACGTACCGAGGCGGAGCATGACAAGAACCTCCACAGACTGATGGAAGTTGCGCAAAGAGAAGGACTCGTCTTCAACAGCAAGAAGTGCATCATCAAGACGGACAGCATCAACTTCTTCGGCTCCGTGTATACCAGAGATGGAATCCGCCCTGATCCACAGAAGATCGAAGACATTCATGCCATGCCGACACCCCAGGACAAAGAAGATCTACAGAAGTGTCTTGGCCTTCTCAACTATCTCGCTCCACACATCGCCAACTTCTCGGAAAAGGCATCACCTCTACGTGAACTGCTGAAGCGAGATGTGCCATTCACATGGCAAGACGATCATCAACACGCTTTCAATCAACTCAAGAAAGCAATCTCTGCAGAATCCTGTCTGCAATACTACAATCCTAAGGAAAAGACGACCCTGGAGGTCGACGCATCGATGAAAGGTCTTGGAGCATGTTTGATGCAAGATGGCAAACCAGTTGCATTTGCATCAAAGTCTCTCTCACCGTGCCAGGCAAACTACTCCAACATTGAGAGGGAAACACTAGCCCTAGTGTTTGGAATTCAACGCTTCCACACGTACCTGTTTGGAAACCAGTTCGATGTCGAGACTGATCATAAGCCTCTGGAAATGATCACGAGAAAACCACTAAGATGTGCACCACCTCGTCTACAAAGACTGCTCATCAAGATCCAAGGATATGATTTTGATGTCAGATACAAGCCAGGCAAATCGATGATCATATCAGACGCCCTGAGCAGGATGCCCAATCCAGACAAGAACCAAGATGTTCAACTCGATGTCAATGTGGAAGAGATCAATTCGCACATTGATCTGATATTCTTCGCGCAAAAGAAGAGGGACGAACTACAGCATGAGACATCGAGAGATCCTACCCTGAGAGCTCTGTGGAAAGTCGTCACAAATGGCTGGCCAGACACGATAAAGGAAGTTCCCACAGAGGTCAGAACCTTTTGGCCATACCGTGATGAAATCGGAGTATCAAATGGTGTACTTTTCAAAGGAAATCAAGTCATCATTCCCACAGAACTCAGACAAAACATTCTAAATCAACTCCATCAGGGCCACCAAGGGATCGAACGTACTCGCAGACTAGCAAGGGAAACGGTGTACTGGCCAAAGATCAACAATAACATTGAGCGAGTCACCAAGAATTGCTGTGCCTGCCAAGAAAATCAAACCAAGCAGCAAAGAGAACCTTTGCAACCTCACGACATACCAACGTCACCGTGGACGAAGCTTGGAACTGACCTGTTCACTTTCAACAAAGAAGAATACCTGTTGGTAACTGACTACCACTCAAAGTATCCTATCGTGCGCAAGCTGCACAATACATCCAGCATGTCGGTTGCGAACATACTGAGTGGCATCTTCAGTCTTTTTGGACCACCAACAACTCTGGTATCAGACAATGGTCCACAATTCGTTGGAAAATCATTCAGAGAAATGTGCGAGAAATGGTCAATAGATCACATCACATCATCTCCGCGATACCCAAGATCCAACGGACTCGCCGAACGCATGGTGCAAACTGTCAAAGGGATTATGACAAAGTGCACAAGAACTGGCCAAGACATCCAAACAGCACTGCTACATTTCCGTGCCACACCAATTGACTCCAATCTACCATCACCTGCAGAGTTACTCTTTGGGAGACCAATCCGGACAACGCTTCCGAGTCACCATCTGACCAGACAATCGTCTACGCCTGATCTGCTGTTTCAGAGACAAGAGAAGATGAAACACGATCACGACGTGCATTCTAGAGAATTACCACCTCTGCACGTTGGACAGAAAGTCAGAGTTCTGGATCCTAAGGACAACACGTGGCTTCCAGCCGAAGTGAGCAAAGTGCGGCCAGAACCAAGATCCTACGAAGTAGCAACTCCCAACGGCAGCATCTTGAGGAGGAACAGATCTCACTTAAGAGAGATGCCGAATGGAACCACTCAAAAACATATTGTTCCAAAACGAGTACATTTCGAAGACGACAGCGACAGGAGTGAAGTGATGAGACAAAGTCAAAACAAAACACAAACACACAAACAAAGACAACATCACACGTCAAACACACGCTCAGACACCACACACTACACTACAAGATATGGGCGTGAGATCAGACGACCCTCGCGTTACCATGAGTAGTACACACTGGAGAGAAAACCAGCTACACTGTTAATATCGTAAATATTGTATGAGTAAACAGTTCTTGAACAAAGATATGTTCATCCATTGTGTTCTCTATTTGTGCGGATGTTGTTAACTTCGCAATGTTAATCAGTTATTGGTGTTTGTAGTTCATTAAGTGGTTACTATGTATAGCATCCTAATTAATACCGTTTGAAATATTTGTTGCATACTTTATGTACAAACATTAGGACCCCAAATATTATTCAAATTATTGTGAAGCTGATATTTCACATTGGAAAGTTCATTCAAATTTGACACAAAGGCTTTTAAATACGTACAAGACGAAATGCTCTTATTGACAAAAAATAAGTTGAGTTTAAATGAAAAGGTTAGATTGTGTGATTGTGCATACTGCGTAGAATTAATGTTGTTTTTCTATTCATATGAAACAAGAAAATTAATTAGAGTTACATAAAGAACTATTATGAATATTTAAATATAAAAGAAAATGCATACAAGTATTTTGACAATTTGTTCAGTACAAAATCCTTAATTGTTTAAATAGTTACGTTAAATGTAAAACGCTTAATATGTGTCGAAAAGGTTAAATCGCATACAAGTACTTTTGACAATTTGTTCAGTACAAAATCGTTAATTGTGTACAACGCTTAATATGTGTTATAAAAAGGCTAAAACTGATTTATTAGGAATAATCATTAGACCAGTTGTTCGATAAGAATGAGATTGAGTTATTTCACCATCAAAGTTTTTATTAGATGATAATGACTGCATCCAAAGCTCAAACAAGTTTAGAATGTTAATAGTCTGAATGAATGTTTCACATTTATATGATAGTCAAAAAGTTATTTGCCATCTTATCTTTTCAGAAAGAGGGGGATGTTGTATTATATACGCGCACTATATTATTCATATGTAAGTACATTATACATATACGCTATGCAAGGAGTGCTGCGGTATGAGCAGCAAGATGACGCCGTTTGGACACGGACGTTTGTTTGTATTACTGGATTAAAGTTGTTGTTATATCTTTACACAACCGCCTGTTATCTCTTTATTCATACCAGTCCACTAATACAACAGTTATAATACAGAGTACATACTTTAATCTACTACAGATGCATTAACGATGATATTATAATGATATCCCATGGCATAATATTATAATGATAATAATGAAGCCTCACTTAAAATTATCCTACATTTTATAAACATAAAACCATATCATGCATTATATGATTGCATTTTTTCGATACATACATTAGGCTGGGTTCTTTACTGTTATACGTTGTTTACTGTACCGTTTATAATGTGATTCCTAAGTTCACAAATAGTACTCGGCATACAAAGAAACAGGACATTCATGGTAGGTTAAGATATGTTATATTTACACTATGAAATGTATAATTTGGTATTGTCTGTCAAATAAAAGGAATTTCAATTCTCCACTGGCGGTGTATAAAATTATGATAAAATCACTCATGAATGTTCATAGGCAGTTAAACATAGCAAGGTTTGTTTTAAAAAAGTAATAGCAAAATCAATGGAGGATCACACCACTCAAATGGAATTTAAATACACTGAGAATAAATAATGACATTATGTAGACTGTTTTTTTTAATCATAGACAAGCTTAGAAAATACAAATTTTCCCATTAAATGGATCTAGTAACATTGTCACAATCCTAAAAACTTATTTGGAACTATAGCGGTTCTCATATACCTCATTATATTTCAATTACCAATAGAAGCATGGAAAAGCTTTTGATTTTCCAAATTTATCTTCTGTTATATAGATATGTATGATTAAAGTGTTCAGATTCAAAAATATCTACGGGATATTAAAAACCATGTATAAAGTAAGTGCAATGAGTAAGTGCGAATATCACTTTGCATTTTCGTTCATTTTTCGGCTATATAACGTCCAATTAACGTAAATATTGCACACATTACTAAGTGGACATATCAGATCACAACAATATACATTGTGTTAACTATTTTTTCACTTTTTTCACTTGTTAACAAAGTTACTAGATCCCTTTAAACAGAGTATGAGAATATCGACTTACTGACTTTTTTTTCAAGACATGGTGTTTGCCTATTTCATGTGTCCCCGGCAAGTTTAAACCAGAGTTTAAAAGAAGATCAAACATGTTAGAGACTTCGCTATGACCACTGATAATATAGGTGACCAGGTGAGAATTCAGATCTACAATAATTGTGAAACAAAAGGGTAAACTGTGGATTCGACGGTTTTGGGGTCTTTCCAAAAGGTGACCCCCCGATTTCTGACACCCCTGACACCCCTTTTCTGACACCTTTTTTTCCCATTCATTTTGTACACATATTTTTTTCCCTTTAGCTCTCTCCCCTTCTCTATTACGGCCCTCTCTCGCTCACTCTCTCTTACAGTACGTTTGATCTTGACCGCGTACGTATCGGCGCGCGTGAGAACGAAACCGGATCGGAACGACCTTTGCATTGCCAACAAGGTCACGTACGGGGCAGGGCAGTGTATGTATATAAATGAGGCGAGACATTTGGGCCATTACATAATTATTTTGTTTATCTGATATCGTGGCTACATGTTCCACATGTCAGGGGCGGATCTAGCTTTTTGGTAAGGGGGGGGGGGGGGGTTGACCCAATGACGATGCGGATACTGTGTGGGTCTGGACACATGATGGCGGCTTTCTATGCACATCACATTTTCACTTGGCAGCGCATGGGGGGGGGGGGGGGGGGGGTTAATTCAGAGGTTTCAGAAATCGGGGGGTCACCTTTTGGAAAGACCATTTACAAAGGCAGTGTTGAAGTCATACTTCTAGTGCACCCACCCCGACCCCCATATATCAGTATCAGTCCGACCACACTACGCCACTGGCACAGCTCATATGTAAAATCCCCCGTCGCCGCACATGCGTCGCAGAGCGAAAAGACGCTATTATTTGCACCCTTATGACGCACGTTTGCACCTTTGCCGTAAAGTGCAAACGTGCACTTTGAAAGGGCAATGAAACTATGGCTTTCGGCTATTATTATCGTTTAGAGGGTGAAAAGACATTTTATTTGATACATAACTTGGCAATTTTGGCCTCCTGGATCCCATGAAATCCTTACGTGAACATACCCACATTTTACTAATTCTTACGGCGGCAAAAGGTGATGGGAGCGGCCATGTTCTTGTAATTGCCCGACATGCTTTGCAAACTATGACGTGTGTGCTACGGGCCGAACAAAAAGCTTTTCACTGATTTGCAGACTCGTCAAAGCATCTACAAGTATTCAGACAATGGTTTGAATAGGTGCTATTGAAATGCATTAGTGCATATCACTGACCGTAAGTCCGCACACACCTAATAATGGCGGCCTCCAGTGTTCGCATGAATACTGGTAAACCCGATAGAGTTTTCACATATTTCTCCCAAAGCAGAAATCTGAGTCGGAGTTATGTTATATATAATAAAAAGGCATATTATGATGTATCAAGTAGGGTAAACTCTATTCTTGAGTTGCATTGCCCTTTAAATGAGCTACCAGTGTGTTTGCAATGTTGTTCTTAGTGTGTACATGTGGATTTGCCATAATGTACAAATATTACCATTAGGCCTACTCTCTCCACATACTTGTACTATACTACTGTTATAATATTATGGTTCCGATGACCATAATATATGGAATGTTGGAAATTGACTCGCATTTATGTATATTTAAAACTTGAAAAGGCATGTAAAAACAAAATAACGTACTGATTAATTCCAATGTTATGTTGTACTTACTGTTTAACAGTCATTTGTGAGGGAAATATTGATGGAGATACCCCCTGCGGGGGGGGGGGGGGGGGGGGAGGGGGTCATTCTCATACAAAAGTGCTACCCACCCGTGTCCGTCAAACTCTGAAATGCACCCTAACGTTGAAAACTTGTGCGCCTGAAAAAGTCCCCTTTTTATGGGTTTTGTTCTAATGAGTGCTGAATTAAACCAACCCTTTTTAAAAGAAAACGTCGACGACGCCGTATAGCTGAAAATTATACCCTTTGGACGCTTTTTTTGGACGCGGGTGCGTAGCCAGTCAAGTTGGGAGTGACCCTCCCGGGGGAGATACAACTTCATCTGAAATATATGTATCTTTATACTGTTGTCAACCATGTTATGTTTATACATTTTATCGATGATACTGATTTCAATTTAATACTCATACTTATAATGTATAACATATCATACACACTCACCAGAAAGGAATACTTCCCCGAAGTTATGTTGAATATGATTGTGCGCAATTGCATTGTTTATCAATTAACGCTTTTACAGCAGTCTAAAGGTATATTTTGTGAAAAAATCAAAAAATATACTGCAACCTCGTTATAAATATAACTCTGATATAGCCAAACAAACTCTCTTATAAAATAACTAGGTAAATTTTCTTGTCCAAGCTGATAATATTATTATTTTTTGTTTTTGTATTGTTTACTCTGGGTTTCCAAGATAACTTTCACACTCTTACTATAACGAGGTTCCACTATAATGTTGTCATGATAAGTTTGGTAGTTCGTCTATATAGGAATGTATCACAAGTTAGGCAGAAGTAGATATAATGCCGGAAAACTTTCTTTGTTTAGTTGATAACAATATTGGAAGTATCCGTGAAATAAAATATTTATAATTGCTTGTGTTTAAACTGTTTATCAATCCGTTCTTTATTTTGCTAGCGATTAAATTCACAAATGTATGTGGACAAACCACTCACTTTACCACATTGTATTGTTTACTTAGTTTCACGTATACATATGCCCGTATAAGTATATTGTTCATGCCTTGTTTAATAAATATTCATATGAATTCAAATTTTTACCTGTATATTGATAAAGAAAAAAAGTATAATCAAATGAGAGTTAGTAAGAAGACTAGCTTAGCTCATGTATGTTACACAATAAGACATAATGGTTCTAATTTGCAACATTAGGGTGCAAAACGCTGCTACAAAAGCAGCAATTTTGCACCCCAAAGTGGGGGCTGCACTAATGCACCCTTATGGTGCCAATACCTCAATTAGGGGTGAAGAACTACGCCCTTGAGGGTGCTACTATTGTAGCAGTGCTCTGCACCCTAGTTGTACCCTAATGTCCTAGTGTGCATTATAATAGTCATCTATATTATAGTTATTATCATGTAAATACATGTATATACAATACAAGAGACCAACAGAGCACATATCATATTAAAATAATTAATAAATGTTGGAGGTTATACATTATATTTGTATAGTGCTTTAAAAAGAAAATTGAATCCTGGCAAATAGATTATTTGTTGAATCGGAGGAATAAATCCTGATCACACAAATTGAGAACTATGTTGACGATTCTTGTTTTAAGCATAGCGCCCTCTCTTATTTTGCGGTCTATTCGGACATAATTATGTGTGAGGTATGTTTTGTACATGGAATGTCATAACGTGCCCTGTTTCGATGTAAATAGCACATTTTGATAAGTTTGCTTTGTATGTTCAGTTAGCTTATACAGTGTAGTGAATATGAAGAGCTGAATTCCAAAAGGGCGCTAAATCCACTTTATTAACATTGGACAAAATCGCTTTTATTTCCCCGACTTTATATTCATGCAGATTTTTTCCCTATTTCCTTTACGATCGCGTATTTTTTCTTAAAATTTAGATTTTTAGCTAGCCACGTAACTAAATATCGAAATGTTCTCAATAATTTAATTTGGATAGAAAGTGCAGTTAGCGCCTTTTAGAATTAAACTCTTCATATTATTTTATTCGCCATGTTATAAAACCACAATTCACCATACGAAGTTAATTTTGTATATAATATTTATGTACGAAACATATTAGATAATGTCTGTAAAATGAGAGTGGGATCTAGATATGAACGAATTTGTTTATCCATTTCGGACAAAATATCACAATGTTCATATTTCTTGACTGTTTTTGCTCAAGTTTGTTATAAGTACTTACTGTATCTCAAACTGCTCCTTATTCCAATTTTTATTTTGTTACCTTTCAGTTTCTTTAATACGCAGGAAAAGTGAATAAGAAAACAAATTATGTCAAAGAAAATAATAGGCCTACATTATTAGACAACTAATGCTCATTAAGAAAACTTAATATTCTATTGTTCCATTTCAACTTCTGTGTGATTTCCAAACCATCTAATGTCTATTTATTATATTTAAGCGATGGACAGGTAGCAATTTGTTGGAGCTCAAATACGATGGATAAATTAAAAATAATATTAAATATTATTTCAGCAGTTTGTACGTTTATTACATATCATTGGTAAACGAAATTAAATCGCCATGTTATAAAAAACACAATTCACCATACAAAGTTAATTTTGAATATAATATTTATGTATAGGAAACATGATAGATAGAGAGGGATCTAATGTTCATATTTCTTGACTGTTTTTGCTCAATAACGTAATATTCTATTGTTCCATTTCAACTTCTGTGTGATTTCCAAACCATCTACTGTCTATTTATTAGATTTAAGCGATGGACAGGTAGCAATTTGTTGGAGCTCGAATACGATGGATAAATTCAATATAATATTATATATTATTTCAGCAGTTTGTACGTTTATTACATATTATTGGTAAACGAAATTAAATACTATTTATTTATTTACTTATCATACTTTTTAATTTTAATGATTTGGTATTATGGCGTGAATAATAAATTATTCAATCTGAATTAATGTACGTCAAAAGCATGAAACAACAACTACACCAGACTCAGAGATGGTAGTTCGATACAGTCGTAAATCCCATTGTCTTTTTTGTCGTGATTCCCGATTTATTTTTCATGTTTTCTTGAACCCTACCTTTGTGTGATTGTGTCGTAAACACTACTTTTGGCCCTGGGAGCAGGCATGAAGCAGGTGTCCCCCCTTCCGTAGACTAACACATCACTACCCCCTCCCCCAACTATAAACCAGTGGTCTCGGTCACGTATATCCATTGCCCATCCCCCACTCACCCACCCCGCCCGCCTGGCATGCACCCCTGCCACTCCCACTCCTAAACCATGCTGCCTCTTCATCACCCCTCGCACAACTAAACCACTATAGTCATGGGCATTCCCCCATACTATCTCTTATTTTTTCATTGAACATTCTTCTTTGTATATACATCTTATTTTATGCATATGTTCTTACACTTTTGTATGTTTGAAGAAATATTTGCAAATTGTATGTATTGGTTATAATTATATGTGTTATTATGTAAATCCAGAAATAAAAGCAAGCAAACAAACAACACAAATACAATACATGTTATAATATTTCGTATGTTTATTATCCATAGTCAATTTGACCACCATTTTGAGTTGTCAACACATTTAATTCATGTCAATATAACATTATCTTTGTGATGATAATTATGATGCTGCTGCTGCTGCTGCTGCTGCTGCTGCTGCTGATGATGATGATGCTGCTGATGATGATGCTGATGATGATGCTGATCGTATTGATGCTGATGATAGTAATTATAATAATAAAGATAATAATGACCATTATTATCATAATTATAACAACGATAATAATAGTAATGGTAATGATAGTAACAATGTAATAATATTTCTTAAACAATGTATCAAAACCTAAATGGGTTTCTCTCCTTAAATGTTTTCACTTGATTTGCTGCTATTGCATGTTTGACATGTTAACTGGAATACTGTCTTATTCACTTGATTTGTGAATTAGTTTAGCATCATCATGATTTATTATCACTTAAAAAAAAAGAGATATTGAATAAATAAGGCACACAATATTATGGATAAAAATCAAATGCAAAAACAGCGTAGGTTTTTCTAACGCTCAGTAATTAAAATATTCGATCGGAATAAATGTTTGGGATCAACTTCTATTCAATAATTTAAGAAAATATTTAAAAATCCTACACATTTTTGAAGTATACCAAAATGGTTTTAAAATTGTTCTTGATGATATCTCTATTGAATAATTAATTTTAACCAAACATTACATTCACTTTTGTCGATACATTATAACTGGGGGTACGAGCACACCCCAGCGTGCCACCCCACCCCCTCCCCTGTCTAGCCACACCATTACATCCTTTTCCAATAATCTATTTCGCTATCCTGCGTGGTGGTTTGGATTATTATGTTGAATTATTTATCAAACATGGCTTAACAACACTTGTAGGGCCCAAAATCATCAACGTGATAAGAGGCCGATATAATTTATGTGGGTTTTCTTTACCAGGATCTTGACAAAAAACATAATTAAATAAATTATCCATACAGACTGTAATCTATACATTAGCAGTATTATTGCACGTGTTATATCATGTAGGCTGTAATGTTATCGATGTTTGATGTCATATGTCACATGTTTAATGCCTTCAAGTAGTACAATAATAATTGATAATTTCGAATTAATACCGCATACGTCAGTATCATTCTTATTTTAAATAGCAGGTGTTAATTGTAAAGACCACTGAGCTGTTGACATTTCTAAAGAAACGAATTCTTCATGGCCAGAATGAAACTATAAAATAATTGTACCAGTGAATTGACTTTGTTATGAGGGGGTGTTTGTTATATAAGAGCACTTTGTTACGAAGTCCACCTGTATATGAATAGCGGAGATCAAAATAGAGCGAAATTTAGAAGTGTAAAAGCCCAGTCCCATACTGACGATTTTCACGGCGACTCGCAACGATTTACTAGAACGAATCGACTCGATTTAGCCACGGTTTTGGGCATGGGCGTAGCGACTTACGTAATACCTATTCATCAGGGGGGATGAATGAATAGATCACCCCCCAGTTGAATGGGTATTAATGACAGATCTACGCCCATGGTTTTGGGGAAGAACCGATAAAATGTAATACGATGCAACACGAGCTAAGCGATTTTCTCGACGAACGTCAAATCGCCGTGAAAATCGTCAGTATGGGACTCGGCCTTTAGATACAGAGCCCCATATTCACAACCATGTTTTTTGGTTATGAAATAAAAAGTAAGTCGACCGTTTTGTCGGACCTAAATACACCCCTAACATTATTCTGTAAATATAAAATATCATTAATCATTAAACACACATAAAGCACCTGAACTTGCACAATGATATCGAACCGTATGTGGTTACAAATTGAACAGTACGTCATTTCTAAAATGCATTGGCACTTAGATTTTTATAAAAATGTGCATTGCTTGATCAGGGTAGGTGTATGAATGAATACAATTAACACAACAATTATATAAATTGGTACCTGCCTATGAAGAACTCTCATAAAGAACTCTCATGTCTATATTGTTCACTTTTCAAGTTTCCCTTTTAGTTGGTCACCATGTTATACAGGGTATATAACATATCCGTACACGACGAAAAGAAATGTACTCATTTCAATATATATCAGGTGGTGTAACAAAACTATCGTAAAAGTTAACTTCAATTTAAGCGATTCGTCAACTCTGTATCCTTGGCATAAGTATGCCCCTATCCCACATCCGCTTCTGGATAATTCTCGTGTACTCTACATCCCCCATGAGGAGTTCCTGACAGAAAGCGGGTGCATCAGATTTCAGAACAAATTTATCCTCCCTCCTGTCTTTCGTATTCTTCCTCATTGGATCTATACACTCATCGGACACCGTTCTAAGTTTCCCCCTAAACTCTTCCAGGTCGTCTTGGAACGTAGGTCCGTATGCACGTATCCTCCGCTGCAACACCGCTAGGAAGTGCTGATAGAGCTCGACGTCGGCTTTATTCCATTCGTGTATTCGACCGCGCAGTTCGCCGTCGATTTTCAGTCGGTGGCTCTCGCTCCGTATCGACTTGGATATGTAGACCATGTCGTCCAGTTCCCAGCACAGCAGCCGCCTGAGAAGGATAATCGATTCATCGAAGAACTCTTTCACCATGACGAGGTCGAAATCGTGGTCGAGTTGCTCGATTGTCGCTCCCACGGCGTAGGGGTCATCGTGAAACTGGTGGTCTAGGCCGAGATCGAACAGCTGGTTGTTTCTCGCGAATTGCCAGTAACCCTTCTTCACCACGCCGAAGTGTCGCGCGGGGTCTTCCATAAACGTCTTCAACTGAGTGGCCTTTTCGAATCCCATCGGCTTGCCAAGATCAAAGTAGCCGAATGCCGATTCCAATTGGTCGACTGGGTCGCGTACGATAGTGACGTAGGTCGCGTTGTGCACAACTTTGTCCATCTCCCCCTTATTAAAACGCGCGTGATTGGTCAACATGTGGTAGCCGTCTTCTCGTCTCCAGCCAATCGCGGAGTCCGACGCCTCTTTCACCATACTTTGGACGAATAGAGAGTTGTGTGCGAATTTGAGCGCGTTATTTGAAACGGCGAATGTGAAGTTTCTGTTAAAGCCATATCGTTCGAGGATTGCAGCCGCGGTACTGCTGGCTGTCTTGTGGGTTTTCACGAAAACAACTCTTTCTTCAGGCCGCACACACGTAGAACTTTTGCTATATGACAACCTAGGGAAGAAAAATAAAGAGAGGATAAAAAAACTATTAATAACAAGTACATTTTTGTGATTATACTACATTTTCTGATTCTATAAATGTTATTTTGGTCATAATGAATTTTAGACAAGCAGTAACAGTAAAGACATGTTGTCAATGCAAAATCGATTTAGATTTGTCGATTAGCTAATGGTTTAATTAGCTAATGGCATATTATGAATAAAGTACGCCAATGAGAAATAGCGATGAACTATACACTGTCATGCGAGGAGTATATCTGAACAAATTGCGATGATATTCAGCATGGTCATTCAGAGGGACAGGAAGATAATTATGACTTCTGTACACCCATTTCTCACGTAAAACGGGTTTATGGACACGAGATACCAAAGGGCTTTGTATATCCCCCCTTATCCTCATGTTGGCTCCTTCCTCAGTTATGCTATACGCTTCAAATTTTCAACTTTCCACGGACACGTTCTGTACATGGGCATAAACCATGTTAACGGCTCAATTAATCACGAAGTGCGCACATACACGAGCGGTGTAAACATCTGAATAAACTATGAAGTACAGGGGACATGGGTGAGAGAATAATCATTATTGTATGACTTTATAGCCCCATCAGAGGCGACTCTGAGCCCCATCACACACCTGGGGACTCTCCATTCGCTCCGAATAGGATGAACACGCATCATTGAATAATACGGTAGATGAACGTGCATCAACCTATAATGAATAGATGGACGCGCATCACCGTCGAAGGCCCGCGACCATGCCTGTAGTATCGGGATAATTTCGGGGATAATTTATCTTGTATGCACAGGTGCAAAAACGCGAGGGCAAACAATCATATACACTTTATTTTTTTAATACTTTTCCCTTACCATTTTTGCAACCATTTTCAGTTTGCTTTCCAAAATATGTACCACGTTCGCTCTGTGAATATGTTGGAACTACATGACTTAAACATATATTTGGGCGACAGACATAACGATCTCTTTGTGAACATGTTGCAAATATGTTTACAAAAAATTAACATAATTTTGTTATAACATTCATATGGTAGTATTTGAGATGAAATTGGGACAAATCGTATCGGCAAGCTATAAAACATTGCGGATTTCCTGTGGTAGCCTGGTTCAGGTACTCGTAAGCAAGGGCGTCAACAGCTTCTCAAAAGTGGGGGGACATTGCGAGGGAGCGAAGCGACTGAGCTGGGGAGTATATGTGCAGCTTAACATTGTGCGATTTGGTGTATACCTGAGACAGAAATTTCACAGACAGTATGTAGTGCAAGCCATAGAATCAAACATACATAAATTAAAAAGTGGGGGTGGGGGCCGTTGGGGGGGGGGGGGGGTGGGGGACAATCCACTCCACTTGCAAATGCCCCCCCCCCCCGTACCCCGCCGGTTGACGCACATGCAGTCGTGAGAGAATACCAAACTCTGATGTGGACTTTGCTATTTGTCCTCACAATTACAGATGTGCACTGTATGTATGTCGTCATTTGTCATCGATAATTATTGTTTGCATTCCACGTATACGTGGCACAGAATAGCCACATGAGAGAATTTTACAAATTCATAAAACCATTCACGTTTAACATTTGTTTAAAACCTATCACTCAGTGTACATAACGGATCGATGGGTTATTATAGCGTGGTCCGACTGAGTTCGAAGTGAGGGCATGTGAATTATTGAGGCACGCTCGATGTATTTTTGTAATCTAATTTTTAACCTTGTATGTATTTTTTGGTTATTAATATTGGGGAAACGTACCCCCCCTTCACTTGCTATCCGTAGCTACGTACGCCACTATTACATATCACAGTATATAGCCTATATAGTACAGAAGCCATGACGTCATAAATTTTTTTTTTTTTTTTGAATTTTCACACTTGGACTTCATTTTCAGAAAGAGCATAACAAATAATGTCCAAATACTGAAAATCATAGGAATAGGTTACGTATTGGCTGAGATATGCCCATCCGAATGAATTTTACTTCAATGGGCAATCAGTGTTACAGTGCACTGGTTCATAAATTTATGAACCAGTGCACATAACACCGATTGCCCATTGACAAACAAATCATTCGGATGGGCATATCTCAGCCAATACGTAACCTATTCCTTTGATTTTCAGTATTTGGACATTATTTGTCATGCTCTTTCTGAAAATGAAGTCCAAATTTTAAAATTAAAACAAAAATGTTTATGAGATCATTTATGACATCACACTTCACCACTCTATAGATACTTTTAGTTTTAACCCACCCTATACATGAGTCCGGCCCTGGGCAAGTGGCAACTACCCAGGTAGCAAGCCAACGTTGGACCAACGTCGGAAACTTGCAAACTCGTTGGAACCCGTTGGACGTTGGACAATCTCGTTGGATCAACGTTGGACCAACATCGGTAACTCGCAGTGAAAAAGAAGTTGGACAATCTCGTTGGACCAACATTGGACCAACATCGGTAACTCGCAGTGAAATGGACGTTGGACAATCTTGTTGGACCAACGTTGGATCAACATCGGTAACTCGCAGTGAAAAAGACGTTGGACAATTTCGTTGGACTAACGTTGGATCAACATCGGTAACTCGCAGTGAAAAAGACGTTGGACAATCTCGTTGGACCAACGTTGGACCAACATCGGTAACTCGCAGTGAAAAAGACGTTGGACAATCTTGTTGGACCAACATTGGACCAACATCGGTAACTCGCAGTGAAATGGACGTTGGACAATCTTGTTGGACCAACGTTGGATCAACATCGGTAACTCGCAGTGAAAAAGACGTTGGACAATCTCGTTGGACCAACATCGGTAACTCGCAGTGAAAAAGACGTTGGACAATCTCGTTGGACCAACATTGGACCAACATCGGTAACTCGCAGTGAAATGGACGTTGGACAATCTTGTTGGACCAACGTTGGACCAACATCGGTAACTCGCAGTGAAAAAGACGTCGGACAATCTCGTTGGACCAACGTTGGACCAACATCGGTAACTCGCAGTGAAATGGACGTTGGACAATCTTGTTGGACCAACGTTGGACCAACATCGGTAACTCGCAGTGAAAAAGACGTCGGACAATCTCGTTGGACCAACGTTGGACCAACATCGGTAACTCGCAGTGAAAAAGACGTCGGACAATCTTGTTGGACCAACGTTGGACCAACATCGGTAACTCGCAGTGAAATGGACGTTGGACAATCTCGTTGGACCAACGTTGCACCAACATCGGTAACTTGCAGTGAAATAGTCGTTGGACAATCTCGTTGGACCAACGTTGGACCAACATCAGTAACTCGCAGTGAAAAAGACGTTGGACAATCTCGTTAGCCCAACGTTGGACCAACATCGGTAATTCGCAGTGAAATGGACGTTGTACAATCTTGTTGGACCAACGTTGGACCAACATCGGTAACTCGCAGTGAAGAAGACGTTGGACAATCTCGTTGGACCAACGTTAATTGGACCAACATCGGTAACTCGCAGTGAAATGGACGTTGGACAATCTCGTTGGACCAACGGTGGACCAACATCGGTAACTCGCAGTGAAATTGCCGTTGGACAATCTCGTTGGAGCAACGCTGGACCAACATCGGTAACTCGCAGTGAAAAAGACGTTGGACAATCTTGTTGGACCAACGTTGGATCAACATCGGTACCTCGCAGTGAAAAAGACGTTGGACAATCTCGTTGGACCAACGTTGGATCAACATCGGTAATTCGCAGTGAAAAAGACGTTGGACAATCTCGTTAGACCAACAGTAATGAGCGGACTCAAGTAGAATTACAATCATAAATAGAAGTGCGCCATCCCCGGTGAATTACCATATAGGATCGATATGTATATTATCGGGTGTCAAGAGACCATGTATGAGTTGGGCCATCGATCTACAAGCAGTTAATAAAGTAAGCTTTCAACTATACTCGTGTGCCTACTTGTATTATATTACAACATGGTGTCTGAAGTGAAAGTGACTGTATGTCTGATTCGATTCGCCATGACCTGTGTTGTAGAAATGCTAATTTGAATCCATTTTGGGAGGCGAGCTTCACGGTTGATGTGTGACCGGATATACCATCCAGAAAACGCTTTATTGAGAACTGTACTATTCGTTATCAACGGTGCATAGCTAGTAGGAAGAAAGAGCTCCAGAAGAGGCAGAAGCGATACTATGATCAGGGTGCCAAGTCGCTGCCGGTGTTGAAGTCTGGAGAACGTGTGTACTACCAAGTGGGAAAAGAATGGAAACCTGGCGTAGTGACAACTCAAGATTCAACGCCCCGCTCGTACCACATCCAGAGTGAGAAAGGTGGGCGGTATCGCCGAAACAGACATCATCTAAAGAAGCGTCGCGCACCTGAAGGTAACATCCATGTTCCAGTAAACGAGGAAACGGAGTTCCCAGAAGCGTGCTGGAGTGAGGTGAAGCCGCCCTCGCAAGAACGTGACAGGCGCTACCCACTTCGACGTCTACTCTCAGACCCCCGGATAGATTAGATTTGTGATAGAGATGAATACCATTTAGGGCAGAATAATCCCTTGGTATCATCTAGGCGTTGGGTAGTCCACCCTGGCACTAGCACGTTAAACCATTTTGCATAAGGTAAATGTCGGTCTTACATAGGGGATGACAACCGTACGAAAGGGGCAGAATAATCCCCTGGTTCCATCTTCTGGGTGTCGGGTAGTCTACCCTGACACTCAAGTTTGTAATTTACCAGTATTTATTATTGTTATGCCAGAGTTACACATGGCATTTCGCCTACTTGTATTATATTACAACACCAACGATGAATCAACATCGGTAACTCAAAGTGAAATGGAGGTTGGACAATCTCGTTAGAACAACGTTGGATCGACATCGGTAACCCACAGTGAAACGTTCGTTAATCCAACGAGAATCCAACATTTCACATCTGTTGTTCACTACATGTAGCTGTTATGTTAGAAAAGGTAATTTTTTTTACTCGTAGCACAGGTGGTCAAAACCCCCTTGCATAATAAAAGGATTTAAAATTAGCTGCTGAAAGCAGGATGTATGCCATCGTTGGATCAACGTTGGTTCAACGTTGGATGAACGTTGGTTATTATTCATGAATATTCATGAGTGGTTATCATTGACTGCAAAAAGCATTAATAATCATGTTATTTGATTGTTCAGAATGAATCCAATGTTATTATTTACTCATTATTTGAAATATATGTAAGTTATTTATCTACAAAAACATTCTAAATAGGTTTGTTTCCATGATGTATTTGTGTAAATTCTTAAAACTTTATCCAAACATTCAACTTTATCGAAATACCAACCATCAAACAAATATTAACACAGAAGCTAGGTTATATAAAGCTGAGTGGATGATGTAGATGTAGTGAGTGTAGGAATAGGAATAGGAATAGGACTATATGGATAGGAATAGGACTAGGAATAGGGTTAGGGTTAGTCTTAGGTAAAGGGAAAGCTAGGATAGGATGTTCTAGATATCACCAATAGGCATGTCATATGAATATTAATTTAATTTTTTTAGTACGGTGAGACGTTGGTCCAATGTTGGACCAACGTTGGACCAACGTTGGATCAACGTTGGACCAACGTTGGAGAAATGTTGGTGAATTACGCTGGACCAATGTTGGATGCTTGTTGGAGACATGTTGGATGCTTGTTGGAGACATGTTGGATGCTTGTTGGATGAGTGTTGGAGACATGTTGGATGCTTGTTGGAAATATGGTGGATGCTTGTTGGACACATGTTGCTTTGACGTTGGAACAACGTTTGCGTACGCCCAACCAACGCTGCTCCAACGTTGGCGAATACAAAATACCAACCTTGGATCAACGTTGGAAAAGCGTTGGTCCAACGTTGACAAATGACAACTTACCAACGATGGACCAACGTTGATCCAACGTTGGTATTTTGTTTTCGCCAACGTTGGAGCAGCGTTGTTTGGGCGTACGCAAGCA
The DNA here is from genome assembly GCA_037951105.1 of Echinarachnius parma. NCBI lineage: Eukaryota > Metazoa > Echinodermata > Echinoidea > Clypeasteroida > Echinarachniidae > Echinarachnius > Echinarachnius parma. Next base: position 234,521 of record JBAMJV010000802.1, read on the forward strand.
ACGTTGGTCCAACGTTGCCGGACAACGTTGGACCAACGTTGCCGAAAAAATTGGACAACGTTGGTCCAACGTTGGACCAACGTTGGCTTGCTACCTGGGTAGAGCTACAATATATACATTATAACACTTAATTAGCATCGTGTATTGTCTCTACACATGCGTTATGCAATTAGTAGCCTTTTGTCAAGACCTCGCTTCTGAATAACATCAGGAAGGACAGGTTAATATATACTCCGCAAAAAAAGAAACTGGACACTTGTATAAGTTGAAATATTTCATATTTATGTACGATAAAGTGTACATTATCATATATCAAATTAAAGGAAATTTAGTCCTCTACATGCAGGCTATAAGTTAAAGGTGTAATCGCTCATGCATGAAATGCCATGGTCAATTAACAATAGCAAGGTCTGTTTTCAAAAATAGCAAAACAATGGAGGACCACACCATTCGACTGAAATGATAGTAAGCGTTTCACTTAAACCAAGATGTGCGGGGTAAGTAAATTATGACATTATTTAACTTTATTGTTATGAACAAACTCTGAAAATACAATTTTTTCAATAAAAACAGGGCCAGGTTATGAGAGCATCAACATACTGGTCTGTGTTTGAGGCATGAAGCTTGTCTGTTTCATGACAGTGTCCCCTGCAATTTTAACCATAGTTACCTAGAGAAATGACATGTTAAAGACTGCCCAAGTGTTTGACCAAGGACGACATCAGGTTTTGAAGATCTTTGGACTACGGTAGAATTCTTGAAAAGAATTTATACCATTTTTCATGCTGAAATAAGGGCACAAACTGTGGTTTCGACTAATAAACCTTTGCCCTGGAATTACCCATTTTGTTACATTTGGATGAAAATAAAACCTTTAACGTTCACAATTTGTCTTCATTTATACTTTATATTGAGATGAAGATAGAAAAGGTCACATTTGTAATACAAAATTATACCATGATATGAATATAGCGTTTTAGATTATGCTTATCAACATTTATATGGTTGAGTGGATGTTCCATTTTTGCTATTTTTGAATACAGACCTTGCTGTGGTTAATTGACAGTGACAAGTCATGCATGAATGATTTCATCTGGATTTTATGCCAATATTGAAGAGGCTCATTTTATCTTTAATTTGATATACAATATAATATATTTTATCTTAAATGAATATGAAATATGTTGTCTTATGCAAGTGTCCAGTTTCTTTTTTTGCGGAGTATACATTATATAGTCGCGCGTCCACGAGTAGGCTACCTTTATAGTAAAGGAGGGGGGAAATCCCGGCTTTGATATGTGCCTTTATTGATATACCACACTCTTTTTTTCAAAGAAATCCTTAAAGTGATACCTGTAAAGTGTCAGATATTGCACAAAATGACATTTGAGGCTTCAATCCTATATCAATATCATTGTAAAATACAATTGAAAGATTTGTGAAAGTTTGAAAGAAAACGAACACTGTTTACCTAGTGAAAAAAACGAATATTGAGTTCATATTTTATCACCGAATACTGATGGTCTGCCATACATTTGTCGCAGTAATGAATGATCCGTTTGAGATATTCGCACCCTTGTATGTTTACACACGTAATACAGAATTCATGGAATTTGCACTCGCTCGGCTCAAAGTTCAATCTCCGGAATGTTCTCACGGTGCTGCATGCGGACGTTCTCAGCTAGGACAATTGTACTTTTTATCAAAAGCGTTAAAGGGGTAGTTTAGTTTTGGTAGAGAGGGCGCTGCACATCGCAATTTTTTTGTGAGGTAATTAAAAACTGAGTGTCAAATTTGAGAGAACATGCAATTTTAATGGCAGAATAAACTTTATTTGGTCGAAATCGGCCCACAAACGGCTGAAATATCAATAAATGTATCTGATCTTATAATTATTTGGGGCCCAAATAATTAACGGTTTTTTCAAAAAATTCAAAAAAATGCTTCCACTTTTTCAAAAAATTTCGAAAATGTTATTTAAGTAGTTGTTGATGTTCTCTCTATAAAATCAGTCTGGTAATAAAACATCACATGCATTATTGTGTATGGAAAATGGTTGAAACTGACGCTTTTAAAAAAGCGCCCTCTCGTGATCAAAATGGCTCTTTTTGAATGATAACATGCTTTTTACTTAGTCATTTTGCAAGTTTGTATACTTTTCGAGCATAGTGGAGTTATTACTATTAGTTTTTAAGGTTATTGTCCAGGTTTGGTTACTAAAGTTCAGCCTTACCAAAACTAAACTACCCCTTTAATCAACGTGATTGAAATAAAAGATTTAAATGATAATTATCTTCATATACTAAAGGGACATTTGAAAAAATCAAACCCTATTTTATTCTTCTTTTACCATAAGCTAAACAACACGGTAGAAGAGAAACGAGGAAGCTCCAAGTAATTTTCGTGGATTTGGACACTTTACAGGTATGACTTTAAGTTGGGAAAAAAAGGTAAATGTCATGCAATTTTTTTGCTTTATTTCGCATCGGCGTTCCATGCTCCTAAAAAAAAGTCATTTATAGCAGAGCGGGAATGTGCGCACGTGTCACCCGATTCATGACATCACATGCAGACCGCAACGCGGAGGAATGTGCATTGTTTACATGCAGAGCCTATAATGCTTATGAATTGCTAAGAAATGAATTGTAGCAGGATGCAGCTACACATCTGAGTGTATATCGTCCATGATATAAACCTGAACAAATGTTTGCAAATATTGAAACAAATGGAAATAATATCTCTGTGTCAACGTGAGTATTGCACTCAGCGTGTACGTCTATGACCGAGCTAAACTGCGATTGCCTGCAGGTGACGTCACAAAGATGACGTCATTTTTTGTTCGACCGGGACTCAGTTTTTTTACGGGGGTTCCGAAAGTGAATTTACAAGTTGATGTTGTTATTTTACCGGGTTTTCCCACGAGGAAAATATGTTTGTATTAGTAATCTTCATGAAAATCTACCTTAGATACAGTAAAACCCAATTTTGAGGCAGTTTTCTTGTCACCATACCTTTAAATGTCTGTGCATGTGTTTGGCATGGGCGTCGATCTGTCATTGATACCCATTCATCAGGGGGATGATCTATTTATTCACCCCCCCCCCCCCCCCCCCCCCTGATGAATGGGTATTACGTAAGCATCGACACCCATGGTGTTTAGAACAAATACATAACTTGCGTTAAAAGAAGCAAAAGTAAATAATGGATATCTTTCTCTTCTTTTTTTGACAACTCGGACAGAGGTGTAAAATAGAGCTTTGGCGATCAGACATTGCCGTGCATCGGAGGGCCTCGACTGACTTGTCCGTCGAGAAGCCTGCACAACACATGTTTTCCCGCCTTTCGGGTCTGCTCTAACATGGCTAAGTTGGTAAAAACCGATCCTCAAAAATAGTGTGAAAATAATAGCGAATTTGTATTATGTTATTTTGTTCATTTAGTAATTGGCGAATGAAATATTCACAGCTGAATAAACCGCCAACAACAGGGGCTACGTCCATGAGGAGATGCTCATGCAATCGTCGCGTTAATAGCCCTCCGTACGCAGAGCCGACTCGACTCGATCCCACTGGTTTTCAGTCGGTTCAGCTCAGTATATATACATTGACTCAGGACTCATGTTTTGCCGGTCAAGAGCCAGTAGGAGATCATTTGAGGCCGATTCAATATGATGAATCGGCTCCGTATGAGCGAAACCGACTCTATAGCCTGACTGAAAACCAGTCGGATCGGGTCGAGTCGGCTCTGTGTGCGGAGGGCTTTATTTTGTTAATTATTCCTGACATGCTTTCAGCTCAGACGTGAGGCCTTGTTAAAAGGCTATTTAATTAGCTACCAAGACATCGCTATCATTCGTAGGTTCACCATATCGGCCTTATTCCTACATCTTATAGATACTGATTGATATAGGTTCTGTCATGCATGTGTATTATGATGTATAATATAATGTCGCGCGTGTTAAAATCATCGCATTGTAATGTTCACAAACAAAACATACTTAGCGCGTGGTGGGGATATGGAACTGCATCCTTTTAAAACAAAATTTGCGATTTGTATTCGTATATACAATCCAAATTACAGCGTTGTTCGATATATTTTAAAATGTCATATGGGTGTTTTATTCATCCGAGACCGGGTTTTAGTCGGTCGAGACCATGTTTTAGTCGGTCGAGATCAGGTTTTAGACGGTCGAGACAGCCATTTTTTGGTCAAAGGGGGGGGGGGGGGGTAAACCCCCCTCCCCCCCCCCCCCTGGGTACGCCTATGCAGTCAAGACAAGAAAGGCTGATACAGTTCAGGCAGAAGAACTTTGATCTTATACATCATCGACTATGTGGTTAATAAACACCATGGATGTCTCATAATTTAGAACTTAGACGTAATACAATCACATTCGTTTGCTATAATGTTCTCAACTCTGCATTATTTATTTTGTCGTGTTTATTTATACCTTTGATACTAGAGGGTTGAAATTGGCCGATGCAACTCTTAACATGCTTAACGGGATCTAGTAATAATTATTGTATAAGTCCCCCAAAATACATTTTATATACATTCACCACTTTGTGCACATGTCAACAAAGTTACTAGATCCCTTTAAGTACTATAACGTAAATGCCGGGGCATCAATCGGTTTCGAACTCGCGACCCCGTGATAAGAAGCCACGCCTTAAAACCAATCGTGTCACAACACCACCACCAAAATGGTGTTACATAAATTCTCTGACTCCATAAAAGTCATGTATCATGTTACAACCTCGTAAAAAAAACCACCGTAAAAATGTAATGAAAACAACTCAAATATTTATAGCGTGTTCTATTAACGACATCATATTTTTCAACTTCATAAATTCTGCATGGAGATTTGTTTTTATTACGTCGATGTTATGGCGCAGCCAGGGTAAATCTAGTTGGGGGTCTCGAATCTATGTGACCCTGCATTTTATATACCGTATACTAGTATATTATTTCGTGAAATGAGATTGAACGCCTTCTAAAGCCATTTAAAATGATCTGTATCGCTATGCAAAACTGAGATGAGGATGTAAGTCGGAATAAAAGAGTGAGAAGGGCGTCAAGCCGATTTCTTTTTTGCTAAATTGATCCAGACTAAAAAAAAACACAACGTTTTGTTTGTTTCATTATGTTTCTGACGCCACCAGCGGTGTGTGAAGGACTACCTGATAGTGATACGTAAGAAGGTACACCAACTTTTTGAGTCACACTTAATTTATTCATTTATATTTTGTCTCTCTTTTCTGTATAATCTTGGTTTCATGCAGTTGGCCAGTAATTGGGGGCACCTACTATAATATACACAGTGCCTCTATCTCCGTAGCTACGCGCATGTACGTAAGGGTATTGGGGCAGCTAGAGAAGGGGTAAATGATCTTCACGCTAGGAGGGGGAGGGGAGAAAGTACTCCATATGTCCCCCTTCGCTACGCCACAAAGTGCGAACAGTCTTGCTTTTCTAGCTGTAATATATATCCTGTCGTCAAACCAGCGGTAACACATTCCCACGTAATTATCTCTCGCCTTTGCTCGGCGTGAATAGCAAACCAGCAAGAAAGACTGAAAAATATGTATGCACGAAGGAGATCAACAAAACATAAATATATATATATTATACCAAATAGGTATTCGTCGTATACCTCTTAGTAGGATATGCAAGTAGAACATGGACATTGCCGACGAATTTAGCACGATCAATATTACCATGATTTGAGCAGCAGGAGCACGCACGCACGCACTAAGAACATATTGGCGCGAATGTGTCCCTTTTAACAGTGTAAAAGTGCAAACCCTTCAATTTCAATTTCAAGGTGCATACAATATGATGTAAAGGTGGATAGGTATTCACTTAGCTGCTAAGGGTGCAAAGTTGCTCCTTTAAGAGAGCTGCACGTATATATACTATTGGCGTGTTGCACCTTTAAAGGTATACAGTTGCACCCTTTCTCATATATTGTTTCGGATGCCCTCCCCCCCCCCCCCCCCCCCCACCCCTCCCCCGATAACAATCGATTATAAGTTTGCAACATTTGAAGAAGAGAAGGCGCGCATTTGTACTTATAAGATTCCAACTCGTGTCTATTACCATTATTACTACAGCGGGAAGAGGAAGTGGTACGAAGAAGCAACCTTTAATATACTATCCTACGTACAGCTTCGGTCGTTCAGTGTATGGAGGTAAATTAAATTGGTATAATATAATCATATAATATTTTAAGTAACTCGCGTGTTAATCGGATTTGGAATCACTGTAGTGCGAACAGTATGACTAATACGGGAAAAGGTAGGCTTTATTATAATGCAGTAATGTAGTTAGACCAAGGAGGTTCCTAATACCTCCTTGGCTAGACCCTTGTCTTGTCGTGATACGTACATAGTCGCATGGTATAAGTCATACACAAGCATGTTCACCAACTATGGATGAACAATAACGCCTTGCTGAGGCATTATCTTTAGTGATGTGATGTGCATGCTCGTCCTCCTCCTCTTCTTCTTCTTCTTCGTATTTTTATCACCACCACCATCATCATCACCGTCCTCGTCGTCATCATCACCATCACCACCATCACCACCATCCGCATCCTCCTCCTCCTCCTCATCATCATCATCATCACCCTCATAATCATCATCTACCACCGAACCACCATCCCTCCTCTCCATCCTCATCATCCTCCTCCTTCTCCTCCTATATACTCCTCGATCTTCATCATCATGTTCTTCTTCTTTTTCATCATCACGATCAATACCATGATGATGCTTCAATATTATCACCATCATCAGCATCGTCACTACTACCGATAGCTGACTTCTTATGCTGTTAATCTCATCTTGTTCATCATGTGGGTTCGAAAATTGATAAATGCACATCATCTAACAAGCGGACAAAAAGGTATGTTAGCGATCCAACAGATAGGCTTGATTTGTTCCCCACGTGTGCGCGAGAAATGAAATACCACTTGCCCCGGTTAACGATCGAAGTCAAGGTATACGCATAGTATTGTATATTATATGGGCATTAGATTGTAATAATAAACTATATGCTAAATATTAAAGGGCGAGTATTGGCAGGGCGAGTATGGACATTATCATCATATTATTGGTGCCATCTGAAGTTTGAAGAAAAAATATTTGTTCTATTATATACTCCCACAATATTCACATAGCACATACTGTACTTTCCATTGTCATTGTAACAACACATTTCAGTTGTGCAATAATCCAATGATAGGTAATATAATTACAAACGTAAAAACTAAGTACCTCGAACTCGAAGGCAATTCCAAAGACACAACTATTTTTTTTTTAATTCCATATCTTGTTATTCATTCATCAAATCACTCAATTATAAGGTTTTTTAACAGTAATTAAGAGATTGAAAACTAAAGAACTTGATTTCATTCACCCGATCTTTATCAAAATATGCGGCCGTCTATAAAAAAAAAAAAAAAAAAAAAAAAAAAAGACTATGCTTCCATATTGACCATTGGTAGCAGTGATGAACAGAAGTTCATCAGATGTAGTAGCAGTGATGAACAGAACAGAAGCAAGATTTAGAAAGGCCCAAAGATGGGCCAAATTAAGAAGCCTCAAGTCCGGGGCGATGAGCGAACATTCCCTAACAAGACGCAGTGCACCAAGCCAGGTCAGAGCAGCGAGGGGACAAACCGTCCTATATAAATTATGCACATGATACGGTCAAGTATGAGACAGTCATCTGGGTCCAGTTGCAGAAAGAGATGCAATCGATTGCAAAGTTGCAATCAATTGTAAATCAGAAAATATGCGTGTTTCAACCAATCAGATTTGCGCATTTAAAACACATGATCTGACTTACAATTAATTGTAATTTACAATCGATTGTATCTCTCCCTGCAACGGGGGCCTGGTCATGAGAGGCAACTGTTCATCTGTTGACCATTAATTTGAAGCAGTGATACACAGAAGTGAAGCAAGAATTGGGGAGACCCAACGAAGAAGAAGCATAACGTCCGGGCGACGAGGGAACATTCGCTCTCAGGGGCGGATCTAGCTTTTTGCTAAGGGGGGGGGGGGGGGGGGGGTTGACCCAATGACGATGCGGATACTGTGTGGGTCTGGACACATGATGGCGTTTTTCTATGCACATCACATTTTCACTTGGCAGCCCAAGGGGGGGGGGGGGGGGGGTTAAACCCCCTAAACCCCCCCCCCCCCCCCCAGTAGATCCGCCACTGGCTCTACAAGATGCAGTGCACCAAGCCCAGGATAGACCTGAATGAACATATGATACCTCGTGGGAGAGTGAAAGGATACACCGTCGTATACAATAAAGTCATTTACTAAACTTGTGTGTCGTGTCGTAATGTCGTGTCGTGTGTCGTGACGGGTTTGGTTTGACGGCGCCTTTAGACATCATTATCAGACTGTATATGTATATATCTATTGACAATTGGCATGGTAGCAATGCTGAACATAGGGTAATCACGAATTAGGAAGGCCCTAAAGCCCGGCGCAGACAGAGCCGACTCGACCCAATCAGACTTTATCAGGTTTTCAGTACGGCTAGAATCGGTTTCGCTCAGTCGGAGCCGATTCAACATGTTGAATCGGCCTCGAATGACCTCCGACTGGCACTTGACTGGCAAAGCTGGAGTCCTGAGGCAACACATCATACTGAGTTAATCAGGCATAAGATGGGTCGATGCATCAAACAAGCATCAAATCCGGACCGTTGGTGAAACACCCTTTATAATTTACAAGAGGCAGTGCAACAGGCCCAGGTCAGATCTGATTGATGGAATAGAATAACCTGTATAGAAGTCATAGAGCGAAGGGACACATCATCATATATATATACAATAAATTAAATTAAGTTAATCATATCAAACAGTATTTTTTTTAATCTATCGACCATTTGTAGCAGTGCTGGACAAAGATCTTTAGACGGGGGAGATGGGTCAAGCAGAGAGCATCGATAATGTTTACGTGGGGAACAGCCGGTGTTAAACATATTAATCAAAATAGGGGTTTCTAATTCATGACTTGAATTTCTATACTTCCTCCCCCCTATAAACATGATAAAATAAGTGGTAGGAATAATTAGGTGAGGAAGGGTCACATATATTTCTGTGGATGTGTGTGCGTGTGTATGTGTACGTATTTATGTGCGTGTGTGCGTTTGTGTGTGTGCGTGAGTGTGTGTGTGTGTGTGTGTGTGTGTGTGTTATGAATGGGGGGTGTGTGTGTGTATTATGAATGGGGGGTTTTCCACTGGTTATTTCAATATAGAAAGGGGTGTCAGACAAGGTGATCCATTGTCGCCCTATTTGTTTTTGATTGCAATAGAATTGTTGGCACATGAAGTAAGGAGGGACAAAATAATTCAAGGGATGCATTTTGGGGAGCATGAAATAAGACAAGTATTGTATGCAGATGATATGACAATTTTGTTGAAAGATATAAACTCTATAAGAAGGTTGCAATATATATTTGAAGAATTTGAAAAGTAAGTGGTTTGAAAGTTAATAAAGAAAAGACACATTTTATGTATATGGGTGAGGAAACTGGGAAACCAGATGAGCCTTTATTTGGACAATTTGTTAAGGAAGTAAACATTTTAGGGGTTAATTTTTCGGTTTATTTTAGATTAAAAGACGATTTAAACTATAAAGAAATATTAAGTAAAATTAAAAAGCTTCTAGGCTGGTGGCAACAACGGGATTTGACTATTATGGGTAAAATACATTTATTAAAAACGTATGCGTTAACAAAGTTGAATTATGTTTCATCTCTCCTTGTTGTTCCCGTATGGGTTTATATAGAAGTGGAGAAAATATCGTTTGATTTTATGTGGGGAGGGAAAGATCGTATAAAAAGAAAAATTATGTATCAAAATTATAATTATGGTGGAGTAAAAATGATTAATTTTGAAATATTTGTTAGAACGCAGCGGATAATGTGCGTTAAACGACTATTATATGGAGAAAGAAAAAGAAAGAAATTTGGGATGGAAGTTATTTGTTTATTATTCTTTAAGTTCAGTAGGAGGAAGGTTAATTTTCTTATGTGATTATGAAATGTCAAAGATGAAGTTTATGTTGAAGATTCCACCTTATTATTTGGAAATGTTGAAAGCTTGGAAAGAGATTGATAATTTAAGGCATTTTAATGGTCGTATGAATCCAATTATATTTAATAATAGGAACATATGTATAACAAAAAATAAGATGGTATTTGATAAAGAATTATTAGAACGAGGGATAGTTATGTTGAACCATATAATGGATAATGGACTTGTTAAACCCGTTGCATATTTTTTGAATTCTGGTATGAGAAGTGAGAATTTACTTACAATAATTGATATATATCATGCGATTCCGAGGGATTGGAAAAATTATTTAGGTTTGATACGATTTTGTGAGGTAGACTTAATAAATTATGATATTAATTTATATCTTTTGGATACAAATGTAAGTTTTAAGGATGTACCATCTAGAAAAATATATGATTATTTTATTAGAGAATTACAAAAGTCATATGTTTTACAGATAAGAGATGGACAAAATGATTTTAATTTTATAGATAAAGAAATGTATGAATGTTTTTTAAAACCAAGAATAACATTAATTATTGGGAAACAGAGAGAGTTTCAATTTAAGTTACTGCATGGGGCAATATACACTAAAACACTAAAGATCATTTATTTAGATTTGGATTTGTTGAAGATAATTTCTGTAAACGGGAAAGGGAAACATATTCGCATATATTTTTATTTTGTTTAAATGTAAAAGTAATATGGAAAGCCTTGATACAACGTTTTAAGTTAGATGAAATAAAGGACTTAAAGTGGCGGGATATATTTGTTGGTTTATTAGGTAATTCAAATAGAATAAAATGCTGTAATACCATTATTTTTATGGTAAAATATATTTTATTTGTATTAAGAAAAGAGGGTGTTCTACCAAATATTGATAAAATTCAGAAACTGTAATTAGATTATAAGGACCAGGAAAAGGGAATAGCAACTAAAATGGGGAAATTAGGATTACATTTACAAAAATGGGAAACCGTAAAATTAGAATAATACTGAAATGAACTCTTCAAACGCGATGTTTCTCCCGTGAGCTTGTAACATTTAAAAAGAATTGATTTAAGTATGTATTTGGTAAAATTATTTTTTTAATGTGAGCAGATTTCCGGGGCAGGGAGGAGAGGGTGAGTGTGCAAGGGGGTGGGGGAGGGGGCGGTTGGGTGGGGGCGGTGGGGAAGGGAGAAGTAGCATGTCTTACTTCTTTTTATCTTTTGTTAAATCTCCATTGTGTTGAATTTTTGCATTACACTTGATTTGTACACTGTAAACTGGTATTATTTAAAATGTTATTCAATTGTAAATGTTATGTTAATTTGGAGAAATAAAAATCATTACAAAAAAAAAAAAAAAAGTGTGTATGTGTGTGTGTGGGTATGTGTGTGTGTGTGGGGGGGGGGGGGGGGGGGGGGTGGACTGTATCCCCCTGCCACCCCTCCATAGTTATGCCACCACTTCAAGTTAAACTGCATGCGACCCCAATCAAAGGAACATGTATGCAATGTTTGTTGTCTCGACAAGACAGTGTTTACATCGCACACACAATCGGTTAATCATTAGACATTTACATCCTCAGTAGCATCGACAGCTTGCTTGTGTGTTTACTTAGCTTATTTCGGGAATGTAGTAATCCATTCGGTAATACCACGATTCAACAAATCAGTTTGAAATAGTTTGTATAAAATAGCATCAGCTACCTTTAAAGTGGTAAAACGGGGGGCAAAAACTATTAAACAAAAGGTTGGGAAAATGTCTATTTCTGTGATGTTATAATCCACTGAAGGATGTGTGAAAATTTTATTGTAAATGAATGTCATAATGTAAAGTGATATTCCCTAAATAATTGCACTGATTCTGTACACATTTATAAATATCCACTAGATACCCTTCAATCATACTTATCTTTGTGACGGTAGAAAAAAAATGGAAAATAGAAAGCTGCTCCGTGCTTCTATTGGTAATACGAATACAATGAGGTATGTGAGAACCGCTAGAGTTCCATCTTCCACTAAGTTTTCAGGATTTTGACAATGTGACTAGTTTAAGCATTGATATCAGGTGTTCAAAATCATGTTTCAGTTTAGATTGGTAATAACTCAAACAATTGTGCGGGAATGAACACAGATGATGGCTGAATAGTGTTCAAATGATATATCCTTGGTCAAAATGCTGTAGATGTGTGTGTGAGAGAGCATAAAACTGTATGATAGGTATGTATGTGTGTATGTGAGGTTGTATGTGTGTATATATGTGCATGTGTGTGCATGTGTGTGTATGCGGTTGTGTAAATCATTTTCATTGACAAGTTCTCATGTATATGTTATGTTTGGAGGAATACAACACTATTGAAAATTCTTGACAAAAGTATGTTGTATCGTGTGTCTTCGTATGCATGTGCGAGTGTATGTAACAACACAGTCATGTTATAATGGGCGGGAGTAGGTAATCGGAAGTACAAGAGAAATGTGACCAGGTATAGACAAATCAGGCTCATGTCCGCAACAATCGAAACTGAGAATATTGTATATTGAGATGGGGAAAAACGATCTTAACTTGCTTTGAATTGAACACATTCATCATGTTCTTACAAAAATGAAAACATTTTGGCACAACTACGATTGTATATTTCAAATTTTGCTGCTACAGGTGTTAAAAGAAATGCATGTTTTTCACAGTTGCTGCAAATTATGAGCTGCAGACAAAAGCCTTATATTGGCAGTGATGGTCACAAATGCCATATTTATATAACTTCAGCTGTTGCTCTTCTCGTAATGCCAACTTTTTTATGACATAATAATCTGCCGACAGTTGCCGTAATATTACATTTCTTAAACCAACATAGATATCAAACCCTAACTAAAACCAGGGAGGCGGTATAACTATAAGCTAACCCTAACACTAAAAATAAAACTAACACTTACACGAAAACAATGATAACGTGGAGATAAATTCTTGGAGTAATTGTCGCTGAAGCGTACTATCACCATGCCAACATCGACTTTATGCTAAGGAATCGCAGGACTATTCTACTGTGTGTTATATCATGATAATAATTATAATAAACATGATGATAACGATAATAATGATAATGATAATAATAATAATAATAATGATAATACTACTAATAATAATAATCATAATAATAACAATAATAATAATAATAACAATAATAATAATAATACAATAATAATAACACTAATAATGACAACGCCTCAGGTCTTGGACTGAATTTGGTGCCAAGGGCAGTTAACTAGTGCAAAAGGAAACAAAATTAACACTACAAAACATTATATCTAGGCCAATATTACTGACATTGGTCTGTGTGGGCATGGTGGGTGTCACGCAATAACGGGTACAGTTAATAAAACACCGTAGTAGGGTCCATGGTTAAATCATACTGTTCAACTTCGCCATGGATTTATTTTGTATTATCTGCTATATATAGCCTGAAACTCGTGACGCATAAATATAATGTATTATTTATAATGCGGTCAATATTACATATGTTCTATCGACAATGTCAAATCAATTTACCATATTTTGACTTTTTTGAGACATTAATTTTACAGCGCTTTCATTTGAAGGTCAGCCGACAGACGAAATAATGATTTCAGTTCGATGTTGTTTCCCTCTCTGTGTAGGTAACACTACATTGCGCTGGGCAATGTATATAGGTGGGCATGAGCCATGAAGGCACGGTCTTACCAATATTTTGAGGGACAAAAAAAAAAATTTCTATGAAAAAATGGAGAAAAAAAATACATGCATAATACCTGCCCCTAATAATCGCGTGCCCCGCCCCCCCCCCCCCCTAAAAATAAAATAAAATAAATAACAAATAAAAAATCAGTCCAACCACCCTATACGTCACTGTTACATTATTGGCTGCAATGGTCCCAACGTGTTAGTATTCGGTACAATACAACAACATAAAACTACATTAAACACTCTCACATTGATTGTCCATAATTGTCTCGTTTCTGACACAATAAAACCCGTCAAGTTATTTTGCTTCACTGAAATTCATGGCACCTGAAACTTCCATTTCCACAACCCTTGCTATCCGTATCCCAACCCCTAATCCAAATCCCAAATCCTAACCCTCTAAAACATGACTTTGCTATATAGTGGAAGTCGAAATGGGAGTAGACCAAATGGGAGTATAGACCAAACGAGTGTAGACCAAATGGCAAGTTACCTTTCAATAAAGTATGCTCCAAAATTTAAATATAAGCAAAATAATATAGTCTTTCATCGGAATATTTTTGATATTAATCGATGGGTTTAGTTATTATACAAAACTATAAGCGACTCGACTTAGGGCAGTATTACTACAACCTCTGCATAATTATCACGCATCGCATTGCGCTATACAGAGTGTGAGTCAAATAAAACGAAACCGGATTTTAATAGCTTATAAACCAACAATTCTAAACATAATATGTTGATATTGATATCATGTTAAAGCTTGGAAAATTGTGTTTGAAATGATATATCATACACTCTGATCACCTTACACTTCACCGAACGCGACCTAATCATGTAATTATCCAAAGTCATGCCCACACTACCCGTGTCCAAGTTTGCAGCGTTCTTATTTTGTGAATGGTTGCATCATTCTGTTGTCTGATTTTCAAAGATAACTTCATCCTACATGTCCTATTCATCGGGCCCCCTGCCTCCAAAAAGTGGGGTTGCCAATGGGAGGAGGATGGGGGGGGGGGGGGGGGACCTCCTTCCACCTTGATAAACATGAACACACTGGCAACCAGTTGTCATTTTGTTTTGATTCAACAAAGGATATTCTTGAAATGTTCTTTTGAAGAAGAAAAAAACGGTCGCAGACACATCCATTCATGATGGAACAAGACAACGGCAAACTTGGACACGGGTAGTTTTTGCATGACTTTGGATAATAAGGTCGCATTCGGTGAAACATAAAGCGATCAAAATCTATGATATATCATTTTAAAGGCGATTTCTCAAGATTTAACACGATACCAATATCAACATATATATGTTTAATATTGTTGATTTATAAGCTATTAAAATCTGGTTTCGTTTTATTTGACTCACACTGTATATAATCTGAATCAACAGTTTCTATAGACCCGGATTCTTTAGTACGTCCATACAGATTGAGGACTAAATGTTACATTTACCCTTGATTGATTAATACGCGTACTAAACGAGTATCATATAAGATGAGCACATCATTTAGATATGACCGACAATCCGTGTTAAAAAAGATAAACAATGTATTATCAAAAGAAAGGACTACCTTATCAATGTGGACCACACAAGTATGCACTTAACTTTTCAATTTGATTATGTGTCTTCATGAAAGTGCATGCATAACCAAATTATAAAGTTTAGATCTGAAAGGGATCTAGTAACTTTGTTGACATGTGCAAAAATTGATGAGTGGTTGATACAATGTATATTGTTGTTATCTGATAACAAATAAAATGTTGTGTGCAAATATCAAGTTCAATGGAGGTTATATGGCCGAGTAATGAGCAAAAAGGCAAAGTGATATTCACTAACTCATTGCACTCACTTTGTACACGGTTTTCGCGGTCCAGTGGATAATTTAACATCCGTGAACACTTCAATCGTAAATATCTTTTTAACGAAAAGGAAATTTGAAGAAAAAAAACGAAACCTGCATGTCCCATGCGTTTATTGCGAATCCAACAAGGTATGAGGGAACCGCTAGAATTCCAATTGGATTTTGAGGATTTGGACAATGTTTCTAAGTCCCTTTAACGTGATATGATTACTGATTATTGGACTGTATAAACCATTATTCACAGGTTCTTTAGGTAGGACCGATCATCCATGAAGCTATTGAGAAACTTTAATTATGAACACTCCCTACCGCAATAATTTTTGTTTTCTATAGAAAACCTCGAGTACTATTGAATCAGGGGTTAGGGTATACAGATTTATTGATATGGAGAAAATCAATCATAGTTTTGTAATTTCTATCACTTGTCTGAAACGTATCAGTATCTCGATCGCATGACTATGCATTTACATATTCATATTCTCATACTCATAATGATGACTTGGCCACAAATAATACATACTATTATTATAGTGAACGGTTATACATCAAAACTGTCATATTCGAGATTATGTTAACAAAATATTTAGGTATTTAGGTAGGACCGATCATCCATGAAGCTATTGAGAAACTTTAATTATGAACACTCCCTACCGCAATAATTTTTGTTTTCTATAGAAAACCTCGAGTACTATTGAATCCGGGGTTGGGGTATACAGATTCATTGATAATAAAGATATGGAGAAAATCAATCATAGTTTTGTAATTTCTATCACTTGTCATATTATCTGACCAACAGAAACGTGTCGTTATCACGATCGCATGACTATGCATGTACATATTCATATTCTCATACTCATAATGATGACTTGGCCACAAATAATACATAATATTATTATAGTGAACGGTTATACATCAAAACTGTCAAATTCGAGTTTATGTTAACTGAATATTTTAAAATGTTCTTTATTAGGTTTCATATGATATGATTTTCATGAGAATTCTGCAAAATATAATTGCGAGAGCTATTATTTTGTTAAGGTACTGAGTTGATACGGAAACTGAGCAATTTGGAAGACGTAATCGTAGCTAGTGATAGTAGCGTGGCTCTCCAAGTTGGTATATTAGGGATGAACTCAGAAGCTAGGAGAAGTTAAACTAAACTCCCATTTTAATATAATCATACTGAAATATGGGGGGAGGGGGGGGGGGGGGGAGGGGGGGGGGGGGGGAGGCTGTACCCCGGGAGTTTCGAAGAGATTGATAAGCCGTCAAATATGACCTCATTATATTTGGGGAATTTACACAATTTCAAATTCAATCAGCAGTATGATGCTGAGGCAAAAATCACACACAGATATATCATATTTAAACAAGACATGGACTCCCCGGGGAATGCTGTCCCCGTCATGCCCGTGTAAATACACCATCACGGCTTACTGAGGTACAACGTACTCATCGAACTAACCATACATATGATTCTATTATATGAAACGACAGGTGAATTACCATAACAATAAGCGAAACTTCCTGATACTGATGCAGTATAATCCCTTTGCCTGTCAGAGCTAATACAGGCAGCTATTATACTGGGGTGAATTTAAGAATAAACTCAGAAATATTCACAATGCTAGGAAATGAGCTATAGGTAAACTAAACAACGATTATACGGAATAGGGTGGTGATGGGGGTGGGGGGGGGGGGGGGGGTAGGAGGCTGCACCCTCGAAGTTTTGCACGTTGTTCAAATCCTCACAACTGTTTTGGATAGCGTTTCTCGCATACCTAGTTGTATTCGTGTTAACAATAAAAAACATGGAACAAGTCTTGGTTTTTCGAATTTCCCTTTCGGTACGAAGTCAGGACAATGAGTAAACGAATATCACTTTACATTTTCGCTCATATAAAAATAACATCCATTTGACATGAAATACTCACATATACTCAGTGGACATATCAGATCACAACAATTCACGTTGTATCAACCATTCATCACATTTTGCACAAGTCATGTCAACAAATTTAGTAACTATAGATCCCTTTAATACTCGGTTACATTTGACTGCATTTCTTGAAAAAGTGGTGATTACAATGAAACTGTATATTCAATTTGCTTATTAAATTATAAATGTATTACTTTAACTGTACAGGGAAGGAAACCAAACATGGACCCCGTTGCCAAAAGAGATAAAATCGATTGTTTTACAAATTAATTGTAAGTCAGAAAATGTGCGCGTTTCAACCAATCAGATGTGTGCATTTAGAACACATACTACTGACTCACAACTAATTGTAAGTTACACCCGATTGTATCTCTTTCTGCGACGGGGCCCCGTTCACACGATTTAATAAATTAATACATGATTTTTCTTTTTGGGTCTCCAAGGAGGGGAGGGGAGGGGGGGGGGGGGGGGGGTGGTCGGGGGCGTTCGCCATCTCTGCCCTCAGTAGGCTACGCCACTGAGTTTTATCTGTTTACCTGAAATCCTTCGAGTTTTGGAGTATAACGCTCTCTCGTTCAATCTTGTCATATCCCTCTGCTTCAAACGGTAACACCTTTTCTATCGGGCCGAAAACTCCGTTGTGGTAGAGAGAAAAAACGAACGAGATGGTTAAAATAACGTAGAACGTCCGTTTCATGGCCGAATTCTTCCTGGAATGCATTTTTCATCCAACGATTATGATAAAAGTACACAAATCTCGGCTTCCTGGTGTATAAAAAGGCAAGTCACTCATCAGGAGTGCATGAAGACACATTGGCTTGGTAGTGTCGCATCATTGAGGATACCAGTTCTCTAGTCACACGCGATCGGCGGCGGTAGTGGTTACTATTATAATAGTGGATGCATCTCTAGAACTCCAGAAGCCCTATAAAATGCTCGCGGAGCTTGGTTGAGGGGTTTAGCACGTTTGATCTCTCAGCACGCATCTGGTCACAATGTATGATAACTCTATCATCTGTGCATGCCAAAGTTTATTTTCCCAGCACGACTACATAATACTCACGGTATGCAGAGTACGTACGACGTACGGCCGCGTTACGCCACCCGCACACTTGAGTACCTAAGCATACAAACAGTGTGTGGACCCTGCTTATGACGGGCAACGAGTGTCATCAAAATAAGATATTAAATTACATTGATCGATGTGAGTGAAAGAATCAGCAACCTTTTTTGAAGAAAAAAAAAGGAGATTCATTTTCGACCAATTAATCAATTTAACAACGTGTGGACCTTGCTTATGACGGGCAACGAGTGTCATTCAACAGTGGCGGATCTACGGGGGGGGGGGGGGGGGGTTAGGGGGTTTAACCCCCCCCCCCCCCCCCCTTGGGCTGCCAAGTGAAAATGTGATGTGCATAGAAAAACGCCATTATGTGTCCAGACCCACACAGTATCCGCATCGTCATTGGGTCAACCCCCCCCCCCCCCCCCCTTAGCAAAAAGCTAGATCCGCCCCTGTTCAATACGATATTAAATGTTATCGACTGGTGTAAGTGAACGAATCATGCACCGACCTTTTTGTTACAACTGAAAAATCGATCAAGTTTCAGCAATCTATGGACCATTGCTTAGTTTGAAGGGCAGTGCGTGTCATCACAATAAGATATTAAATGTTATCGATTGGTGTAAATGAAAGATCCGTTGATATTTGCTTATTTGGTCAAAACAAAAATCGATCGACTGTATTTGAACATTAATGAACCAGTTAAGCAATGAGTGTATTATAGACCCTGCATATGACGGACAACGAGTGTCATCAAACTTGGTTATTAACATAATCGATTTGACTCGGAGTGAGTGGAGGAAAAATCCGTCTAATTAATAAAATGAATATGTGTAATATATTAATATGCCCGTCGATGTAAAAAAAAATACATACAAATAAACCAAAATCTTGAATAACAAATTGTTATAAAATGATGTACATAATCATTGCAACAGGCCTGCATTGCAACCCGCAACGTGTCCAACTCAATGTCAAGCTCTCGAGGTGGCAAACTTAGCGGAAAATGTTCCATGTTTCAGAAGAAAGAAGGGCGCCCTTTTTATTTAACGGCTTCTATTCGAATTAAAACAGCTTCATATTAACGAAGCCGTTAATATGTCTTACTACCACTTCAGCATATGATAGTTGAATGAGGACCAATGTTTTTAGTAGTAAAATACAATATCTTGTTCACAAAATACTTTTTTATTTCACTTTATTTTATTGAATGCCACACTTATTGGTTCATCGATCGGTTTCGAACTCGGGAAATCATCGAATACCAATCGTGCCAAAGTGACTCTACAATGTTGTATGACCCTAGACACACGCCATACCAACTAGTACCGATGTGAACGTACGTACACATCGATAAGCTGTACCTCAATTTTGTTTGCGATGGTAATAACATTGCTGCCTTTGCTGGCACTTTAATTTATTGACAATTACTTATTAACGTTTATCCTATTCGAATTAAGCGCCATTTCGAAATTATCGACGGATAGAAAATACAAGGTTATAATAGATGGCCATTAAAATCTCTTGCCGTTCTGTGTGTTTTAGTTTGGTATAGCGGTATCATAATTAAAAGTGGCTAACGAATACACGCATATTATTGCCAGTCTTGAGCGTGCATAATTTCACTAGGCAAATAATTAACGAACTTATGCACAATGTTGACATGGTCGATATTATCAACATTGCCATTTGGCAACGTCATTATACATGTAGAGTAGGTCTGTATAATTTCTTCCTATTCTATAGAAATACATTAAAGATTGTTCCAATCTCATCTGATGTATTTTGTATTTTTTAAATTTTTTTATACCACAGATTGTCCCCTTACGTTTGTTATTGTTTGTCAACCGTTGGGGTGTGGGGGGGGGGGGGGGGGGGGTGCCCCCCGTAGCAACGCCACTGGTCCCAATGTGTTAAATGTGTCGGTTATCATATCATAAGACAGATCCGGTTTAGAACAATATTACGGGATTACGATTTTGGCAGGCTCTACTGTATTTTCCTTTTGAGAAATAGTTTTTGGTTTTATCCGGTTATATTATAGGTAAAATTACTTTAACATTCGACGGGCATGTAGAATGAACGTGTTGTACTTCAATCGCTTGAACGAAACATTGCATTCAAAGTATTGTGATTTGTTGACGTTAGCTAGCGTCAACAAGTATATGTAACTTTGTTGACATGTGCAACAAGTGATGAGTGGTTGATACAATGTATGTCCGCTGGGTGTTGTGTGAAAATTTCAAATTAAATGGAGTAATGAGCAAACGTGCAAAGTGATATTCACTAACTCATTGCATTCACTTTGTACACGGTTTTCGCGGTCCAGTGGATAATTTAACATCTGAACACATCAATCTTGAATATCTTTTTAACGAAAGGGAAATTTGAAAAACCGAAACATGTCCCATGCTTTAATTGATAATATGAATACAACAAGGTATGAGGGAGCCGCTAGAACTCTTTGGACAATTGGATTTTGAGGATTTGGACAATGTTACTAAGTCCTTTTAATTATTGTTCCGACTTACGAGTTTTTTTTTTTTTTTAGAATGTTTAGCATTTTACAACAGAGTTGTTGTGAGGTCGGATTCCATCTGTAATAAAAATCATGATAATATAATGTAACGTATCAGCTAGGACCTAACTTGCGACTCAGCATGTTCAAACTTCTCGAACTCTGGCGGAATTATGGCGTATCCAGGGGGCAACCGATATGGGGACAGAGACAGGAAGCGTGAGGAGGTAGAGAGAAGAGAGAGGGTGGGGGGGGGGGGGAGGGGGGGGGGGGGGGTAATAGAGAAGTGGTGAGAGTGGGATACATGAGAGAAAGGGGGTAGGCAGGGGGTATAATGACGAAGGGGGGATATGATGGTGCAATTTAGGAGGCTTTATCAGTGTGCAAAAACTTAAATGTTTTTGTTCGATTTCTGTATTGTTGGCCCATATACGTCATTGATACGATGAAGAGGGACACAGATGCACGAGAAGATTTCAAATTAAACCCCTGCCCCCCCCCCCCTTCCCCTTAGCTACGCCACTGATCTTGACACGTGTCACACTATGATAGCACATCTTCATCAGCTCCAGTGATCATTGACAGGTCCAGCTGTTCTCCAAGTTCAAGGGTCAAATGCTATTAGGCGGTCAGCTACGAAGAGTGCTGGTCGATCCGCTTCTGGTTGGAATAATCATAGAATTTCATTATGGAGATAAACAAACTATAGATAACAAACAAAAACCGCCAATTAAAGCCCCACATCGCACTGGAATTTAATTTGTATCTATCTATATATAATATCAATCCTGCTTTGATTTTCATTACTGGCATATAATTTTGATCTCATTGCACATCAGTTAGCTTCGCACACTCTATACCAGACTGATGCTTATGAACCTCATCGCTATGTTGTTATTCTGAATAGATTGTTATACCCACATTCATTTGAGATTTTGTCATGCAGTATTTATATTCAAAGCACTAATTTGCTTGTTTGTATAAACAGTATTGTATTTCATTGTGACATGATTTTCACTTTATAGTAGTTAATATCTTTGATTTAATTTATATTTGAATATATAGTTAGTTTATTGCTAAGTGTAATTGACTTTACATATTATATTTTATACTCAAACCGCTTGTTTATAATATTAATCTGACGATTTTACATTATGATATGTTTGTTCTCAAAATTGCTTGTTTATAATATTGATAAATTCTCATTATAATTGAATGTTTCGATGTTAAGCCACTTTGTTATATAGAATTATAAATACTTTTATAATGGGAGTTATTTAATTATGATGTTGTAAATTTAACTTTGGTTTACTTAAAAACGTTAGCATAAAATTGCATAACAAATTTGATTTTACATGTACTCCCATCTTAAAGGGATCTAGTAACTTTGTTGACATGTGCAAAAACTGTACTCCCACAGTACGTTTCTCAATAATTTAAAACATGTAGGGGTATAATCTTTATGATATGATGCCCCTTTTGTCTAATTTTGATGCATCAGTAATATTTATTCTTATTTTACTAGTACTTACAAAAAAAGATGTCTGTACTGTATATTATTTCAATGTTCAATCTTGTCAATTGTTGTGTATACTTCATTTTGTAAATTTGATATGTATTAGCTACCAAGCTGTTTTAATCAAATTTTGTTCAATAAAACCATTTCAATTCAATTCAATTCAACAATGCCGTAAATTTACCGGCGAGAGGGAAGTGGGAGGGGGCATATTCCCAAGCCTCATGCACTGCATTTGCTTGAAATAAAATAACTAACAAGCTACCAAAGCGCATGTTATTTTAATTGACAATTGCCGTTATTTTTATCGACATAAATGTAACCATGGTAACTATGTGTGCAGAGGTGACTCATGCCTCGATACAGCAAAATGAGAAAAATAACACTGGGACAAAATATTTAGTTTCAGTTTCAGTTTAGTTTATTTCATTTCCAACAAAAATTAAAATCAGTGTACAAAACAAAGAAAGTTTACATATGTAAAATTAAAATAGCTGTACAATGAAAACTAGAATCGTATACAATAAATATATATACGGTATTTGGAAATTCGCTACTTCCTGCTCCCCCTCCCCCTTACATATATACATCCACGGAAATGAATATACCGTCATATATATGTGTTGTATTGGTTTAACACTATGAAAGGAAAAACGATTTTTGTTCTTCAAATGATATGAATAACATTTTTTTTTTGAAAACAGTATATTATTTACACCAACCGGATGCAAGAGGCGACGTTTTGCCCCTCTTAACACGCCGACACCGGTGTCCGGAAACACAGGCTGATACAACTCCAACATTTATTTATGTTTTTGTTTAATTTGAAAAGGTATTCGTACTTTGAAAGTGCAAGTATCTACTTAAAAAAAGGGAGTATTTTCCGCCTAATATGAAGAAACATCTCTAGACATGCCAGACGCGGATCTTTTGTTTTTGTTTTTGTTTTGTTTTACAGCCTTTACCGTTTCCATCAAAGGGGCAGGGCTAATGATCTAAACCTGCCAGAATTAACTAAGATTGAATTGGGTAGATACTGAATCTAGTAGTGCCTTAGCACTACAAATATTGACAAATAGTTATGGGCAGGATATTATTAATAGTATTTGTCTGCACTCACATTAATTCTTGGGCAATCGCCAGCAAAATAATGCGTGCAAACGCGTGAGAAAGAGTGCAATTGCTGGTGAAGTTAAAGTTAAAATATCATCAGACTTATATTTGTTTGCATGATTTAACCCAAGTATAAGCGATTAATGAAAATAAACTATTATGTATTTTTATATCAATATTCTCGGGAGTATTTGGTGTATAATTCTCCCTTCTGTTATATTATTCGAATAAAGACATTTATAATTGGCAAAAATGATAATTAGCTATGAGTCTGTATTACTTTAAATAATGGTACCGGTCTTTTGGATTTCAACCAATACAATGTTGGCCAGAGCAGAAAGCTTTAAAGGAACAACACCCTAAATACTGTTCCGATATAAAAGTACTTTAAAGGGATAGTTGAGTGTTGATATAAAGAGCGCTACACACAATTTTGTTTTTGTGAGATAATGAAAAACTGAGTGTCGAATTTATAAGAGCGTACACTTTTAATGACAGAATAAACTTTATTTGATCAAAATCGGATTAGAAATGCCTGAAATATCCATAAACATTTGTAATATTTGTGAGGCCCCACAATTATTAGATAATTTTTAACCAGCCGTTAATTTTTTTTTAATGCTTCCTTTTGATTACGAAAGGTTTTTTTTTTAAAGGTATTGATTATCTCTCTATCTAATCATTATTTCAACAAAACATCACATGCACAATCTTTTATTTAAAATGGTTGAAACCAATGAGTTTTAGAGAGCGCCCTCTTGGTTTTTAACGGCTCTTTTTGAATGAAAAAAGGATTTTTACTTAGTCATTTGTAATTTTGTATTCCTTTCGAAAATGGTGGAGTTATAATTGTTAAGTTTGTAATGTAATGATGCAGGTTTTGGTTACACAAATTCAGTTTGACCAGAACTGTACTCTACCAAAGACTATATTGTCTCTAGGAGCTAAAATGGTGGCCCATTGTGGTTACGTTCATATGGCATATGTTTCACTTTCAGCATACCCATGAATAGTATCTCAGAAGTAATTATGATTATAAAGTTTGAATACAAATATTGTTGGGGACACATACTTCTGATGGTTGCTGGTGGAATCATGATTACTTAAACTAATCGCTTATACATGTATATCATCAAAGGATTACTGTTGGGTGTTGGTTAACTTTAAAGGGATCTAGTAACTTTGTTCACATGTGCAGAACTGATGAATGGTATTAAAATGTGTAGTTTTGTGATTTGATATGTCCTTTGCGTATTGTGTGAAAATCTCATGTTAAATGGATGTTTATTGGCCGAAAAATGAGCAAAGCTGTGAAGTGATATATACCTCACTCATTGCACTTAATTTGTACACAGTTATGACTATCCAGTGGATAGTTAAAAATCTGAACATTTCAATCGTCTATATCTTTTTACGAAAGGGAAATTTAAAAAACAAAACCTGTTCCATGCTTATATTGGCAATACGAATACAACACGGTATGAGAGAACCATTATATTTCTAATTAGATTTTGTGGATTTTGACAATGTTACTAGATCCCTTTAAGGAATTTATCACAGAGTAGATGGTAGGTGTCAAGATGCATCTAGTGAACATCCTGGAAATAATACAAAAGAGAGTAGGGACTATAATCCAAACTTCAGTCGCACAAATCATTCCTCTAAAATTACCGTTTTTTGTTTTTTTGTTTTTTTGTTTTGGGGGGGGGGGGGGGGGCTTGGTGACAAGGGGTGGGCCGAGGTTTGAATATCTCTTTCCATAACAATATGATTTTTTCTCCCCTAGAATATTACCGTTTTCAAAGTACAAATAAATCTGACTTTGAAATAACCTGCCATCCTACAGACACACCCACCCATACAAACAAACAAACAAACAAACAAACACAAAGCATGCAATCATACAGTATTACACAAGACTCTCAATTTACTCCTTAGTGTTAATCAGTGTACATTTGAATAATCAAATGTTCATTTAATTTCAAATTTACCAAGATTATATTGCATGCACTTTCCTCCTAATCATAGAGTATCATTTAATTTTTGGCATATTCAATGTCATGATACGAGTGTTCTTCTTTTCTGAGGCTTTCCCTTAGATTTCCACGATATGAAATTAAACAGAAATAATCAAACTACGCATTCATAAAAAAAAAAAAACTTTTAAATGAGATATTATGATTGCTTTCTACCATTCAAGCATGGTAGTATGACAAATATAACTTGTTAGTTATAACATGCACGTTTTATCTACTAAAATTAAGTTTAAAAACATCTTTTCTTCCTGTTTAACTGCATAGTACAATTAAACATGTATGTTTTTTGTTTACCCTACTCTGCCCATTTCGAAAAAATAAGTCCCATTCATAAGTACATAAAATAGTTTAATAGTTATGTTTAGTACTGTCCCCATTTTGAAATAAGAGGCTCATTAGTTCAAAAGTAAAATATACACAATTATATGGAAGCATCAAACAAAGTGTCTTGCTAAAAAACATACAATGTATTCAGACCATTACTTGTTCTATCAAAACACACATTTGTATATTATTCCGAATCATGGAGATGTATTTCTGATTTATAAGCTTTCCATGAACAATTTCAAATATAGTCAAAATCAATGGCCACTAGGTGGTAAGATCTGACATCAAATTTCCCCTTTTTTCACTTGGTTATTCAGAAGAATCTTACAATTATCATAATAGAAGTCTCAGATATCACTTTTATGGAAATTAAAATATATATTCTTCTTTGTTGATAATGTATGATCAAATTCACATAATAATGTTCGTTCTATATAATATATAAGCAGTGATCTAAAAAATAAAAAATAAAACAATACAATGTATGCTAAAACTACCAAAATTGAAATATATTTGTTTCATAGTAAGAATATATTGAATACAGAATACAAATATAAGAACATCATGCATCACTAAATAGAGAGCAAGGGGCTTACAGATATGGTCTTGGTTTGTTAATTTGAAGGAAAAAAACATGCTGTACAGCCTTGGGGATGTTTTAATATTGTCAGAATATCGAATTAAAGCGTTATAGATACCTAATTCGGTCTAAATATTTGTCAAAATTGAAATTTAAAGCCAAATTCTCATGAGGTTACAGTGATGTAGCTACCAGACCTTAGTAAATAGGCCTTTGCTAAGGTCTTTAACCCGTTCCCTTCATGATTCTGAAATCCTTCTAAACTTTGCACACAGACCAACCGGTTCCCGTAGCCAGGGGGTTTAAAATATGAAATTCAGGATTTGTATATTTCCTAATAATGGTATCTTAAAGTGATACCTGTAAAGTGTCAGATATTGCACAAAATGACATTTGAGACTTCAATCCTATATCAATATCATTGTAATATACAATTGAAAGATTTGTGAAAGTTTGAAAGAAAACTAACACTGTTTACCTAGTGAAAAAAAAATGAATATTGAGTTCATATTTTATCACCGAATACTGATGGTCTGCCATACATTTGTCGCAGTAATGGATGATCCGTTTGAGATATTCGCACCCGTGTATGTTTACACACGTAGTACAGAATTCATGGAATTTGCACTCGCTCGGCTCAAAGTTCAATCGCCGGAATGTTCCCACACATGCTGCAATGCGGACGCGTTTAGCTACAACAATTGTACTTTTTTTCAATTGCGTTGATTAACGCTTTAGAAATAATGATTTTCAATGATAATTATCTTCATACTAAAGGGACATTTGAAAAAATCAAACCTTATTTTATTCTTCTCTTACCATAAGCTAAACAACACGGTAGAAGAGAAACGAGGAAGCTCCAAGTAATTTTCGTGGATTTGGACACTTTACAGGTATGACTTTAATGTACCTTCTGTGAAATTTTGAGCATTGGAAATCATGTGTAAATATGATATTTTATGAAATGAAAATGATCATATTACAGCGCTTGAATGGAGGCCGATCTTTGAAGCGGGCTGTTTTCTCCCTAATTTAAAACTGTTTCATCCATGTTTAGAGAGAGTTTGCATGGTCCAAACGTCACAAATTATATACCATTTTGAAGGTAATGACTTCTATACTTTAATGTCATGTAAAATTCAGCATAATCATTTTTCCAGACTTATTGGTCGTTTTGTGGTGTAAAGTCACAAATGCACTGCCACATGGATTACAATCCAAACAACCTCCCAACAACATTTACAGAAAAGGACCAATGCTCAAGTATACATTTAAAGGAAAACGATACATAGATAAAATATAACTGTGATATAACAAAACCTTTTTATAACAAGGTAATTATGCTGGTACAAGCTCTGTATATTCTTGTGGGTTTGTTTACCCCAATATAACAATAAACCTGATAATACCAAGATAACTCTCATGGTACAAAGCTGCTCATTTACAATCAGGTTCCACTGTATAAGTTAAAGTCCCATACACACAGCTCTACCAGCTCTACATAATCTCTTGACCTGGGCCAGTAAAAATTCAAAAGTTAGTTGCCAGATCAAATTTTCAAAACTGGCAATGACAGGGTAGATATTAACAAATCTTGAATTCTTACATGTCAATTCTCAGGCACACATTTAAATTGCACTTATGATCAATAAAGGGAGTGAAATTATAGGTGAAATGCAAATTGAGGCAAGTAAATGTTTGTTTTAGGCTATCAAAAATTGAGAGAAAGTCGCTTTACTTGCCAACAAAACAAATCAGTCCTGCAATACATATCAGATATCCTAATCATAGTTATAATAATAATTTCAAATTCAGATAGATATTTGAGTTAAATACTTTTTTCAAAAAATTTTTCAGTAAACATATAACTAATTTCTTCTTTGGAAAGCTATTAAAGTGAATATATTAAATCAAATTACTTCAGTAACAAATTTCTTCTTTACACAACATCTCACAAAATAATCTCTTACATGATAAACTTTGTTGCACTTCTTTGAACAGTTTGATAGATGAGTTATCCAACTATAACAAACTTCTTATTCTGTTTTACACACTCCAGTAAATGTCCCCGAACCCTATGAAATATAAAAGAATAAACAAAGCTTGATATTATAAAACTTGCCCGATCAGAAGACCAAAGAGAAAGTTAAAGGATACCGCCGGGCATGATAAAACCAATGCTAAGTTGTTTTGGTACTATAATTGAATACCAATCATACTGTCATGGGGTCTGATATGTTTCTGTAATTTGAGAACAATGCAATTAATTACTACGACCTACGGAACCACAGCTATTTACTGGTTCGCGAGCGCGACTTTGTTTGCACGACCGCTCAATCAATACGCGTACGTTATTATGGTAGTATGCGATTTATCGCATAGCCCGTGCGATAGTTAGTATCGTATGGCATGCAGGCAATTCGCCCGTGTGTGCTCGCACTTTGATGTACACACTACAACGGCAGTGTTGGAGTCATGGGTACACACAATGCCCAGCACTATTATAGCCACCGCACCATGCGTAATACAATGTAGATATACTCTGAATGCATGCAACCGTACAATGCTTGTATATATAGCGCTACGCGTGTATACGGGATAGATGTTGTTTCTGAACGCCAAGTTGATTTTTTATTCTCTGCACTACACAAGAGATTTTTGAGATTTTCTCTGCTTGCTGCGATATATCGCAGTTGCTTCCGATAAGAGGATCGTTAAGTGATATCGTAATCGGAACTGCGCTGACAGAATGATTGATAGGTGATATTAAAAATGATTATCTGGCGATGTAGAAATACTTTCAGGATCACAGACTTGTTTTGTATGTTCATTTAAGATATGTCTTTGATGTAAGAGAGCTAAATCTCTGCCTGGTGGTACCCTTTAATTTCAAGGATTGTGTATGAGTTCTACAATCACTGTTTATTCCTTGAGCGTTTTCACGGGGCCCGTGAGAGCAGCTTTTGTCTGGACACCTCCACAAGTCATGCGAATATTCTCCACCGTGGCTGGAGAGTTGAACTGGAAGTTTCCAATGAGCCCACTGTCTTTGCGAGAGCTGGAGAGGGCGTGCTTTATCGCAAAGAAGGTGGTAGCTCCGAGGAAGAACGGTGGCTCCCCAATACCCTGCAGATGAGGTTTTGAAGATTGATACAAAAAAAATCACAAAACAATAATCTACTCGTTATTGAGTATGATAAACTTAATTTATGTTAGGAATATGATATAAAATAGATAGTGGGATTTGATATCCTTTAAAGGTAGTTCAGATTCGTCAAATCAGATGCGCGGCGCCATCTTGGGTACGCAATGCGCACGGTGCGTAATGCACGTTATCTCAGTGTCATGCGGTGCGCGCAAACTAGCCCAGTTTAAAATGGCGACCCGCTATGTAGCATCCCCACGCTTGATGCCCTTTAATTAAATAATTTCCATGCTCTTATTTTTGCATTTTTGTGATGCTTATTATTGTAATTTTTCAAAAGATATACATGTACTGTATTAATTTACATCTTGTTAGATTCAATATTTAGTTAGTATTACATATATATTTAAAAGTAAGTAACGAATTAGTAAATTGGTTCTTTGTTATTGTTGTATTAAAATTAAAATTAAATGAGAATATGCATATTATAATAATCACATTTTTAATGTTAGTGCCTTTCTTGCCAAATGCATTCATAAATATGTATCATTTTGTTGTATTTTGATGTTAAATTATATTTTTATTGTGTTGTAATTTATTTATTCATGTATGTTCATATGTTCATGTACGCAAGGCATTTTAGTCTTCGGACTACAGTCTTGTTAATTTTGTTCAATAAATACCGATATATCTATTTATTTATCTATCTATCTATCTAATATTCAAATATCAGCTCCACAGAAGGGTCCAACATTCACAATTATAAGAGTAACATTCACAATTCAGACCAAAATATGAAACCAATCAAAGTTTTCATTCTTTTGGATAGGCAAATTTGTCCTTTCTATTCAATGTTACTACAGTTTCAAATGAAAAATGAGAATTTCAAGAGACAACAGGTTATCCAATGCATGGGTACAAGTGGCTCTCGGGAGTGCTAGTACTACAACTAGAAGCGGCCCTTTAGTGGTGTGCATGTTCCCGAGGAGGGTGGGTTTAAACTCCTTGGGTATGTGCTTTGCTGTGGGAATCTTGTATAAGTGTTGGGTCCTCTGCTCAAAAATATTCCCTTTAGGTAAAACAATGTGACTTTTAAAACAGATAAATTAAAGGGAATGCTTACCTTTGAGGAGTACAGGTGGCCTTCAGGGGTGCGCATATTCCTAAGGAGGGTGACATTTAACTCTTTAATAGGGTACATGTATGTCCCTTGCTGTGGGGATCTTGTAAGTATCAGATCCTCTGTTTAGGAGCATTTCCTCTAGGTAGAACAAATTTACTTTTACAACAGATAAATTAAAGTGAATCCATACCTTTGATGAGTACAGGTGGCCTTCAGGGGTGCGCATGTTCCTGAGGAGGGTGACATTGAACTCCTTGGGTATGTCCCTTGCTGTGGGGATCTTGTATGTGTCAGGTCCTCTGTTCAGAAACATTTCCTCTAGGTAAAACAAATAAATCAGAGGAAATCCTTACCTTTGATGAGTACAGGTGGCCTTCAGGGGTGCGCATGTTCCTGAGGAGGGTGACATTGAACTCCTTGGGTATGTCCCTTGCTGTGGGGATCTTGTATGTGTCAGGTCCTCTGTTCAGAAACATTTCCTCTAGGTAAAACAAATAAATCAGAGGAAATCCTTACCTTTGATGAGTACAGGTGGCCTTCAGGGGTGCGCATGTTCCTGAGGAGGGTGACATTGAACTCCTTGGGTATGTCCCTTGCTGTGGGGATCTTGTATGTGTCAGGTCCTCTGTTCAGAAACATTTCCTCTAGGTAAAACAAATAAATCAGAGGAAATCCTTACCTTTGATGAGTACAGGTGGCCTTCAGGGGTGCGCATGTTCCTGAGGAGGGTGACATTGAACTCCTTGGGTATGTCCCTTGCTGTGGGGATCTTGTATGTGTCAGGTCCTCTGTTCAGAAACATTTCCTCTAGGTAAAACAAATAAATCAGAGGAAATCCTTACCTTTGATGAGTACAGGTGGCCTTCAGGGGTGCGCATGTTCCTGAGGAGGGTGACATTGAACTCCTTGGGTATGTCCCTTGCTGTGGGGATCTTGTAAGTATCGGGTCCTCTGTTTAGAAGCATTTCCTCTAGGTAAAACAAATAAATCAGAGGAAATCCTTACCTTTGATGAGTACAGGTGGCCTTCAGGGGTGCGCATGTTCCTGAGGAGGGTGACATTGAACTCCTTGGGTATGTCCCTTGCTGTGGGGATCTTGTATGTGTCCGGTCCTCTGTTCAGGAGCTTTCCCCCCGGGAACAGCTTCTCCTCCATTGTGAAGAAGCCATACCCTTGAATGAAACCGCCTTCAATCTTAGGGTTAAAGAAAACAAGTGGAAAATAGGGATTTAGAAGAGACATATGGATAGGCATGCTTATAAATCTACCCTGTGTGCCATATGTGACCAGCTGTAGCAAAACGCTGCACTTGTCCGTAATTCATGTATTGAAGAAACTGGCATTTTAAGTTCACATTATGTGTGTAAAAAAAAGACTTATGATTGTAAAATTTAAACAATCATATCTTCGCCAATAATTGACCAATTTGTTAGAACAAAGCATCAAATGAAAGCTTGTGATGAGGCCTTTCTAATAGTATGACAATCTCCATTTTGATTTTTACCAACAAGTGCAGGGTTTTGCTATAGCCGGTCGCATATTATAAAATTAATAATTTCATGTTAACCCTAATCCCATTAGGGGGGGGGGCCTTTTTGGCCCCCACTGTCGTTTTTTTCGACGTGCATCTAGACCGATTGGAATTTCACGTTCAAACTTCATGACTTTTTTCTCTCAAGTCTCCCGCATGTTTTGATATATAATTCACCCCGGTCGGACTTGTAGAACTGATTTTAGAGGTGGATAATTGCTCAGCCGTCACAAAAAAAAGGAATTTTTGTACAGGTTTCTATGTAATTCATATATCCGATGCCATGTAAACTCCAAATCTGTTATAATTGTTACATTGAATCATAATTTTGATTATTGCTTTGTTATTAGTTTAATTCATACACTTCAGAGATAAATTCTACTTAAAAAACAAAACTAAAAAACAATAAAATACATAAGAATAAAAACAATGAAATACAAAAGAAATAAGGAAATATCCTTCTTTCTCACGCTTTTCTAAAAACATGAAGATTTGAAACTTCATATTTATCATTGAGATACTCAAAAGATATTTTTTACAGAAAACCTGAAGAAATCCTGTAATTTCTCTTGATTTTAGATGAAAATCCAAATTTTCCCCAAATTCGTCAAAAATTTGCATATTCAAAATTTTAATTATAAAAAAAAAAAATAATGCTCAATTTTTTTTTTTTTTTAATTCTTATTCTACTCGACTTGTTTTACGTATGTGCCAATTTTCAAGTCAATCGGTCCATTCGTTGCCGAGATTTGAGGGGGGGGCCAAAAAGGCCCCCCCTAATGGACTCGAGTGATCAAAATAACCCAATGGGATTAGGGTCCCTTCAAGACTACCTGATTTTGGTATCACATGCAATAGGCACAAGCCAAAGATTTTTGGGGACCAGTCCTGAAAGGATTTGTTGTGTAACAAAGTTCAGAAAGAAGAAATGTTTGTTAAACTGAATGTTCTACTAATATCTTCATCAGAACATGCACCATCAGATCAGATGGCGCCTTTAAAATATTAAAGCAATATGCCCATTATGACAATATTTTCGTCCCATTTAATAGTGAATTCCGCTTTTATGAAGGAATAATCTATATTTGAGTGAATCTTACCTGTCCGATGTCAATGGCAGGGTTGAGACTCTTGCCAACATCCATGACAATGTCTGTCCTCAGTAGCTGGTGCTCCCCGGTCAGGCAGTCAATCTCCACCTCAGAGACACCTACCCCCAGAGTCACATATTTGAAAGGGTTCCCCTTCAGTTTCTCCCAGTCAATGGTTATACCAGGTGTCCTTTATAAATATGGAAAAAATTACAGCAATGTTTGAGTCATGTGTACACATACATATACAGTAGGATGGCACAGCGTGTTATAATGAGGCTAAACAAAGTTTTCTATTCAAGTCTACCGATAGAGGGCGCATGAGTTTCCAACTCGCTCGGTAGATGCGATCAACAAAGCGATTTGACAGCATCGTTTGTCGCCCTCTCTATTTGGCTACATGTTTACTCAATATGGCGATATGTCTCGGTAAGTCAATCTTGACATTATTAGCTTTCGTTTGATACCAATTTTGCCATATTTTGTTTAATTTTTGACATGTTTTTTGTCATCAATAAAAAGTGTTTTTTTTTTGTCCTTACGATAGAGGTTTTGGACATAGTCTTCTTCTTTGCTAGTTCCTGACTGGATGAAACGATGTTTCAGCTAGATTTTGCAAGATATGAGTCGTTGATTATCTGGTTGACCGTATAATGTGAAAAATGGTGGGATACATGTGTGATTTCGGTGAATAAAAGGCAACTGAAATCGGCTAAAATCTCACTAACTAGCGATGTTTTACCGGAAGTTGTGAGGAACTTGACTCGAAACCGCGGGAAATAACCATGGTTACCGTGGTAAAGCCGGGAATTCTTCCGTAGCCCGAGAGGTCGCCAGCGATGGTTGTTTTCTTGCTCAGTCCCATATGCTCAAATTCGTGTGGGAGTGGAAGCGGAATGCATTGTAATTTGTATTTGTAGTTCTATTTGCAATTACTAATCATCAACGACTGTTCAGCATTTAGATGAGGGTAAGTTGTAGATCTGAACCTAATTTGTATTCCTCGATTCTTGTTGGAACAGATAAAATCGTGAGTTTATTTTCATTTTTAATATTTATTTATTCTATTTTTAGTTAGTAGAATAGTATTTTAGATTTTTAGTAATAGTATAGTAACCTTTTTTTCCTTTCTTATCTAAACAGGGATTCCTTGGATTGGAACCTGGCCTGATGGCCATCTGTCATCTGTTTCAACTTTCATCTTCCGAAGAGTTTATCTTTGCCTTTGGGGATTCTACTGTACGTGATTTGGAGGACAGACAATGTTATTCAGAATTTGAACCAGAACTTGTCTTCTGAAGTCAATGTGAATTTTTTCCTGGCGCTACGGTACACACCTTTTTTTTATGAATGTTAAATGATGGACAGAGAATGAGAGATGGTGGACAATACTTATAATAACCAGTAACTGACTGTGTCTGTATTGCACATTACTAGGAACAAATCATTTGGAATTTGGGAAAGAGACCAGCTTCATTTTCGCGAACTCTTCAATATGCAGTTTTTCTTCGGACTAGTATTATTATTCGCTGGATGGGATTCATTCAACAGCCAAAGGAAATTGTTGCATACAATTTGGAACTCTTCCTGATAAAACGTACTTCACATAATATTTTATCTGCACCGGCGGTAACAAGAAAAGTGCCAAAGAAACTGTACCAAAAAAACTGTTTACAACGGAAAAAAATAAACTTATTGGTAAAGGATAGAAAGAATGACTTGCATACATATATCAGAAAGGGAATACGCAGCGCATCAAGGCCAAGGGCAAAGAAGTCTGCAGAGGTACATGTATGTACACATGTACATCGCTTTGGTTTGACATTCCCTAAGTGGCTAGCTGATCCTAAGGAACAAATCGCCATGTGCCTGACCTGCACCCATCAAGCACCTGATGCTGCCAACCTCCTGCATCATCCACCACGACATCCAACTCTTGCCAGCGATCGTCCAGCGCAACTCCAACTTGCAAATAACCATCCACCTGATGCACCTAACCATTGCCCATCACAGGTTTATGGCAATCACTAGTTGCCCAAGCAGGTACATTTTGTTTCTAATTCTCATGATTATGTTGTAATAGTCTTGGGGTCACAGAAATCTTGATTGATGTCCACAGTGAAAAAAAATAATGATCCAATATTTTCTTGCAGCCATGCCTCTTCTCAAATTTGTTTTCAGTACATGAAACATGATTTTATTGCATTTTAATTTGAAATATCTTTGATATTTATCATTTATCTATTCTAATTAGAAGGTATGCATAAACATTGTTATACAAATATGTGGTTAAACTGCAAAAGAAGACAATCTTGACAATATTTTTTAAATTTATTTTTCATACTATCAGGTCCCAAGAGTGAAGTTTGTACACCTTGACCATCATTCAACATGGCCACCTGATACAGCCAACCTGCACCCTCCAAAGTCACCTGATGCTGCCAACCTGCATCATCCACAACATCGAACTCGTGCCAGTAATCGTCCACTGCTAGAGTACCCACGTTTACCAATATCCATCCACCACAGGCACCCTATGCACCCAACCATTGCACACCACAACCACACCACACCAGGGCAATATCTGACACTTTACAGGTGCACGTTTAATATTATCAAGAACGGATACCCAGGAATTACAGAAACAGACTGATTGTAGATTAATACAAAAAACTTTCATCGGTTACAGAGATTCAGATGAAAAATTTACAGCTTCAACTAACCTTAAATTAGGGAACGAAAGCTCGTCAGTCACTAATTTAAGGTTAGTTGAAGTTGTAAATTGTTCATACTTGTAGATTGAAATTCCATAAAGAATTGAGAGACTCAATTACACCTGAGAAAGATGCATCAACAAGATATGCCAATCTGTTTCTTAGCCACCTATTTATTGTGCACCAAAGAGGCTGAGGTTGAAACAAATTGAACTTAAATGAATTTAATAATATTTTCTTTGCAGTGTATTTCTATACCAAAATCCATTTTCTGTGCAGGAAACATCTTTTATTTCTAAGTTTTAAATAAATGCATTTTTAACACATTGTTCTGTTTGTAGTTCTGCACAATCTGTAGTTTAGGTAAGTGACAAAAATATTCATCGTTGAATATTCCACTGGAAGGGGATACAAAGCTACAACAAATCAATATTTTATTCACACCCAATGATCAGAATTATGTTTGTCAGGCTCGTCACCAATACTGTTTAAGTAAAGTCTCATGTAAACCCACATTATGAGTAACAGCATTAAAAACAAATGGAAAATTTAGAAAACGTATCAAATATAACTTGTTTTCTTTCAAAGACCCAGTTCCAATCATTTCACTTCTTGATAAATTTGTATAAATGCAATGGTGGATTTTTACTGATGCATGTATACAACTATTCCTTTAAAACGCGTGGGGAATTACATATTCAGACACAAGAACATTTTTATAGATGTCATAGGAAAAAACCTAGTTCATGGCCAAACTTCTTGACGAGCTAGGAGATGTTTTCCTCACACGTAAATCTATATGAAAAAGGTGTGTTCTTTTTTTGTTGAAGTTCTGACTAGTAGAACAATGGCACAACTCTGTAGCTCAATTTAGAGTTCAATCTATGAAAATGAAGATGATCATTCACAACCTTTGATTTCTTTTTGTGAATACTGGTAATAGGATTTATTGTTATTTTGAAGTGATCACTATGACTGATGAGTGATGAATCATTGATGGTGGGGAGGACGATGGATGATGACATGATGATTGTGACGATGACGTCGATGATGATGTCGATGATCGTGAGGATAATGACGTGATTATCGTTACGATGACGCGGTGGTGATGATGATAATGATGATGACATGATGATTGTGACGATGATGTTGGTAATCATGACGATGGCGTCGATCGTGACGATGATGCTGTCGATGATGACGTGATTATCGTTACGATGACGGTGGTGATGATGATGATGATGTTGATGGTGATAATGATGGTGATGTTGATGATGCACGATGATGATGCATGCTGATACTTGATAATGATGAAGATGTTGACAATGTTGATCGTGATGATGACGATGCCAGTAACGATGTTGATGATAATGATAATGATGTTGTTGATGATGGTTATGACAATTAACTGTATGGCAAAAATAAAATTAGAGATTATAGTTCCAAGTAACCAATTTCACTGACATACAACAGAGTCATTTGAACCCCGGTTCAAAAATATATGATATAAATTATATAAAACAAATAATGAGCTTTAACAATTGAAATTTACACCAAATGATTATGAATATCTACCCCTCTGATCCTGAAGAAAAAAAAATGGAAAGAACAATCTTCTGGAATGGTTTTGTAAGAAAGTTCACTATTACAAAACTAAGTCTTATGTATTTCTTTGAAACAAGATGTTACGTAATAGGGTGGCGAATTACATTACATAGCCACAACATATAGTTCATAATTTAGCACATGTCTTACTCTTTCAAATGATACCTCACTTACAACCATATAGCACCTTCTAATGATTTTGTACATTTTTTTAGGTAACTGAAATATAAATTCCACTCTGTAACTGAATTAACATATGCTCAGCAGTATGTAGTAGGCCTACTATACCTAGAAATTATGAGTATAAGTATAATACATATTATTAATTGCTCACATGCGTGAGAAGCCTTTGTAATGCATTGAACGTTACTATTGCAATCCCAGTGAAGACATTATTTGTATTTTCACTTTTTTCTTGTTCAAGTCATGTTCGATGATAACAACATACACAATAATACGTATGTGGGGCAATATAAAGCCGTTTATTCCGGGGGTTACGCACCCGAAAGTAAAATCAGGTGCGTGTTCGTTCATGGCCAACTGCATGCAGAGCACGCTGTACGTGATAATCGCGCAGTACATAGAGAATCGACGCAGAGCAAGAGATGGCGTGGTATCCCCCGGTTCGAAATGATCGCAAATCGACCATGTCAATTATTTGCCGAAGTCTCGTATGCATCGCCTAGTATTTTGCTAGTTCCTGACCGGATGAAAAAACAACCTTTACAGAAAGTATGATATTCTGCTAGAGCAATATCTATAAACAGTAGTAAGTAATTAATATTTTGGATACACGGAGAATGAAAAGTGTTTTTTAACGAAAGAAATTACTTTTCAAA
The DNA here is from genome assembly GCA_037951105.1 of Echinarachnius parma. Lineage (NCBI taxonomy): Eukaryota > Metazoa > Echinodermata > Echinoidea > Clypeasteroida > Echinarachniidae > Echinarachnius > Echinarachnius parma. Next base: position 273,313 of record JBAMJV010000802.1, read on the forward strand.
CTTATTTTTTTCACAAGTTTTTATTCCTATTTTTACACATTTTAAAACATCAATTTTTACGAGTTGAATACCATATTACAATCTTTATAGTTTAAGCTTACAATTTGTGGCAAATTCATGGTCGGAAAATTAATTCTGAGCACACAGGGAGAAGGGGAACTGGGCCATGTCGTAGCTCATTATAGGCATTATATGCAATATTTTATGCATACGACTTGCATTGATGCAAGCGATTCACAACGCGTTGCATGTATACTGTATAGCTCAAACCTTTAATCTTAGTGTGAATGCAATGCAAGTCAAATGAAGGAACATGAGAGCCAAACATTGCAAATGAGCCATTGGAGACCCACATCAGGGTATCACACAAGACACACATTGGTCATTTGATTCACAAATCGATCACATATTAGTCACAAGATATCCATTACCTACATCAGTCAAACTTTTTTCGAAGCCAAGACCGGTATCCGTGAAAAGTTTTCGAGACCCGAGACCACTTGTCAATTTGTGTCCTCGGGGGCCGAGACCATTGGTTATGCTGGAACCCCCTTTGGCCAAAAACATTTTTTCATCAAAGGGGGGGGGGGGGGGGGGTTTAACCCCCCCCCCCCCCCCCCCCCTGGGTACGCCTATGACAGTGGCACTATTGAATAGGGGGATAAAGAGTAAAGAGTAAAAGTAATGTTCATTCTTGCCACTATACAGTGGCGTGGCGACGGGGGGGGGGGGGGGGGGGGGGGATGACCCATATAACTTGAAGATAAAAAACAATAGGAAACATTGGAAACATAAGGGGACATTAAAAAAACAAAAAACATAAGGTGTGCCCCTCAATCAGTCCGACCACACTACGCCACTGCCTCTATATGTGGCATAAGAATACTTACTTGTAGAAGCCAGTTGTTGACAAGCTCACACGATCGTTATATGCAGCCTGGACCTAATACACAAAACAAATCAGAACAAAAAGCATTAGACAGTTACTTGCGCAAACATGCTGAAGTACAACATTATTTTGTTTTAATATTATTTATGATAATATACCTACAATTTATTTTACTATGAATGTGTTTATTTATGCAATTCATATACAATTCAGTTGTTTTGGTCATCAATCCACCCATTTCATTGTATTATCTATCTACAATCTATCTATTCTATCTATCTATCTCATCTCTCTATCTCTCCTATCTATCTATCAATCTATCTCTCTACTCTCATCTATCTACTCTACTCTATCTATCTATCCACTCTATCTATCTATCTATCTCCATTCATCTAACAAGTGGCTATCTATATGTCTTTATGTATATCAACCTACATCATTAGATAGATGGGGTGGTTCTGAAATTGACTGGTCAGATTTATTCTCCCCTGAGGTACTTACAGAAGACTATAGTGGATATCTTGCACATCGTGGGCTATCACGAAACTAGACCACACTCCAACCATGTGCATTGATCCATATGTAATACCTATTCATAAGGGGGGGACGAATGAATAGATCATCCCCCCTGATGAATAGGTATAAATTACAGATCGACGCCCATGCTCAAAACCTCAAGTTCAACTTGGTATACACAGGACGACCGGCCTGTAGGCCAGTCTTGTTTGGTGTAAAGAAAAGACAGCTTTGAGGCAGGCCCAAGTACTGATGACATCAGATCATTGCACAAGTTTTGTTTTACCCAGAACACACAAAACACAAAATGTGAATCAAAGGCAAGAGAATTACGCCTATTTGGTTAACCACAAACATCTTGATAATGCCCTCTGTGTTGGTATGTGAAGCCTTTCAGTGCAACATTCCGCATGGTTCAACACTCTGGCAACAAACTTACCCACTCTTCCCATGTTCCCTTTGGGATGCAGCTCTATATGGTTCTAATCGCTCCTTCAGGATTTCACAAGCAGCCTAAGGCATTAATAGAGAAAATAAAAGAAGTTTTGAAGAAAAAAACAAAGGTGATTGTATTATATCAATTACAGTTCGACGCCCATGCTCAAACCTCAAGTTCAACCTTGGTATACACAGAAGACCCGGCCCCAATCATCAAAAGAATACATTGCAAAACTTTTCTTTTCAGGGATAAAATAATTTGTAGTTTTTATGTGTATGTCTCTCCAATGGCCTGGTAATGTGAAAGTTTTTTTGTGGAAAATTAACTACAATTTGTATTAAAAATGTAACTGAACCAAACCACTTGGGCTCGTCACAAATGCAGGATAAAAAATAAAATGTAAAGAATTATTGGCAACACTTATTGATCAGTATTGTTGAAATTGTGGAAAAATCTGATGTTAGTATTGCTAAATGCAGAAATATCAGTTGAAATGTTTATGCTTGCCGCTGACATGAGCCTAAATTCACTGCCATCTCGGCCCATCTACGCCGGCCATATCTATACGCATGTATGCATGTGGAGCGCACGCTGGCAGTATTTGCCTTTGGCTTTGCATGCAGCGAACATGTGGTTTAATTTAAAGGGGTAGTACAGTTTTGGTAAGGCTGAGCTTTAGTATCCAAAACCTGGACAATAACACTACAAACTAATAGTTATAACTCCACCATGCTCGAAAGGTATGGAAAATACAATCGACTCATTAAAAAGCCTGTTATCCATTCAAAAGCACAAGCGGGCGCTCTCTAAAAAAGCATTGGTTTCAACCATTTTTCATACAAAATTATGCATTTTTGAACATTTTTGAAAAAGTTAAGCCATTTTTAAAATTTAAACAAAAAATCATCGAATAAATCTGGGCCCCAAATTTATTTCAATCGGATATATTTATTGATATTTCAGCCGTTTCTGAACCGATTTTGATCAATAAAGTTTATTCTGCCATTAAAATTGTATGCTTTTCAAATTTTACACTCAGTTTTTCATTTTCTCACAAAAAAAATTATTTTGTGCAGCGCCCTCTATACCAAAACTGAACTACCCCTTTAATCTGTGGAAAAACTAGTAGTAAATGGGTTAACATCCTATCCAAGGGACATCTTACCATGACAGCTCCACCATGTATGTCTGTGGTATAGCTTCCACCAGATGCCGTTGCGTTTGGGACCTTGTCAGTTGCTGTAGGGCTGGTGTGGATCTTGGTGTATGGAATCTCAAGAACTCTGCTTGCAACCTGAAACATATATATATACAGCAAAGAACATTAGTTTAACCCCTTGACTACGGAAACCTGGTGGGCATGCACAAAGTCAATGAGGATTTCAAAATCTCAATGGAAATTCAATAAGTGTCTTTTTTTTGTCCATGTAGATCAATAACAAGTCATTTGATGCCATAGAGTGGTGAAGTGTGACGTCATCAATAACCTATTTTTTTAGAATTTCCAAATTTGAACTTCATTTTCCAAAAGAGCATCAAAAATAATGTCCAAAAGTTGAAATCAATCGAAAATGTTAAGTATTGGCTGAGATATGCCCATCCGAATGAATTTTATTTCAATAGGAAATTAGTGTTATTTTGCTCTGGTTCATAACGTTATGAACCAGAGCAAAATAACACTATATGATTTCCTATTGAAATCTATTTATTCGGATTGTCATATCTCGGCCAATACTTAACATATTCGTTTGATTTTCAACATTTGGGCATTATTTTGTATGCTTTTTCGGAAAATGAAGTTCAAATTTTAGAAATTCTAGAAATTTATTTTTATGATGTCACAGCTTCATTACTCTATAGGGCTGGTATGGATCACGGTGGAAAGAATCTCTATAACTCTGCTAGCAACCTGATGTCAGGAAGGCAAGACAAATTACAAGTGTTTACATTTTCATATAGATTGGATAAGTTGCAATGATTTTGTCCTGAATACTCGAAAATTGAGCTGTACAAATTCTTTATACATTTTAAAACCTGGTTTCTGTTTTCACATTTCCAGTAATAAAATAATATATAATTATTTCCTTGTCAATTAAACATTTTGTTAAACGAAAGGGCTAAAGAATATTATTACTAAATACGGCTGTCACTCAGACAAAATCTGTTTCCCTAGCATTGTTTTTTTATGTATTTAAAAAAATAATGTTAAAATGTTTGTTTTACCTGGACAAGTTTTGTGTAGAGTCCTTGACCCATTTCCACGCCACCATGGTTGACCATCACTGACCCATCGGTGTAGATGTGGACTAGAGCTGCACCCTGTTGATAGAGAAATGAATATTCAATTGAATTGTAAGGTCACATTCATGAGTCCTGTGACATATGACCCTTAATAGACTCATGACCTCAAAATCTTCACGAGTTCATTGACTTATCTAGACACATACAGAAAACAAGTTTGATGGAAATGTATTGACAGGTTTAATATTGAGATATCAAAATTACAAGTTATTTTTCCATATAAGCTCTGTGACCTTCAACCTTTTGACCCCCAAACTAATCAGTCCCATTGGCTCCCCTAGCCACATACAGGCACCATGTTTGGTGAGAATCCATCAATTGGTTCTTGAAAAAAAGCTACAGTACTTTGGCATACATTGTATAAAATGAGCTCCGTTACCTTGGAATTTTAATCTCATGACCTAAAAATATAATAGCTACATTGGATACCGAAGATATATACATGTACCAAGTTTGATGGAAATTTGTCAACCAGTTCTTGCAATATTGCCATAACAAGCTATTTTTGCATATTAAATGAACTCTGTGACCTGTGCCCTGTGACTTCATGACCTATGAATCTAATCAGATCACCGTCACCCAGATATTTGTATGTGTACCCATACCATGTTTTAAATTGATCCGATAACCGATTTTCAAGATATTGCGAGAAAGAAAGTAGGACGGTTGTATTCTGAAAGAACATGACGTGATTGTCCCATTAGCTTGTCTTCCACCATCGTGGTGATCAATTTTATAATTTTTGTTTCCATATCACCACATTCTTATCAGTTTATTACTAATGTCAACAATCCCATGCTGTGTTTACTTCCCTCAAAGCCCAGAGAGATTAACTGCCCTGGTTCCGCCCTCTCTGCTCTGCTCATATCTCAGTTGGCAGACTTGAGTGCTCAAAAATCACTACCGCTCCTCAGCCCTCCAGGAGCGGTATTCGTCTAGCGATAGAATTACCTAATGACTCTTTTAATTGGACCTAAAATTCTCTTTTAACCACTTTAGGTTAAGGATGGAGTACTGGTAATCCAAAAAAAAATTGAAGTTTTGTTTTGTTTTAGCTATACCATATCTTTATGGTCTTCTCAACATGAATCCAGCATGAAAATCCCTGAGAAATAACTATAAATGTATTAAAACATCATATTTGCATATCGTTAGTGTACACATGCAATGGATAATGGTTATCTGGTGACACGACATATGCTCCGCCGACATATGCTCCGCCGACAATTGCTCCGAAAAATGCGACAATTGCTCCGCGACAAATGCTCCGCGATACTTGCTCCGCCGACATTTGCTCCGACGACAATTGCTCCGCCGACAAATGCTCCGCCGACATTTGCTCCGCCGACAAATGCTCCACCGACATTTGCTCCGCCGACAAATGCTCCGCCGACATTTGCTCCGCCGACAAATGCTCCGCCGACATTTGCTCCGCCGACAATTGCTCCGCCGACAAATGCTCCGAAGATGCGACAAATGCTCCGCCGACATTTGCTCCGCCGACAATTGCTCCGCCGACATTTGCTCCGCCGACAATTACTCCGCCGACAAATGCTCCGAAGATGCGACAATTGCTCCGCCGAAAATGCTTCGAATATGCGACAATTGCTTAGCCGACAATTGTTCCGCCGAAATATGCTCCGGAGATACGACATTTGCTGAAGTTTTGTTTTGTTTTAGCTATACCATATCTTTATGGTCTTCTCAACATGAATCCAGCATGAAAATCCCTGAGAAATAACTATAAATGTATTAAAACATCATATTTGCATATCGTTAGTGTACACATGCAATGGATAATGGTTATCTGGTGACACGACATATGCTCCGCCGACATATGCTCCGCCGACAATTGCTCCGAAAAATGCGACAATTGCTCCGCGACAAATGCTCCGCGATACTTGCTCCGCCGACATTTGCTCCGACGACAATTGCTCCGCCGACAAATGCTCCGCCGACATTTGCTCCGCCGACAAATGCTCCACCGACATTTGCTCCGCCGACAAATGCTCCGCCGACATTTGCTCCGCCGACAAATGCTCCGCCGACATTTGCTCCGCCGACAATTGCTCCGCCGACAAATGCTCCGAAGATGCGACAAATGCTCCGCCGACATTTGCTCCGCCGACAATTGCTCCGCCGACATTTGCTCCGCCGACAATTACTCCGCCGACAAATGCTCCGAAGATGCGACAATTGCTCCGCCGAAAATGCTTCGAATATGCGACAATTGCTTAGCCGACAATTGTTCCGCCGAAATATGCTCCGGAGATACGACATTTGCTCCGGTGACAATTGCTCCGCAGAAATATATGCTCTGAAGATGACAGTACTTCAAATGGTCCAAAAAGCAACATATGTTCCTCAACCATAATTGTTCCACCGACATTTACTCCGCTGAAGATTAAACTCTGGAATGAATTCTCAAGTACCTTTGGTATGAAGTGCGCTTTTATATGTTATGCGAATCTCTTGTGAAATTGGAGTACAATCGATTCAGTAACCATCGATTCATTCAAATATTTTATTTGGCTGGTTTGTTTGTTTCACGTTTCTTTATACAGGGTGGGAGGGGGGGGGGGGGGGCAGTCAAGCCCAGTGTTGTAAGGATGCGTGACCCTGCAGCCTGCATCTAGTAGCAGAAGGGGAGGCGCAATAACACACAACACTGGCTTTAGTTTTTGATGTTACATTGGGGCTCGACTGGAGTCGAACCACGGACCCTCAAAGTATCCGAAAATGCTGTGATGAATAGTATACTGTTCCAAGCAATCATCAAGCGAAGGGCATGATACTGGTGTTAAGATCGATCATGAATAGAAAAAAGAAAAGTCTTTATAATCACTGCATTTGTATTACTCAGACTCTTTATGAATCAAGAAATTGTTCCGCATGAGTTCAAAATTTATCCACGTTTTATCAAAATTCAAAGAACTTTATTTTCACCCATTATTAAATTGTCGGAGTTCCAATTTTGTTTAGATTTGTTCATCGTTCACTGAACAACGAGGGCCCAATTTGTGACACTTCTAAACGCCCCCCCCCCCCCACCCCGTAAACGATTAAGGCTGCCTTATTGTCCAACAGAAAAGCACTAACTTCCAATGCATTTTGCATTCGTATAAACGGAAGGATTGGCAGGAAGTAGCAGAAAATTGAAATTCAATAATCTAAGGAACTGAGGGGTCCTCTTACCTCCACAGTGAGGTAAGATGGACACTTCACCCCTTTAGTGACTATGACGTCATATTCCATAAAAAGCAATATGTGATCAATTTTATTGTTAATATGTGAAGAATAGATTGTCTTCTAGACGATGTGATCTTTATTTAAAGGGGTAGTACAGTTTTGCTACTTAAGGCTGAACTTTAGTAACCAACCCTGGACAGTTACTTGATAAACTAATGGTTATAACTCCACCATGCTCGAAAGGTATACAAAATTACAAACGACTTAGTAAAACGCCTGTTATCATTCAAAAAGAGCCATTTAAACACAAGAGGGCGCTTTTCTTAAAAGGCATTGGTTTCAACCATTTTCATACAAAATTATGCATGTGGTGTTTTATTGGAATGATGATTAGATAGAGAGATCATCAACAACTATTCCAAAAATGATTTTGAAAATTTTTGAAAAAGTGCAAGCATTTAAAAAATATTTTGTTGAAAAAAAAAATCATCTAATTATTTGGGCATTTGTCTGCGGAGCATTTGGCGGCGGAGCAAATGTCGCGGAGCAATTATCGGCGGAGCAAATGTCGCGGAGCAATTGTCGCAGCTTCGGAGCAATTGTCGGCGGAGCAAATGTCGGCGGAGCATTTGTCGGCGGAGCAAATGTCGGCGGAGCAATTGTCGGCGGAGCAAATGTCGGCGGAGCATTTGTCGGCGGAGCAAATGTCGGCGGAGCATTTGTCGGCGGAGCAATTGTCGGCGGAGCATTTGTCGGCGGAGCAAATATCGCGGAGCATTTGTCGCGGAGCATTTGTCGCATTTTTCGGAGCAAATGTCGGCGGAGCATATGTCATGGAACCGGTTATCTTTACATGCATTTTCTGTAAAAAGTAATTTTTTCACACATTTTTCCTAAAAACTTCACTATTTATTATTCAATTGGGCTAAAAATTGGACAGGATGTTGGGTTCATACCATTGCACAATATGATGATGGCTTTTTTCGATAGCCCTATCACATTCCAAAATATTTCAAAAAATTCAAGTTTTTTAAATGTAAATCTGGTAATTCGCATAATTAATTAATTATTCAAATATTATGCATATTTTCAAAATTCCTATCATCATATCATGGAGAAATAGTTGGATAACATACCAGCCAAATTTGGCTTCAATCCAGTAAAAAACATGAGAGGAGATAGAGTTTGAATAATTTTCTTTGTTTTTCTTTATTTTTTTATTTTCACTAATTTATGCAAATTTATTCAAAAATGAAAAGCGTTTGGTGGATAAAAATTGGACAAAATGAAAGTATATATATCAAAAACACAAAACACACCAAAACGAGATGGATCTTCGATTGCGCGCAATCGAAAATTATGCCTCCGCTATCACGCGATTTTAATATGCCCAAATTAACATGCACTGATTTAATTTTTCTTATATTTTGAGTCCTGTTACCTTGACCATATGATCCCAATCTTTGATGGCTCCCTAAAAAACAGTCAGGTACCAAGTTTGATTGAAATCTGACATTTAGTTCTTGAGATTTTGGTATTACAAACTTTTTTGCATGTATAATGAGTCCCGTGACCTTGACCTCAACCTCATGACCCCAACATTTTATGGCTACGTTGACTCTTTATGATACAGGTACCGAGTTTGATTGAAATCTGACATTCAGTTCTTGAAATTTTGCAAGTACAAGCCATTTTCGCATACATATTGAGTCATGTGACCTTGACCTTTGACCTCATGACCCCCCAAATCTAATCAGATCAGTGGCACCCCGATATGTACACTCATACCTAGTATGTAATTGATCCGTCAACCGGTTCTTGAGATATCGCAAGAACGAGGCATTTTTGCACATACATTGATTCCTGTGACCTTGACCTTTGTCCTCATGAACCCCAAAATCTAATCAGATCATTGCCACCCCAATATCTACACTAATACCAAGTTTGAATTTGATCCGTCAACCAGTTCTTGAGATATCGCGAGAACGAGGCATTTTTGCATATATATCGAGTCCTGTGACCTTGACCTTTGACCTCATGACCCCTAAAATCTATTCAGATCATTGTCACCCCAATATGTACACTCATACCAAGTTTGAAATTGATCCGTCAACTGGTTCTTGAGATATCGCGAGAACGAAAACGGGACGTACGGACGGACGTACGGACGGACGGACGGACGGACGGACAACCCGAAAACATAATGCCTCCGGCCACTTCGTTGGCGGAGGCATAAAAATGGCTTCAATAGTCTTTGTACTTCCTTCAGAGTCATATTTATAAAGAATGTGCTATTTTAGCATATATTACCAGTACTCCATCCTGTCCCAAAATATAACGTTTGGGCAGATTAAGGGACAAAACATGACATAAATGTGTGAATGAGTGTATACAGTGTCTGAAATGGAGTAAGACCCACTAGATTCCAATCATTATTCCTCTCATTTGTTATATTCTGTTAGAAATCATAAAAAAAAAGAACCTGGACCAGAATTCCTTTAAAACATTTTTTGGGCAGAATGACATAAATGTATGCAAGCCTCCACACTAACTTTTGTTTGTCTGTACTGGCCCATTTGGCCATTTAAGTCATACATTTTCATATTTCACTTGCCCCGACAGAACTGTACTTGCCTGCGTACCTCTAGATGAGATTTACAGGTAAGAAATAACATTTTTCTCAAGCAGTTGAATAAGTATTTAGTTGTCAAAACCATTAATAAAATTTTACTTGCCCAATAGAAATGTTTACTTTCCCGGGCAATAGGGCCTTTGCTAGTCTCGAGCTCCTTATAATAATAATATCCTCGATTTTATATATAGCGCCTATCACAATTGATAATCATCTCTAAGCTCTTTACAATTATATTATTACCCCGGTCATTGGATACATTCTCATATATGTATAAAGAGTTAATAAACATATTATAGTACCTGACAGGGAGTAGGACCAAAACAAATTCCAACGCCATGCAACGTAGGGACGATGGCCAGCCCTCTCTTCTTCCAGGTGTTCTTGCTGAAATATTCCAAAAGGGAAAGGAGAGTTGAAATATCAGTGGCGTGCTATTAGACTTGAAACAAAATACTTTATTCCAGTGAGAAAAGGAGAGATGAAATACATGTATGACTGGTGTGTTAGAAATATGAAACAAAATACAGTATACACTGGTTCCGGAGAGGGGTGAAAAAGGTTCTCAGTCCTGATCTCAACCGGGACAAAGGACGCTATTTCCTGCCACCCGTATTATCTGTATACGGATCTCTGATACGGCAGTCACGTGATGCTTCCCGGCGGCAGCGAGACTGAACGCCAATTGAATGCAGTCAGTCGGCTGAAGAAGACGCACGGATGTGCATTGAAAGCTACCACTGGTAAGCTTAAACTTTTTTGTTGTGTGACTTTGTTAAATATATATTTGTAATAAAAATACAGTAGTGTCCGCTTAATGGGGTAACGTGCAAAAGGGTACCCCTGTTATAGGGGTATCGTGTATTGAATGTATTTTGAGCTTCTTGGAAGTGTTCACAACTTACATTGTAAATGGGATCACCTGTTAAAGGCCTGGGTAAAATATACCTGGCAAAAGCCAGACTACAAACCCCTTTAGGAATAGGTCCAAATATGAGGTAAAAATAATAATGTTGTATTTACCGAAGGTAGCCACTTCAGGAACGAACACTTCTCCTCAGCAGGCACTGCATAACATCAATGATTCCATTACTTCTGTTTTACTCACTTATTGAAGTCGGTGATTTCTTGCAGACGTCTGTCATAGTCACTGAGACGGAGGCATGTATCCCAGCATTCTCTGAAGATTGGCATGTCAAGTGGTTTTGAGCCTTCTAGCACCACTGGCACGTCATCCAGAGGCTTGAAGTTGAGCTCCTGCACCTGTAGGCAGTTATCCAACACTAGAAAATAATCATATGTTCCCTTGTGGCCCAGTCGGGCAAGAAGACCAAAGATTGTTCAAATTCTAGTGGCCCGGGCAAGTACAATATAGTACTTAAATTTGGTGGCCTTGGGCCAGCACCAGCGGGCCTGTGCTAATTTGGAGCATTAGGCTATAAATATAAAGGATGATTCTGCCCTGATGGGTGGAACATTGCAGAAACCTCTCTCGCTAAAATAATGCTTCCTCCCTCACCACATCCATAATATATTTTTTTTAATTTTGTTATTCCATCTACCTGCCACCTCCATCTTCAGAATCCTTCTCCCTAATTCCCCTTACATTTTAAGTTAGACTTAAAATCATGGTAGCCCATTGGTAGCCTTGAAATGAAACAAATTCTAATGCAAAAACTCAAAATATTTGAAACTATTCAGAAATTATACATGAAGAAAATGAAATCTCTTGATAACAGAAAATACTAATGATATTTAAAGAAGTTCAAATGTGCGTGGTAACACTTTTTGCTGCTATCTTACACTGCAGCATTACTGCTCTCCATAACTTTAAAGGGACTTAGTAACATTGTCCAAATCCTCAAAATAAAATTTTAATTCTAGCGGTTCCCTCATACCTTGTTGTATTCGTATTAACAATAAAATCATGGGACAGGTTTCGGTTTTTCAAATTTCCCTTTCGTTACAAAGATATGTACGATCGAAGTATTCAGATAAGAAAAACTCCGGGAGAGTTTTTCTTATCCTGTACAAAGTGAGTGCAGTGAGTTAGTGAATATCATCCGAATATCACTTTGCATTTTCGCTCATTACTTGGCCATGCAATATCCATTTGACTTGAAATTTTCACACAATACCCTGTGGACATATGAGATAACAACAATATACATTGCATCAACCATTTATCACTTTTTTGCACATGTCAACAAAGTTACTAGATCCCTTTAAGTTGTACTTAAATTTAAGCTCAACTTAGATATCTTTCTAAAAGACCTTCCCATTCTTCATCCTTTGTACACTCAAGTAATCTCCATCTTGCCTATCTGAGTTTGAGAAAAAAAAAACTTACACTGTTTTGATCTTCTTTATATTTTAATAAATTAGATAAAAAAGATGCATCACTTTGTCACACTTACCCTAATTTGATTTATTATCCTTCAGGTTTGACTAAGATTTATGTAGAGCTGCGGATCATCGGGCATAGAAAAGGGTTTCTGTGAAGGCGCCTTAATAGTGCCCTGTGGCTCAATGGTAAGAGACCTGGACTAGCAATTGTGAGGTCTCAGGTTCAATTCCAGACAACACCCAATTTTCTTTGCCCTACTTTCGTTCTTCTTTAATCATAAAATCATGAATGTGTATTTACCTGTTTGATTGGAACGCCCGTTGCAGCAGCAACCTCCGATAAGATGTTGTGCATGACGGCCATTCCCTCCGGCTGCCCAGCCCCCCTCATGGCAACGTTGGGACACAGGTTGGTACGGCAGGAGTACGTACGGATACGGTAACCGGAGAACACGTAGACGCTGTCCATCAAAAGCATAGAATTGCGCCCCAACTGTTTGGGTATGATATAATGAGGAAGATGTCATTTATCATAAGGCTTTTGATTCTTAAAAATAAGGAGTCCCTATTTATACACCTGGGTAGAGAACGGCAATGGTGCATAAATTGTCTTGACAAACGTAGTGTGCATATACTGGATTCGACCCCTTTGATCTCACTGACTGGAAAGTGCCTGCTCTACCAATTCTGCCGCACCACCTCCACATCATTGTCTCTTATTATGACAGTTCCAAGGATAACGTGAAGAGGATTTTACAAGCAGTTATGACGCAGAGGTGCCACTTTGCAAGAGTGCAAACCAATAGCAAATACCACAACACCTTGCACATCTGCAATATGGGTTTGAGTTTGGATTTCACTAAGGGTTAGGGCTGTTGCAAATGCTCTGCACACTCTGCGCATGTTAGGTAGGTTCAAAAGCTTTATATTTTCTATAATAAATGACATCAATCATCAATAATATGCCTCTATTAATACTAACATGAAATGTGTAGATAACTTAAAGGGATATGCCTGTAAAGTGTCTAACTCCACGAAAGTTACTTGGAGCTCCCTCGTTTCTCTTCTACCGTGTTGTTTAGCTTATGGTAAGAGAAGAATAAAATAGGGTGAGATTTTTTCAAATGCCCATTTAGTATGACGATATCTATCATTCAGCTCAAAAGCGTTAATTAACGGTCATAAACCTCATAGACATCCGTTGTAAAAGCTGACGCATATTTTCGCGCTTTAAACCAGGAAAGCAGTGTTCTTTTTCAATGAAACTTTCACACATCATTCGGACATATCTAACAATGATTTTGGTGCAGGATTGAAATCTCAAATGTCATTTTGGGCAATATCTGACACTTTACAGGTGCACCTTTAAGGTAAAGTGTCTTTTTTAAAAACATTGTATGGTGTGTCTGACTTTTTAAAGGTAACATCTTGTCAATAGCCCAAAACAGACTTAACAAAGCAGATGCACTGCTGCTACTGTACAAAGAAATAAAGACTCAGTAGTGAAACTCACCCACATAGCTGTATCACCTTCATATCCACCATCAACATAAACATGAATGTCACAGGACATGATGCGTCCATCATGGTTGTACCCAACTCGATAGACCGCATGAAATGGAGCACGACCTCCAGTGTTTAGCATGTCCATTGAACGGTCAAGTCGCACCCGAACTGGACGACCAAGTCTACAGAACGATGCAATATTAATATTTGATATACTTCAATAAGAAAAAACACTTTTACAGATTAATATGTTATAATAGATGTTCATGAAATGATGAAGTTACATCCCAAAAATTGGATAAACAAGCCTATACATATTCTGTGAAAAACACACAGGGGGGTTCCAAATTGCTAAAAAGATAACCCTTAAATCAAAGCTCCAAAAATGTGCATACATGTAGGTTTCAATGCAAAACGTATTGTACAGTGTTATTTTCATGCAAGGGAGCTTGAAAAATAGACCTTGGAAGGAAATTTTACATTTTCCCTTGATCCAGTAATACAATTTTTTCCAAAAAAGATTTATAAACGGAAGTAACCAAAAAGGTATGAGCATGCAGATATAATAAGAGTTAAACATGGCATGCTTCTTGTAAGCCCACATACCAAATTAATGTATTAAGCCTGAAGAGGACGACAAGATGCAAATATCCAGCTGAACCGTGGAATAAGAATCGTTTGCGGCCTACTCACTTCTTTGCTGACAGAGCGCAAATCTGATAGCTGAAGTGAGAATCCTTTCCTCCGAAGCCCCCTCCAATGCGCTTGGTACGACATGAGACCCTGTTTCGTGGCACTCCGAGCAAGCCAGCAATACTAGCCTGAAGGGAAAATTAAAAACAAATAAAAATACTTGCCAGAGGAATTTTATCGGAATACAACATAATTATGTGACTGGCTGTGCCGAAAAGGGACACAAGTCTCGATAAATCATGTTTGAGTTATTTATACCAGAGTATTAGGGCTCAACACCCGCACTGGCCCGCTGGCCCGGGGCCAAATTGCACTGCGGGCCAGCAAAAATGTTTATAAGTCATATTTTGGTGGCCCGATCGGGCAAGCAGATTTTCAACCCGACATTGACAAAATTATAAAAATCTTGTTTTCTTCCATGTCATGCTTCATCTATAATCACAGGTTTGATCAGGAAAGAGTGATATTTTGAATAGTAAATAGTTTACTCATGAAATCAAATTTTCGGGCCACCAGAAAAGAGGAAGAAATTATTTCACTGGCCCGACCGGGCCACTGACAGAATAGGTAAGTGTGGAGCCCACTACATGTCTTAAGCTTCAATTTGATACATAAATCACAAGTTTGGGTAGCTTGAGCACCAAAATATAACCATTTAAAAATAGCGGGGGCGGGCTGGCATGAATAGCTCAGAGCACGGCTGCTCCAGTTTGCAAGTCAGTCAGGGCATCGGACAAAGTAACGGATTCTAAACAAAAATTATTAGCGGCACAAAATTTTGAAATCTAAGAGACTAATTTTCATGCTATTTTATCTGTAGTATATATGTTCAAGAATGTATGTTGTAGGATTTCAATAAAAAATAGTTGTGAATCACCTGTAAACTGTTTGGGTTCTGTGAAGAGGCAAAAACCTCCATCTCTCCATCCTCTCCAGGCTTAGCAACACAGCAGTGGGTCTCCAGGTAGAAATGCTCCTGGCCACCGATCTCAAACTGCCCCTCCAGGATCCCATCTGCCTCCTGCATGCTCCCTTCCACGTCCCCACAAGAGAATTCAGTTGTGTCATCCAAGAATGACCTCTCTTTGATGGCATCCTATTAAAGCAAGATATCAAATGGAGGAGAAAGCATTTTGTTAAATTGTTAAACGAATGCTACTGTCAAACTAAAAAAAAACCTCTGGGTGAACAGTGAAAGAGCATTGAAGAGGTTTTGATCATCATCTCTATCACCATCACCACCATCATCATCATCACTATCCTTATCATCATCACTATGCTCATCCTCATCATCATCATCTTTAACACCATTACCACCAATATCACTATCATCATCATCATCATCATCATCATCACTATGCTCGTCATCATCTTTAACACCATTACCACCATCATCATCATCACTATTATCATCATCATCACTATGCTCATCATAATCATCATCTTTAACACCATTACCACCATCATCATCATCACAATCATCATCACTGTCCTCATCATCATCATCATCTGAACACCATTACCACCAATATCACCATCATCACTGTCATCATCATCATCTGTAACACAATTACCACCAATATCAACATCATCATCATCACAATCATCATCACTATCCTCATCATCTGTAACACCATTACCACCATCATCATCATCATCACTATCCTCATCATCATCATCTGTAACACCATTACCACCAATATCACCATCATCATCACAATCATCATCACTATCCTCATCATCACCACCGCCATCATTGTATTATCATTATCATCACCATCATCATCATAAATCATCACCACCATCATCATAATCATCTTCATCAACACCATCATCTTCATTATCGTTTTCACCACCACCACTACCACCACCATCATCATCATCATCGTCATCACCACTGCCATTATGATCATTATTATAATAAATATTATTATTACTATTATAACATCAGTTTACCTGCAGGGTTAAGATGACCGGCTGTAGATCCTCATACTGGACTTGCACCCGGCTGGCAGCCAGCGCTGCAATCTCATGTGATGTGGCTACCACTGCTCCAATGGCTTGACCAACACAATGAACCTACACACACAGGGTTTCAAAATAAGAAGAAGACATTTAAAAGTTAAAACAAACTGTGAAATTGTCCTCATCGTATTGGAAAGTCTTTGTAATCATTACTTTATGCAATCTGACAATTTCTCATTGAACATGTATAGTAGCCAACACTTTAAATGCCATCTTTAACTCTTTATGTGCTTCTAGCACCTGTATCCCCACATGTGATGGTGTGCTTTACGTGCCAAACGGCATAAATTTTGCACCGTTTGCACAGATGCCAAATGTGTTGCACCCTTCAATCCTTCTTCAGATACTCTCTTTACATTTATATCGTCAGTGCAAGATGTCGATGGACAACCTCTGTCTCGTTTTCCTTCAATTCTATCAAAATTATTGACTATCCATGAAAATATACAAATCAAAGGGCAATTTGATATATTTATCTTTAAATTCAATTCCCTACAATATTGAAGCACAATTACATACAGAGTATTTAAAATGTTAGAACATTGCAATTATATCCCACATTCTACACAACCACAAGTCACACAAAATTTAACTCAAATATTTTCTTCCAAAGGAATCCATACTAATTTTTGTTACGAGTTTGTTGTGTATGTATGTATGTATGTATGTGTGACTTTGTATGTATGTATGTATGTGTGACTTTGTAGTTTGTACATGTAAGTTGTATAATTGTCAACAACATTTTTATTCTTGGTTTATTTATGATATTATTTATGGTGTTGTAGAAAAAGGGGACCGGCCTAGACAGGCCAATGGCATCCCTGCAATACACATTACTTTTATTTGTTGTTGTTTGATGTTGTACAATATCTTTTGTCATTACATGCTGTAAAATAGTTTGTATATATATTTGTATTTGATTGTAAAATGTTGATTTTATGGATGTGAAATAAACTGAACTGAAAAAAAAATGAACTGAACTGGTCGTGAATTTTTCCTGACTTTTCAGTGACCCTAAATAGCTAATTATTGGCCCCCAAAATAAATTTTATTTGTAATCTGTCTCTTATTTAAAAATCTCACTCGCATTAACTGTTCAACATTGGAATAACTGATAATTAAGGCTTATAAAACATAGGGGGAAAAATTGGAAATTTGTAGATCTCTGGCCCAGAAAATAACAATGCTGCTGGCTACAGGACTTGGAAAAGATCTTGGAGCGTCAGTGAGTAGAGAGTCTGAAGCTAATTTTTAGGGGCAAGCTATGGGCATAAGATAATTTTGAGCGTTGGCTAGTGCCGAGCCCCATCATACCTCTGTTGTGGCAAAAATGTTGCCAGTGCCTGTAACATCAGACTGGTCAATGTAGGCCTCCACGCCAACCAGGGCCAGGGCTGGACTAGGATCCACAGAGCTGATGAAAGGAGAAAAGGCAGCATAGAAATTAATACAACTAATTTACATAAAGTGATCCATTCACTTAATAAGAGAAATCCGTGCAGCAATTAAACAAAAGCAATTGCACTATATACATGTATTTCCAGAAACAGGCAGAAGATGCAGAACAAAGAAATATTGTAGCATAACACAATTGAAAACAATCATCAGTACTTTGTAAACATCTACAAAAGCAGAGAGGCAGCAGCACTTCTCATGTAAACAAAATCATTCTCTTCCAAAATGTGTCCTTGGCATGGGCATGCAAGTCAAAATAAATGGATGCTCTATCAAATTACATAGAGCATCCATTTGTCATGCTGTGGGCATGTCTTGGAGAAGAATGCCATAACAAAAAACACACTACATTTTGAGTTGAAAAGGGAGGGATGCAGGCAACTCTAGAAGGCATGTAAATCAAGTCTGCACTATATTTTTTTTTTTAGCAGATGTTTTTCTGCATTTATTAAAGAAAAATCAAAATCAACATATTCAAATAACAATACAAGTGTATAACATAATTGATTTACATAAAATGTGACATTTGATATCAAAAGAAAATACATATATATATATATATATATAATTCAGAACTTAAATCAGTTGAATGTAATGCAAATAATCAAAATAAATGCAGGGGCAAACTATCATAAGCATGAATGCTTGAGTCGATAGCAGCCAAGAGGGGAGGGGTACATGGCGCTGTTATTGGAGTATATAATAAAATAGAGTGTCACGCACAAGTGATTTTTCAGAAAGTATCTGAAAAAAAAGAAGAAAAAAAAATGGGAAGAAAGAAAGAAAAACAAGACAAAACAAAATGCAAGTGTGTGCATGTGGGTGAGTGCATGTGCAATAAGTGTTTGATTATTTTTTTTTTATGAACTGGTTATCTTAAAATTAGTCAATATAAAGAAACAATTACAATACTTTAGACCCTGATTATGTTTATGAATATTTGGATATTAAATATTTTTTCATCGAAGCTTTAAATGAATAAAGAGATGCAGAGTGTTTAATTTTGTCAGGTAAAGCATTCCAAATGTCTGGACCATGGTGTCTTATTGATTTATAGGCCATAATAATTTTTGGGTTAGTTAAATGAAAGTCGGATGAGTGTCGTGTAGGATATGAGTGTATACTACTATTGTACACAAAAATATTTCGAAATGCTAATGGTATAGTATTTATCCAAAATTTATACATAAAGATTGCAGTTTGAAAAATGTGAATATCAGCAATTTGTAATGTTTTTAGTTCATAAAATATTGGATCAGTATGGGCTATATAATATGAATGTGTACAAATACGGAGTGCTTTCTTTTGAAGACGATAAATTAACATAATTTTCATCTTATTACTATTCCCCCATACAATGTTACAATAAGATATATGTGACAAAATGAGAGAATTATAAAGCATAAATAGTGACTTTTGTGAAAGACAATATTTTAATTTATATAGAATGCCTATGCCTCTCGAGACTAACATACAAATGTTATTAATATGACTATTCCAAGTTAAGTTTGAATCAATCATTACACCTAAAAATGTAGTAACTTCTTTTTCAATTATGGGCATATCATCTATTAAAATATTAAAATAAGGTGCATATTTAGAGTGTATATTTTTAAAATACATACAATTTGTTTTATTAATATTTAGAGAGAGTTTATTGGATTTGAACCAAGATGATAGTTTATTTAATTCTAGATTGAGGGTCGTAATAAGAATGTTTAAGTCTGTGTGTGAATAAAATATGTTAGTATCATCTGCGAACAAAACGTATGTTAGGAGTGGTGATGCATTTACAATATCATTCATATATATTAAAAACAATAAGGGACCTAAAATAGAGCCTTGTGGTACTCCGCACTTCACAGTGGAAATATTAGATTTTTTAGATTTAAAAATAACATATTGTTGTCTATTACGCAAATAATCTTCAAACCAAGAAAGTACAGTTCCTCTAACTCCATATGTTTTTAATTTACGAATTAATATACAATGGTCCATAGTATCGAATGCCTTCGATAAGTCCATAAAAACACCTACAGTGTGTCCTTTTTTAGCAATGGAATAAATTATTTTATCACTTAATTGTAGAATGGCGTAATCAGTAGAATGATTCTTTCTGAATCCATATTGATTAGGAATCAATAAATTATTCATATTTAAGAAAGAATATAATCGTTTATATGCTATTTTTTCTAAAATTTTAGAAATGCTTGGTAATAAAGAAATTGGTCGATAGTTTGCAATATTAGATTGATCATCTTTTTTATATATCGGAATTATTTTCGCAATTTTGAGTGGGTCGGGGAAAATTCCTTGAGAAAGAGATAAATTTAAAATGTGTAATAACGGGGAAGCTATAAAGTGAATTATTTGTTTTAATAAAAATACACTTAATTCATCATAGCCGCTAGATTTACTACATTTTAAGGAACGTACAATTTCTAAAATCTCGTGAATATTTGTTGGATTAAAAAATAAGGATTGATTAACATTATCGTTTAAATATATCAAAAAATCATCCTTTTTATTAATTATTTTAGAAGCTAAATCTGGTCCGATATTATTAAAGTATTTATTGAATGCATTAGCAACATCAATTGGGTCTTGAATGGGATGCCCATTATCTTTAAATTCAATATTATTTAGAGTACTTCTTTTCTTCCCTAAAATGTCATTAATTGTTTGCCATAATAATTTATTATTATCTTTACTATTTTCAATTTTATTAGAATAATATAATTTGTGTGATAAACGAATAATTGAAGTTAATTTATTACGGTACTTTTTATATTTATTTTGTATATTTGTAGGTAATCGCAATGATATTTTATATAAGCGAGTTCGAGTAGATATTGATTTGATTATACCTTGAGTAATCCATGGTTGTTTATTTCTCTTTTTACTTAATTTAATTCTTGTGAGGGGTATATTTTTATCATAAAGACAAAGAAGTTTATTTATGAATTTTTCATAAGAACTATTCACATCTCTTTCAAAATAAATGTCATTCCAATTTTCTTGACTCAAATCTCTCTTTAAGGATTCTACATTACAATGTGTTTCCTTACGTCGTGTTAAATGTTCTTTATTGGGAGTTTTTAATACGTGTTTATTATTCGGACATATAGTAAATATTAAACAAATATACCATGCACTGAGAGCCTCTAGTTGAAATTATGGATTCCGAGGTGACAGGAAAAGCACTATGTTCTGAGGGTCGTAGACCCGAAGAACATAGTGCCTTTTCTGTCACCGAGGAATCCATAATTTCACTAGTGGCTCGAAATAGTGCATGATATATTTGTTTTATATCCTTCGCATACTCATAATCATCGCAAAAATAAATGATTTTAATTAAATCAAAGAAAAATATAAAGAAAAACAAAGCATTGATTATGGAACCATCACTGCACTGACTATGTTCTGTTTGTGACACTGGCCCCCTTTGCGCAATAGTCCTAGCGCAGAGCGCGTATTGCGCTATCTTTCCATTCATGGTTACGCGCCTTAACAACTAATGCGCACCCAAATGCAAAACGCGCGCATCAAATTGAATAATTAACCTGCTTTACATTACTACACACGTGTAATTGTATGGAGAAACTAGTTATTCGTACATTACACATACAGCTAGTGTAATGCACATCGCGGCCAATTTTCTAATGACGAATTAGTGTCACAACCACAGAAGGACAACGATGCACAATGTGCACCATTGTCGTAATTTTTAAATTCGAATACCTCTACGTTATACATGAAATGCATCTCTAGAATATTCTTTGGAACTTATTGATATTCACGGGTGAAAATATGCTGTATTTCTTTTTAAATAACTCTTTGAGAAATCTCGTCGGGATCTTTCGCAAGCTAAAACAAGACCTCTGCTCGCAGGGAAGTTTTATAACACGCATCTCTATGGGCTCAATATGATCACCCGGCGTCTATGACGTCATTCATGGAATAGCATTTACTATTCCATGAATGACGTCACGCATAGCACATTTTTCTCCATGGGCATTACTATACTTGGTCACATGACGCTATGTAGACCAATCACTGAACAGGATTTCATTCATGTAGGATATAAGGGTCAATCCACGTCAAATCAACCAGTGGTGTTCACCCGACCCCCTTCAAATTTGCTAAAATTCGCACCAAATGTTCCCCCAAGTGTCTCACGGAAAATTCTGAAATATTTTGCCCCAAGGTCAAACGGTTGCTAAGATACGGCCTCACCTAGCAACCAATGCGCGATTCTTAAAAGGTGTTATACAAAAATCAGCCATTTTCAACTGCCCTTCACAGCTAAAGTGAATGAGGGAGCAAGCTAAATTTTTGTAAGTTGAAAGAACTTTATTATCTGTAAAAGTTTAAAAAAAAAAAAATCTGCTTTGAAATTTCGTTTTCGCGTATGAGGTCATCAAAAATGACCTTAAGTCGTAAAATTTTAATTTTCGGACAGTGTTTAGGGGTCAATAAAATAAATATGACAACAAATAAAGCAAAAGTAAGAATGTAAATCAATTTAAAACAACTTTCTCTAAAAGCACACAAAAAATCAGCACAAATAATGGTTCCGTTTTCGTGTAGGGCGCCCTCAAAGTCCGAACATATCAGAAATCAGCAAAGTTGAAGGTCAAAGTTCACCTTTAGTCCAACCTAGTAGAAGCATGAAAATTGGTGGAATGATAGACATTCATCTATATTTTAGGGTACCACCAGCGAAAATTTGCTTCCGAAATGTTATCTAGCTTAAAAACGCACACGAAAATGAGGTTAAACACTGTTACGCAACCATTTATTGCCCTTATGTGGTTTTCAGGGGTTTTTGAAAGTTTCTGTGAAAAAAACTAATCATGCTGCTAGGCTTATTTTAGCATGTCTGGTAGTCCATAATGAGTACTTCAAGAAAATGCATACATTGGGTAGGTTTTCTTACAGGATTGACCTAAAAAATGCATCTGAAAATGGTTAGAAAACACGTTTTTTACAATTATTGTCAATTTTCTGGTAACGTGCCTGTATTTACAGGCACTTTCAAGCTTCAATATTTGTAAGATGGAAAGTGACATAAAGCTCATATCTTCTAATCTGGTAGACATTCATCTATATTTTAGGGAACTATCAGTGAAATTTTGCTCCCAAAATGTTATCTTGTAGAAAAATGCTCACAAAAATGGGGTCAAACACCATTACGCTACCATTTATTGCCCTCAAGTGGTTTTCAGAGGATTTTGAAAGCGTCTCTGAAAAAAAGTATTAATGCTGCTAAGCTCATTTTGGCATGTCTGGTAGTCCTTCATGGGTACTTCAAGAAAATGCATATGTTGGGTAGGTCTTTGTACAGCATTGACCTTGAAAATGCATTTGAAAATAGTTAAAAACACGTTTTTTTTACAATTGGTCTATTTTCTGGTAACGTGGAAGTTTTTACAGGCACTTTCAAACTTAAATATTTTTGAGATGGAAAATGGTTCATAGCTCATATCTTCAAATCTGTTAAACATCCATCTATATTTTAGTGAACAACTAGTAACATTTTGCTTCCGAAATGTTATCTAGCATAAAAATGCACACGAAAATGAGGTTAAACACTGTTACGCAACCCTTTATTGCCCTGAAGTGGTTTTCAGGGTTTTTTGAAAGCTTCTGTGAAAAAAAATAGACATGCTGCTAGGCTCATTTTAGCATGTCTGGTAGTCCTTCAAGGGTACTTCAGGAAAATGCATACATTGGGTAGGTTTCATACAGCATTGACCAAAAAAAATGCATCTGAAAATGATTAAAAAACGTTTTTTACAAGAAAATATACAAATAATTGTAAAAAACGTGTTTTTTAACCATTTTCAGATGCATTTTTACAGTCAGTGCTGTAGGCAACTTACCCAATGTATGCATTTTCTTGAAGTACCCATGAATGACTACCAGACATGCTAAATTGAGCCTAGCAGCATGTCTAGTTTTTTTCACAGAAGCTTTCAAAAACCCCTGAATACCACTTCAGGGCAATAAAGGGTTGCGTAAAAGTGTTTAACCTCATTTTCGTGTCCGCTTTTATGCTAGATAACATTTCGGAAGCAAAATGTTACTAGTTGTTCACTAAAATATAGATGGATGTCTAACAGATTTGAAGATATGAGCTATGAACCATTTTCCATCTCGAAAATATTTAAGTTTGAAAGTGCCTGTAAAAACATGCACGTTACCAGAAAATAGACCAATTGTAAAAAAATGTGTTTTTAACCATTTTCGAATGCATTATCAAGGTCAATGCTCTACAAAGACCTACCCAACATATGCATTTTCTTGAAGTACCCATGAAGGACTACCAGACATGCCAAAATGAGCTTAGCAGCATTAATACTTTTTTTCAGAGACACTTTCAAAATCCTCTGAAAACCACTTGAGGGCAATAAATGGTAGCGTAATGGTAGCGTAATGGTGTTTGACCCCATTTTTGTGAGCATTTTTCTACTAGATAACATTTCGGGAGCAAAATTTCACTGATAGTTCCCTAAAATATAGATGAATGTCTACCAGATTAGAAGATATGAGCTTTATGTCACTTTCCATCTGACAAATATTGAAGTTTGAAAGTGCCTGTAAACACAGGCACGTTACCAGAAAATTGACAATAATTGCAAAAAACGTGTTTTCTAACCATTTTCAGATGCATTTTTTAGGTCAATCCTGTAAGAAAACCTACCCAATGTATGCATTTTCTTGAAGTACTCATTAAGGACTACCAGACATGCCCAAAATGAGCCTAGCAGCATGATTAGTTTTTTTCACAGAAACTTTCAAAAACCCCTGAAAACCACTTAAGGGCAATAAATGGTTGCGCAACAGTGTTTAACCTCATTTTCGTGTGCGTTTTTAAGCTAGATAACATTTCGGAAGCAAATTTTCGCTGGTGGTACCCTAAAATATAGATTAATGTCTATCATTCCACCAATTTTCATGCTTCTACTAGGTTGGACTAAAGGTGAACTTTGACCTTCAACTTTGCTGATTTCTGATATGTTCAGACTTTGAGGGCGCCCTACACGAAAACGGAACCATTTTTTGTGCTGATTTTTTGTGTGCTTTTAGAGAAAGTTGTTTTAAATTGATTTACATTCTTACTTTTGCTTTATTTGTTGTCATATTTATTTTATTGACCCCTAAACACTGTCCGAAAATTGAAATTTTACGACTTAAGGTCATTTTTGATGACCTCGTACGCGAAAATGAAATTTCGTAGCAGATTTTTTTTATTTTTTACTTTTACAGATAATAAAGTTCTTTCAACTTACACAAATTTAGCTTGCTCCCTCATTCACTTTAGCTGTGAGGGGGAGTTGAAAATGGCTGATTTTTGTATAACACCTTTTAAGAATCGCGCATTGGTTGCTAGGTGAGGCTGTATCTTAGCAACCGTTTGACCTTGGGGCAAAATATTTCAGAATTTTCCGTGAGACACTTGGGGGAACATTTTGTGCGAATTTTAGCAAAATTGAAGGGGGTCGGGTGAACATTTCTCTGAAAATTGGGTGATTTGACGTGGATTGACCCATAAAGGTAAATGGTCTGATATATCATAGTATATTATTCCATTCTGTTCATTGTCTATCACGTTTGAGAAAATATTATCAATTATAGTGTGTGTTACATTGGTAATCCTAGTTGGTTTATCAATAAGAGATTTAAAAGAAAATGAAGATAATAAATTAATAAAGTGTTGACCAAGAACAGTATAAGGTAAGGACAAATCAATATTAAAGTCTCCCATAATATATATGTCTTTATTTTCTCTAGAAACGAATTCAAGACAGGATTCTAATTTATCTAAAAATGTGTCGGCCACATTGTTAGGTGGTCTATATATTACCCCAACAATTTTATTCTTATATTTATCATCAATAATTTCTAAAAATAATGTTTCGATTCCTTCAATTTGAATATCATGTCTTATTTTATATTGTAAATCATTACGAATATACAAAGCGACACCTCCTCCCTTTCCATTTGTACGGTCTGTATGAATTAATTCATAATTATCAATATTAAATATTGGAGGAGAAGTTGAGTGTAACCAAGTTTCAGTAATTCCTATTAAAGAAAATGGAAATGTATTTAAAGTAAATAAAAATTCTTCAAAATTATCAAAATTCTTTTGTAAGCTTCGAATATTAATATTCAATAAACTAAACCTATACAAATTATTATTGGGTCCAGTTTGATTAAAAGTTGAATTAAATTCACTAGTAGTATAATATTTACTCTGGGGTTAGGGTTAGGGTTAGGGTTAGGGTTAATTATATAATTATGCTATAAATAATACATGTACAGGTCTCCCTTATTTTGAGTGTTTTTTTTAATTATTTTGTTGCTATTTTGTGCAATATGAAATGGAAGACACTCAGAACAATGGGTCATTCCTTTAAATATCAGGAGGTAAAAGTCAGACAGATGAGTTGAAAGCAATGCAATACAGGTTGGTTGCTATAGACAGGTGGCCACTTAGACAGGTTTGACTGTACAAATTGGGTAAAAGAACAAAGCATCACTAAAAGCAAAACAAATGAGGTTAAAGCAAATGAGAAGTTCTTTATTAGCATCACATACTGAACTAGAAATTTCTACAAAAATCATAAAACTTCAAACAATGCTTAATTTGGTGATAAGCATAATAAAAGATGATTAAAGTGATCCATTAACTTTGTATTGTTTCCCAAACGTAATATTTTATACTTTAATCATATTCCAATTTCAGTGTAAGATTCTGGAGAATGATATGTGAGATTATATAGAACGGTAACCTATTGAAAACACATAATCCATGTCTGATTTTATCCCGATCGCATCAAAATTTGGATATTCTTGATTAGTCAAAAGCGTCTATAGACAGTTTCAAATTCAATGAAATATCTCCAGAATTAGGGTCACATTTGAAAAATCAAAACCCATTTTATTCCTCTTACCATATATTAAGCAAAATAACTAAATAAGTGTGAAAGCTCCACATGATTTTGGTGTAATTTTACGAAGTCAATTGATCACTTTAAGCTTGTGTAATGAAGCGAAAAAGTACAATATTTGAGACAAAGCTGCTGCAGGCATGACATTGACTAGAGAGGTGCTGTTAAATTGTCCATTGTCGCAAGACTTACATGATCTTGGCATGGGCTCTGGAGCTCACAACAATAGCGAGGTGCAACTCGCCTGAATCGGACAAAAAGTGTGTTAAATGATGCAAAAAATACTGCTGAAAACTGCTTATCTAGACTATAATAATACCTGTGTAATATAAAAATGAGAGTCAATATGGGGCCTAAAAAATAGTGTTAGTGACGTAGAGACGCCGGGGCAAACGTATGGATAACATTTTTCATACCTGCTATATACACTGTACATATTGGCAACAAAAAATTGCTTTGACCATCAGACGATGGAACATTGATGGGACATCTGGGCTCTTGCTGGAGATGATTGAGATATATATACAGGGTGGCCCAAATAAGACTTAACCCCTTGACTACGGGAACCGGGTGGGTTGTGTGCAAAGTCTATTGGGATTTCACAAACTCGTAGGGAACGGGTTCATAGAAAAATGTCCAGGAGAACTGATACCGATAGGGAATCTTTTATAGAGAAAATTATACTATTAAGATCATCTATTTTGTTAAAGTTTTGGTTCCAAACGGAATTGGTAACACAGTGTTGTGGTATACATTTTGCAAAATTTTAACAGAATTGTGGTGGGAAAAAGCAGAGATAAATGCAGTGTCTGTGAGCATTCTTGGGATACTTAGCAACCGACCGTCTCATCAAATTCACTCTAGAGACATATCCAACCACAACTGCTGATCCTATTAGGATTTTTCACCGTGAAAGATCCCTTATCCAGTTAAACCAGTTTTAAAAACTAGTCAGCCTCTTGGAGTAGTTGCAGTTGCTTCATTTGGATTGCACAAGTTTACCAACATTGAGACATCTTTTGACACTGACATTACTATTCAACATGCTACAGTAGACAATTGATTTAATCTTTATAAAAATGTACATCAAATCAATTGTGAAAATGTTTTACCTTCTACAAGTGGAATATCATCGACGTATGAAGCCTCCCCTGAACACTGCTGTAGAGCAGCTCTATGGACGATTGGTCTACCCAGGGGGTCTGCATCGGGCTGGTCCCGAGGGGCAGGCTGTGGTATGATAAGGAAATAAGGAAAGAAAATAGCCAGGATAATGTCAATTAAATTATTATCATTATTATCATAATCATCATTACTATTAATGACGGTAAAATTGTACTACTATCATTATCATCATCATCATATGGTAGGTAGTGTGGCAAGATTGGTAGAGCGCGTGCTTTCCGATCATGAGATCCCGAGTTCGAACCTAGCCCACTCCGTTTGTCCTTCTGCAAGGCATTTAATCCATTACTGCTCTCTACCCAGGTGTATAAATGGGTACCTGGTCTGGTGAAAAATTAGCTTGGTGCACCAATATGGTTGCCCGTGGCTAGTATGCTCCCCGGGGAGTTGAGAATGTGTACAAGATAATTGTGCGGGTCTGAACTGTACCAAATGACCAGGGATAATAAATAATAAGCGCTTAGAAGCTGTTCTGCAATAGGCACTATACAAATATGATCTATAATTATTATTATTATCATCAATATCGTTAATAATAACTACTATAATTAGTAGCAGTAGTAGTAGAAGTAGTAACATACTATTACTAGTATCATCATCATCATCATCATCATCATCATCATCATCATCATCATCATCATCATCATCATCATCATCATCACACCACCATCAACATCATCATCATCATCATCATCATCATCATCATCATCATCATCATCATCATCATCATCATAACCATCACACCACCACCATCCTCATCATCATCATCATCATCAATCTCAACACACCTGATAGATCTGTGTGCTGACTGGGCCATCTGCCTTGTACGATGCATCCAGACTCGGATCTGACAACTGACCCTGGGCAAAGGAACCAGTCAAAGCCTGCAAGAAAAGGTAGACATACATTATCTTCTAAGATGAGCATTCATCTAGTGCAGAGCTCCAGACTAAAGTTTTCTGCTAGAAGCTCAGTATACAGGCAAGTCAAATTATGTTCTCTTAATGTTTGTGCATAGAAAACAGAGGAGGCAAGTTATCATGACTGAGGCTTGTTTAATTATTGGCTGTCATCCGTAATTAACTAAACAATATATCACAAAATCCCTGAATATGGTATCTTTCAGAAACTTAGTGATATAACTGATTATTATCTTACCTCTTGGTTGCCTATGAGGTTTGAAATCTTGACGCAGCTTTTGAGCTGGCAGGTTGTCATGAGGCTCTGTTTATTCTTGGCCGACATCCTAGATCATTCGCAGATGGAAACATAAGAGGATTTCAGCCTAACTGGATGATATATTCGGGAGACTTGAATGGTTTAACTCAGGGCGCCTTGATAGAGATTATCAACGCGCTCTGGTTTAACTGATTATTATCTTACCTCCTGGTTGCCTGTGAGGTTAGAAGCCTTGAGGTAGAACCTGAGGAGGCAGGTTGTCATGAGGCTCTGTTAAATCTTGGCCGACATCCTAGAACATGAAGTATGGGGAACTTGTAAGATTTTTAGTGAGATGGACTAGATGAAATCTTGTTAATAGCCAATAGTACTGACTATTAGCTTACCTCCTGGTTGCCTGTGAGCTTAGACACCTTGACGTAGAATCTGAGGAGGCAGGTTGTCATGAGGCTCTGTCTGTACTCGGCTGACATCCCTAGCTTGTGGTGCGGACTGGGGAGGATTTCAGCAGAGACGGACTGGATGACATCCTGAAGAAAACTCTGGTTCCATGGCCTGTGAAAACACAACGGATTGCAATAAACAAAATAATTACAGTTATATCTTAAACCTTAGATATCTAATAATTAAATCCTATCACACATACAATGACCAAACAAAGTGTTATCTGCTTCAATGGCTACTACTAAATTAGCGACCCCCCCCCCCCAAAAAAAAAAAAAAAACAAACAAACAAACAAAATACATGGCACAGGTCAGTGACCTTATGACTTTCATGTTCAAAGGTCATGGAACAGTCATTGCTATTAATATACAACAGATACTCACTGTCCAATCAGAGTGTTGCATGTCTTGGTGGCTACTCTTGGACTTGCATCGACTCCTCCAAACACAAGGCACAGGTCACTGACTCTGTGACCTTCGGGGTCAAAGGTCACCCTGAAGCCACACGTTACGGCAGTAGAGCAACCATGATGGCGCTGGGCAACTTTCTGGCTGAAGATGTAATCATTCTGTGGGTGAATATAAATTGAAATTAAAGTTCCAGGTTAAAGGAGTGATCAAAGTTACATGTATATAGCCATGGAACAATGGATATCAAACTTTATGAACACAAAAGTGCATGCAAATCATTATTAACCCATTGACTACGGGAACCGAGTGGGTGGGGTACAAAGTTTATGGAGTTTTCAGACTCTCGTAGTGAACGGGTTAACACCAAATTGGATGGTGGAGAGACACCTCGAATCACTATTTTATAAACAAGTTAAAAACATTCATGAACACCTACCAGATCTCCCTTTAAGATAGCCAAAATGATACAGCAGTAGCCCATTTCATAAAACTGTCGCAATTGTTGTAAGTATCCAATTATTGTAACTACCATGGCAACAGCTTTAATGCTCTATGCTGATTGGCTGTTGACTATTTAGTTACAATAATTGGACACTAACAAAAATTGCAACAGTTTTATGAAATGGGCTACAGATGGACTCTCACCATGGACGTGTGTTCTAGGTGGCAGTTGGTGCCCAAGGCCACCACTAAGGTCAAGCCCTGACTAACGATCATGATTAGAAATGAATAAATATAAGACAAGAAGAAAATCTATATACTGTACCTGTTTTGTGAAGGGGATGTAGATAGACTGTATGATCTCGTCTCGCTCGATGATGGACTGGTTGGGTTGAGGGAAGAAGTCCTTGTCAAGGGGGACAGTGCGTCGTTTGCCTGTCAAAAACAAACACACATAGTGATATTCAGTCAGTTATTTTCCTGTAAGCCCACACATACATGTATATGCCTATATATTATTGGACAATACTTTAGTACACATGTATCTTGGTTGAGATAGATTTGATGACTATTCAAATGACAATGAAACCCGGGCAAACTAAAAAATTGTTTTCACTACAAGAGACTGAATAAGAGTGAATAATCTTAAAGAGTTTGAACATAGAACGGATGAAACAGATGAGAAAAAAAAAACTATCATGTCTACAAGTATGATGAAGATATCTATTTATTTCCAGTGGTAAATTGGCAATGCACTCTTACCACATTGTTTGCGCACAAAATTTAAATTTGTTTCAATATTCTTCACAGTCCCACTTTACCATTCCCCAAACTAACTATCAAATATGCTATACATAAATATATTCTGGAAAACATATATAGACCTCAAGGGAAATGGAAACAAATCTTTCTAGACAGTGTAAAAATGTGTAGATTATGCAATCAAAAATTTGACAAACCTCCTGCTTTGGCCAAAGTGACTGTTGTCTTTGTTGCCATGAGAACGATGCAAGGATCAACGTTGCTGCTTGCCACTGCGATGCAACCTCCGACAGTCTGTTAAGGATATGCGAGACAATATTCAAGTAAATATTTTCAACAACCAAAAATGAATGAGAGAGATTATCAGAGAAAGATTTAGCAACATTGGTCAAGAAATACAATGATAACATTAAGTTTAACCCTCTGTATAAAGGAGCACTGCTCTCTAGATGGCTGGTATTCCATCAATAATATGAATGACTGAATATTGTGTTCATATAAGTAGTTTGTTAACCCGTTCCAAACAAGTTTATGAAATCCCCGTAGACTTTGTACACAACCCACTCGGTTCCCTTGGCCAAGGGGTTAATATTGTTTGAGATATGTTGAACACATTTTTGAATTTTAAAGAAAATACATTTACAGCCATTATTAGCAAAATTTGATTACAGCATGTTGTAGTTAGAAGTTTGATGATCTCATATGAGGACTCATTCTAGGACTACCAATTGTCCTTTTTAGGACTCTCCTAGAAAGAATACCAACAGTCTTTTTCAGGACTATCCCAACAGTCCTTTATAGGACTACCAACAGTCCTTTCTAGGACTATCAACAGTCCTTTCTAGGACTACCAACAGTTCTTTTTAGAACTCTCCTAGAAAGAATACAAACAGTTCTTTTCAGAACTACACCAACAGTCCTTTCTAGGACTACCATAGTCCTTTTCAGGGCTTACCAATCCACCCATCTCACATGGTGTACCCGTAAACCACACGTATCATATGAGAAATGTTGTATACATTTATTTATCCAGGTTAGCCTCTTCAGTGCTCTTTTTGCTCTGTTCTCCCAGAGGGACCTGCATGTAAGTTTGTTTTAATCATTTATAATTTGGCCATTGGATACACTTCCACACTTTATTGTGCACTCTCTCCACTCACTGGAGAGCATTCCAGCAATAGTGCACTCATGCTTTTTACACAGTCTCATTCATGCCATTTTCATCTTAATGAAAGAAACTTACAGCCATATTGCGAACTTGCTGCCCTGCAAACCACTGGAGCATTTCAAGCAGTGCTGTCGCAGCACGGGTCTGGTGTTCTGGAAAAGAAATTACCACATTGATATACATTACTATTCATTCAGTGAATGAAATAAATATATAGGAACTGATAATTATAAAGGTAAGAGAAGCAGTGCTGTCGCAGATTAGGTCTGGTACGATGGAAGAGGAAATGAAAACACTGGGTGCAATGATGTACGTATGTACATAATAATAACGAATAATAGCTTGCACTTACATTGTATATGGCACTGGTTTTTTTAAAGATGCCAAATGTGTCAACCAACATGGTCAAAATTGAAATTAAGTGAACTAACTTCAAACATGTTTTTTTAACATTGACACAACTTATATTTTCGTGAAATATAAATATCTGGGCTTAATCTATCCCCAATTCTGCAAAATATCTATGAACATTTAGGATTTCCTATATTTAAAAAAAAATATGATACATTTTCACATTGCCATACTAAAATCCTACTATTCCAAATGGCATTACAAATAATACAAATAATTAAAGTGGGCTTCTGACATCATGTGTGCCATTTTGGGGGCTTCTGTTTCTTAAATTTTAGTTTTTATGTCATTTTAAAGTGAAAAATAGCCCTAAAATTTGGATTTTGCAATTTGAAGTTTTTATAATGCAAATTTTTTTTACTGTTGTTGGTTCAAACTTATTGTATGGAAACAATACATGATAGGACATATTTACATGATATAAAATTGGAGCAAGACACTTGCAAAAAAAATTCAAATTTCATTCTTGTATGTGTTTCGGACGTTACATATTGTTAACATTTACCATTTTTCACACTTCTATGACCAGTTGTGGTTTAAATCTTTGCTGTTTTGGAATATTTAAATACAGAAAGTATATGATTAGATGTAAATCTATCCAAATTCTTCTTTGAAATGGTCAAATTAACTTCATAGCACAGAAAGGGGTCTTCTATCAACCATATATGACATTATACATTACAGTACATGTACATTTGATTTATCTATAATTATGTTCAGATCTCCAAAGTAGAGACAATTTTAAGGGTTTTAGTGAAATTATGAAGTACCTAGTACTACAATAACTACAATTTGAGAATTGTGATCTATAATTTATTGTAGCAAAGTTGCATTATGTTATGACATACCCTATTTTGTTTCGGACGTTACATTCTGTTAACATCACGTCAAAACATCTTAACTCGCTTTGTTTGCATGATTTTGCAAGCAAAACCCATAAATATGTGCATTAATTGAACTCCCAACAAAAGGGATAGTGAATGAAGTCCATATTGATAGACAAAATCCAAGATTTTGTACAAATATTACATGCAATTAGAAACTGTTATTATATACAGTCAAAGGATGATCGATGTGACTTTCCAGAGTTTCCTTCATCATTTTATAAAAGATAAAAGATATGTATTGTACAATGACATACATTGTATATGACTTAAATTTTCCATTTTCTTATTTTGATAAAATATGAAGCTCAAACTAATTTTATCAAACTTTTATCGAAAATTAGAATAACTGTCAGAAATGCATTACTGATCAATATGATATTAAATTATAATTAGCAAAACCTCAAATTCAAGTTATAATGGCACATGTACAGTACACTTGTATGTACCACATAAGGTTACGGTCAAGAAATTATATTTGTTCCAGCAGATATGGTTATATTTTTCAAAGATAGTTGACTTGCACAAAAATGTAATTGATCATAAACCAGTAATGTTCTGGAAATTGTCTTAAGAATAAGATAAGGAATTATCTTGGTGTACATGTACCTATAGATAGTTTACATGGCCTTATGCCATATAGTATTTCAAAACTAACTTTTGTTTTAACATGTGGATTTTTAAAATACAAATGATTAACATTGTAATTATTGTCAGTAAAACATGTGGATCAGCGCAGATTATTTTCTTCTTATCAAGTTTAAGTATTTTTGCAACTAATGAATGATATCAGAAGAGTAAATTTAGCATAGTTATACTGTACTTTTGTATACCACTAAAAGGCTTTGTTAATGAAAATGTCTATATTTCCACTAAATGAATGATGAAACAGAGACTTAACATTTGTTTCTTATAGAACATTATAAAGGCAATCAACCTAATAATGCATTTGATGTGATACAAAAAATAAAATCAGTATAAAAATGTACATGTACATTAGTTCTGTGTACTTTACAACATGAACAATTATGGGGCAAAAATAGCAATTCCTCATATTTTTAAATAAAAGTTCCTTCCCAGACACAAATAACTGATCATTTATTTTTCAAAACACTTTTGCTAGAGCAGGAAGCATATAGATCATGAAAAATGTAGATAATACTTTTTTAAATGTTCCAAATTGAATTTTTTGTGCAATCAAAATGTGTGTTAACACCATTTTGTAACGTCCGAAACGAGCTCACAATACCATACAAAAGATTCTGTAAATGGTAAACAAAATACAGGAGTTGTTGCAGCAGGTAGTGTTTCAGTTCCACAAAAGAAAGGTTATTGTTCCAAGTAGATTAGTCATATCATTCACTATATCAAGTGTCTTGTAAAACTTTAGTGGTTACAAATTAGCTGAGAAAAATCGATGAAAAATTGGTGAAAATGTGGATTTGGGGCAGACTAAGTATCTAAATGTTGTTAAAGCATCATGTATTTTGATGATTATGTTTCATTTACATGATCTAAATGAATAATAATAACCATATATTATCATTTTGAAAATAAATGCACTAAAATATCAATTTTGTGTTACAATTACCCCATGTAACGTCCGAAACACATTTGTTTACATTGGTTGATCTCAAACATTTGTTTTGGCAATTAATTACCCAATTCATGTGTAAATTTGTTTAAAAATGAATACTATTTTATATTATGATGATTGATTCATATAATGTGCCCTTTCCTGTGACTTATGAGCTTATAAGTTACATTTTTTGTTTCGGACGTTACATTTGTTTCGGACGTTACAAATGTTAACGGAAAGTTAATTTTGAATATATAATCATAACGCAATAAGCTATTACATTATTTTTTTCTGTGTTGGGAGGGTACATCAAGTCTCTTCAAAACTGAGATAAATAATTGTTTGTGTTATCCCCCTTTTAAAAATTATTTCTAAAGAAATATTGTTTCGGACGTTACAAAATTGTTAACGGAAAATGAGAGCATGTGTGCATTTCATGTTTTTTTTTTTTTTAATCGCTGGCTTAAGAAATCAGTCATTTCCCTTTTAGGCAATATGATGAGGAAACTGTTAGTTCAATTTTCATACTGATATCATTTCAATAAATTATGGTACTGGTAGGGGTAATGAGGGGTTAAATTGTTAACAGAGGATGTAACGTCCGAAACACCAATTTTGATGGCATTGTACTGTCAAAATATTACTTTACATATTAAGCGCCGTTAATTTTCTGAAAGTTTAACTCACACTCGTTCATAATTATCAACAAATAAAAAAATAAAAAAATCTCTTAGTGTTTTTTTATACCTGAACATAATTGAACCCATTTTTGGTTGACAAATTTCCGTTAACAATTGGCCCTTTAGGGTTATCTGACCTATATAAAGGGAAGTCCAAATATTTTCGTTAAGGTATGGGAGATCAATCTAGGTGGATGCTATAAGAAAATACAAAAATAAGTTTTCAGTTCAGTATGTTTTTAAAAATACAGGCCCTCAAAGTGCCATTAAGCCTTTTGGCACCTTTAAAAAAACCAGAGCCATATAGCACTTAATGCTGGGTTTATAAGTGCAAATTATTATTGTCCATAGTCATCAGGTACATTCAAACACCACACAATGATATTGCATATTATATTCCACATACTAAGAATCTTGCTCTACGATTGGTCAAAAATTAATCACGTGATGAAATATAGTTTCGCCCATCATTGATGGGAGAAGAAAACTTCGTTACACTGTGTAGATATCTTGGGTGAAAGTGTGTTGCACTCACTAGATAATTGGTAACGTACTATCTACACCCCGCGGTTGCATTGAATTGCTGTGGAGAATGTGTATTCAAATTCCGTACCATACAAGTTTGGGCATCCGCGCGCCCTTTTCTCCCATCCGAGAGGCAGATTATGCACAACATTCACCCCTGAAAATTGACCTACTTCCTTACTGCGCGCAGTACGCACGCGGTGCAAGCGTATGCGCGATGTTTTCTATTTTCGGAATGCAACCCCAAAAGTTCAAGTCATAACGTTAAATTTAAAGGGGGAAAAAGACAGTTCTTTGCACCAAGATGAATGTAGCTTGCGGATATCTTGTTTTTAGAAATTTGCGTCACTTTTTTAGACCATCTTCTGATTTGTGTCGGAAATATCACCTATTGATTTTAGAGGTGGAATAGAATTACGGCGGGGTAGCTCAGGATCTTAGCACGACAATAGTAAGTATCGTTTATAACAAATAATCCCGGAAACGGGATAACGAATGAACTTAAGGGAGGCTTGCAGAGTTGCTATGTATCCTGGATACCGCTCAGTAATTGACTTTGCACGTAATCGACAGAAAACGCGAGAGAGGTCACACATGTACAAAGTCAATGGTGAGCCTAACTGAGCGGACACAGGCATAGAAAAGGCACATTTTCGTGGCGCTTAAAATCGTATAATTTCATCCCAATGACCAGTGTCTTCAAAATATTATGTAAACAAGTATTGGGGCGTTTGATTATTGCATAAATCAGTCCATGAAAATGTCAACTTTTAGCTGTGTTGTCATTCAATCAAAGAAGTGAGCGAGTGTCAACACGTGTATGGTACTATTCAGCACACCATAGAAGTATGACTCCAACACTGCCGTTGTAGGTACCGGGTACGGTAGGTCCACTGCATTTAATACGGGATTTGAATAGCCACACACTGCACGGTCAATTCAATGCAACCGCGGATGAGTGGCGCGAATTACAAATGTAATGCGTACATACGTACGTACGTACATGTAGAAATGTAGAAATGTAGAAAATAAAGCAAATAATCACCTTTTGGTTTCAGGCGATGGCAAACCATCACTTCCTCGGCGATCTGAATGTATACGCTATCTTTCCGAAGCGAACATCCAGATCGCCTTGGAAGTGATAGTTTGTCCCATAGTCTTCACCAACGGTAATTATTTGCTTACTATCTCAACTCCCTGGGGAACATACTAGCCATATGCTGCCAATGGAGTGAAGGCTAATTATCACCGGACCATGGTACCCATTTATACACCTGGGTAGAGAGCAGCAATTTTGGATAATTTCCTTGCTTACATCATACTTTTATTTGTGTGCAATCTGCTTGATTATTATGTATGATTTTACATACTTTATAATGTTTCCAAGGGTTCGAGAATTCATTACATGTTTACTTTAGGTAAATCAATATATTATTTTATAGTATTCATGTAATACCATATTTTCATTAAGTCTGCAGTCAGCAAATGAATTTTTAGATACTTAAATTCAGTAATGACAGTATAATTTTCCGGGAACTGAGAATACCTTGTTCCCGGGAAGAAACAGGTAAAACACATGTTATGCTATTTCTATACCTTCTACAACTTCCTTAAGGTATTTTTCCAGCTGACTGACCGTGACTGCTGACCCAATGGTCAGCCCAGACTCACAGGAAGTTATTTCACTCAAATCCTTGACCCTACCTCTGGAGGAATAAGGACAGTTCGTTTCTGCTCTGCCAATTAGGTCAATTAGACCTATTAGACCTATTATAGCATTCATAATCTAGACCAGTGTTTAAGGCCAATTACCTGGTATAAAAGGTGAACTAGTGGTCATTTCCTTACCTGGATATTTATCCATAAGTCCTTTCAGGTAATCTTCCAGCTGGCTGATGGTGCAGTACTGCTGACCCAATGGTCACCCCAGACTAACAGGGAGCTATTTCATCCAATGACTTCACTCAATGAGGAGAGTTTCTGCTCTACCATACTTTTCAAGTCGACCTATAACAGACATGATCTAGACCATGCAGTATAAAAGGTGAACTAATGGTTATTTCTTTACCTGGGTATTTGTCCACAAGATCCTTGAGGTAGTCTTCCAGCTGGCTGATGGTGACTGATGCCCCAATGGTCACCCCAGACTCACAGGGAGTTATTTCACTCAGTTCCTTCACCCCAATTCCAGGGGAAACAAGAATAGCTTCTGCTCTGCCATACTTTTTTATTCCTCCTATGAAACACAATCAAAGTAGCGAATAGTTGGTATATAATTTACTGTCTAATAAATATGAAAGAGGAACTGGGCGAAGAGCAGATATTGATGTTTTTGAAATTCCAAGAGAGGGTTCAAACCTGAATGTATAGAAATTTCAGGTGAATGCATGCAGTACTATTTGGTTAAGGGTATGAGAATAGCTAGCTGCTTGGTCATACTATTGTATTCCTCCTACCAAAAGAGTAATCAAATTCCCAATAATAGTTGAAAAATTAGGGGTTAAGGACAATAAACAATGGTCCAAGAAATAACATTATGTACTTCATGCATAGACAGGAATGTTTTTGAAATAGCCACCAAGTGTGACGAGCAACCTCTAGTTAGTTTTAAATACAGAACTTTACTTATTCCTACTTTTATCTGGAAAACACTCACTTGTTTTCAAAATAGTATGCAAAGATCTATTTAGATTCTAACTACTAGAAATCTCCAATTTCACTTTTTGTTTTACATGTCATGTACAATTATGTATCAATAATGTAATGTATCACATTAAGATATTTAAATATTTTTTCCCCAAGTATAACATTTCAAATGAGACACACAATTCAGACAGGATAGATA
This sequence comes from Echinarachnius parma, assembly GCA_037951105.1. Lineage (NCBI taxonomy): Eukaryota > Metazoa > Echinodermata > Echinoidea > Clypeasteroida > Echinarachniidae > Echinarachnius > Echinarachnius parma. The sequence goes on from JBAMJV010000802.1 coordinate 312,778, forward strand.
CACACATGATATGCGCATGCAAGCAAATATTATAAACCTCTTATATAAAATTTGATAATTTGCAATAAACAAAATAGGCCCAGATAAGGCACCATCATTAATTAACAAGTTAAAACACACACATTGCAGAAATGTCAACAGGATCATAATTTAATCAGTTGTTGAACTCAACCTACCAGTGTTCCCCGCGATCAGCTGTGCGGAAGGATTGTCAGCCAAGAGTTGCAGCAACTCTTCCAATGTTGCAGCAACAATCCACCTGTCTGTGCCTTTGACAAACGTCTTCGTCTGATTGTACTCCGCAACGTTGACCTGCAGATCAGAGTAAACCCAAGATGAAAGATAGAAGCCCATCATGTATCCATATATCATTCATTTAAAAAGAGCATTAAAGAAAGGAAAAACATCACATCATGTATAAGTCTCAATATAACGCAGTACTGGTTCTAATTATAGAAATATACAGGGGCTGAGGGCGATTTTGCCCCCTAATTTTGAAGAAGAAAAAACCTAAAATAACCATAGGGTATTATGTGAAATATTGTTTGATATCCATCAGATTGAAAAAGTAGCCCCCTAAAATAAAAAATTAATTCTATGATCCTGAGGTTTTGATAGTGGACTGGAGCTGGCCAATTGCCTTTTTGGGGCAACCGCTAAGTCACAAGTTTTGACTTGCCTGACATGGCTTAGAACCATTATCCATGGCGATGAATAGCTGTGACACCACACTTGCATACTTTTTAGACCATGTACTCTATGTATAGACCAGTGCAAATATTCATGAAACCCTGCTAGCTTTATATAGTTTCATGCTAAGTCTATTTCAGATAGGGCAAAATATGCCAAGTAAGATTGTTGTTCATTGCTTATCAATAGTTAATATAGTTGGTAACAACAGTATGGGTAACAATGACCAGAGATACCAAATTGAAAAGAGACCATCACACAATAAGCATCATTTATTCAATCAATCATTGCCTAAATTTTATTCTTGATCAGGACTAAATCTAACCCTTTGTTTACTTGAATAGTCAATGTTATTTATGTTCCACACTTGATAAATATACAATTAAGTAAATGGTTATAAATGGACGAGAAAGAGAACAGCCTCTACTGATGCAGCTTTGTTTGATTTTCAAGAAGTAAATACAGTAACAGTTCATGTATCTATTCATGGTAGCGTCCAAAATATCATCATATCCTTTCATTTTGTTTTTGCTTGCATTTTAACTAGGAGTTATCGTTTCGTTCATTTTGTTTTTTATCGCTTTTTCACAAGAAGCAAGAGTTGGGAACTTTTTGTTGAAGAGATTTCGTGAAACACCATTTGTTAGTAAGCTAATATAGCTGGAGAAATTTAAAACAACTCACCAACAACTCTGGCGGGAAGATGGGTTCCTGCGTCGGGACATAGGGCTGGAAGGAACCACTGTCAACCTGAATAATACAAATTTAAAAACAGATGCAGATGGGCTATTAACTGTTTTTTTCTTTCAAAATTCTAAAATCCCCATCTAGACTAATTTGTACATCACCCACTAGGTTCTTGTAATGCAGGTGTCATTTGTATGACGCACCTCTTGACTACCGGGAAAGGTGCGTCATGGATGCGTCATGTACTCCCATATTGATGACGCACAGTACCGTCATGGAAGCAAAAGGTCAGTCACAACACTGACCCATGTGTGCGTCATAGTCAGTCACTTTACCATGAGTGCGTCACAAGGTTCGTCAATAGGACAGTCATGTAATTTGGCGAGGTTTCTTTCCGGTGCGCAAAATGACGTGCGTTTTCATTTTCATGAAATGGTGCGTCACAATTTTGACTCAAATATGCGTCAATGTTTCTTTATGGTGAGTCACTTTTTCTGATGGAGGGTGTGTCATGGTTCATATAAGGGTGACGTACATCGGTACAATGACGCACCTTTCCCGGGGGTCAAGAGGTGCGTCATACAAATGACACCTGCATAAGGAACAGGTTAACATGATACATGTACATGTATTTGTCAGGCAATAATCACAAATTTAAAACTCTTTAAAAAATAATAATTTTCAGAAATGCATACATTCAAGAAAGGCAATTTATATTCTTAACCCGTTCACTTCGAGACTCTGAAATCTCCATCTTGACTTTGTACATAGCCCACCCGGTTCCCGTAAGCAACGGGTTAAATTCATTCAGGACCCGTCCTGAGTGGGTTAAAAACTTGAAACATGTGATATGATGACATTCATAATTAAACATGATGAATACTGATCAATTACAAAGGTGAAATTCTCAGCATTATATAATTATAATCTTGGTTAAGATAATATGTAACCCGGCCTATGAGTGCCACAGTCGACTCACAAAAGAGAAGCTTTGAATGAAATGTATCTATAGGCACTCTGACTTCCTACCAATTAGCTGATTTTTGTTTGTATTTATTGTACATGAATGGGGGATTATGCTATTCTTGAATGTAAACTTGCCTGCAAAAATAATTTGATCAAGCAAATTCTTTAGAATTCAATTTTGAACTCAGAGGGTTGAAACAGATCCACTCTATTTTTGTTCTCCAGTTGGCCAATGCCCAAGTCAGACCAGTAAAATTATGTCCTCTCTATTTTTGATGGCCCCAAAACAAAAACTGCACATACTGGCTGAAAAAAAAAAATTGTATTTAACTGTCAACTATAGAAAATCTCACCACCTTTATTGAACAAAACTGAGCATATACTGTAGTTGAGGCGTGACTTATAGAATAATACAAGAATTACCTCATTCTGTAATTGTCAATTTGTAAATCTATATGTGCCAATCTGGCCATTAATATACTGGCACTAGGCCAGTAGACCAGCTTTAGTGTCAAATTGCTTTTTAAAGTAAATTACTGTTACATTATAAAGGGCTTGCCATTAGCAAAAGCTCGCTGGCCTGAGGCCACTAGATTCTAGCAACCAACATGTATTCAACTTGCCCCACTGGGCAACAAAAAACATCAGGGTTTTTAATGTATTTCTTTGTTTAGGGTTTACAAATTTGAACAAATATTGATTTTACTTGCACGACATGGCCACAAATTTCAAGAGTTGATATTGACTTGAGCCTTGCATTAGAGCTGTAATAGATTTTGAAGGCATCGCATTTGAAACACTGCAAACAGGCTGAGAACAAGGTCAATTCCTGATATCCTGTATCATGCATGATTCAATATTTGCATAGCCTTCAAGATCAATTACTGTTTCTAATAAAAAATGAAGGATGCATCTCATGATAAAATAAGTGTATTGATATAATATATAAATCTGCTTTGAAGGAAACCATGGAAGGTTAAGGAGCTTTGTAAATGAACAAATGTTTGCTGAACTTTGATCAAGTCGGGAATAAATCAGGCACATGACCAAATTATATGACTAGGCTATTTTCATGTTCATTTTCATTTTCATATATCAACCCACTATTGAGTCAAATCAAAAGTTGAGAAGTTTACATTGTATCAATAATGCTCACATTTAGGATATTAAAATATTTAAAAAAACGATCAGAATGTGAAGGATATTTAAAGTAGGCAATAAATACAACACACGATCAAATTATTTCTCTCAAAACTACATGTACATGTAGGTTTACATTCTGTCTGTGATTATCTCCCATATATGGATCAATAATTTCAGAACTAAATACAAATAAAGATGTAAAACAAACTATAATAATGTGATCTATTAAGTTAAGAAGATTTTTCCAATAGTGAATTAAGAGACTTGTTTCACACAGTATACCATAATGATTGTAAGATTCTTTTGAATGATGTGGAAAAAACACTGTTTACCTAGTGAAAACAGTGAAAAGTAATGTTAGAATGTATTGCTACCTGCCCATTGATATTGGCAATGATCAAAAGGCATTAATTCAATCAAAATATCTTCATAACTAGGGAGACATTTGAAATTTTTCCTATTTCATTCTTCTGTACCATAAACCAAACAATGTACAAGAGGAATGTGAATGCTCCAAGTGATTTTGTTTGATTTTGAAAAAGTTAATGGATCATTAAAAAAGCGAAATAAAGGTCAAATTATTTTTGCCCTTACCAGATTGCCGTCCTCCTGTGATTGACAAGGACCACCTGTTACCTGACAACAGTTTTCCTGAAACAGAAACAATATTAAATTAAATTAAAAAGACAAGAAAAACACAAACTTTGACAAATTTTACATTTAAATTGTCAATGTGAAATTATATTGTTGTACTCATTTGGTTGAGCTTTCATGAGCTTTCATGAGCCCGCCCAGGTTATGCCCAGGTGTGGTGTCAGCACCGACAGACGTATTGATCGTTGACCGAAAACTCTGACAGCACCCGCCCTTATGTGAAGTTGTCTTCGCCCGACTTCTGTTTGTTTACTGACGGTCGCCGGGTAAATTTCTGATCACTTGTGTTCAAAGGGCACCTCCCGAGCCCCATCTTATATGTGACAGGGTAGGTTTCAAGCAAAAAATATGCTGGACTCCCTGGCGAGTTTGAAATTCAGCGACTTTCAGCCGGAGACCATAGGATATGTGACGCAGGCATAATTAACATCAACAGACTTCAAGTGTTTCTTTGTGTTTGGGGCCCCTAAATTCTGATTTCAGGCCAACAAAAAGTCTCTAAAATTCTACTAGCCTGTTAGGGCGGCCACCAGGTTAAAAAAACCTAAACAATCATGAACACTAAATAACTATAAACTCACCCCACAGAATGTCTTGAAGCCATCAATGATGGATCTGTATCCTGTGCAGCGACACAGGTTGCCTTCCAGGTAGCGGAGCATCTGTTGGACGTCTGGTTTGGGGTTGTTCCTGAGCAGTGAATACATGGACATGACCATCCCTGGACTACAGAAACCACACTGGGAACCATGGCTCTTGGCTAAACGCTCCTGAGAAGTTTTACAAATATAATCAAATTATATCTTTAAAGGGATAGTTGAGTTTTGGTAAAGAGAGTACAGTTTTGGTCAAACTGAATTTTAGTGACCCAAACCTGCACCATTACATTACAAACTAATAGTTATAACTCCACCATGCTCGAAATGAATTTAACATTACAAACGACTAAGTAAAAAGCCTGTTATTATTTTTAAAGAGCTGTTAAAACTCAAGAGGGCGCTCTTTAAAAACCTGTTGGTTTCACCCATTTAAAATAAAATACTGTGCATGTGATGTTTTGTTGAAATAGTGATTAGATAGAGCAGTGCATACTGAACACCACTGACCTAAGGCTACACTTTGCTAAATGCGCCTACAATTTTTTATTTTGTTTAAGTATACAGCTTGGGAGATAATTTATAACATATTAAAAACAAATTGCAATTTTATACATGTGTAAAAGGTATAGCCATCCTGATCATTATTAGAAAATTCAACATCTTTTCAAATCCTTCTCTAAAATCTAATTTACAATACCAATACGTAGGCATATCTTTAATTTTGTTTAAATATTTATACTTTGGGAGATAACCTGAACTCAACTGGCAAACTATTCCAAACTGTAGTACTGCCAGCATTTTGTGATATTTGAGAGAGTTCAAACGTTGAATTTTACGGGGGAAAAACAATACCTGTACAGCATGCAGTCTCGTCCTGGTGCTACCGATCCCCTCCACAGTCGTCACTGCTTTACCATGGAGCAGGCACACCGGTAACAGGCACGCTACCACACACTTGTGACTGCATTTTGTTTTTCATAGATAAAAACAAATTACATAATATAATATACAAGATACAGATGCTAGAAAGAAGGTAATTCAAAAGGACAAAGACAAAAAAAACAGGGGGGGGGGGTATCAAAGGGATCCAAGAGATACAAATTGAGAGTTGGAACTACATGTATTTAACTAAGAAAAAAGATGGTAATGTTCATGAATAAGCCCATGCTGATGAACATATGCCTGTGGGAATAGAAAAACAATTGTTGGGAAGTTGACGGGAAAATCCAAATGTAGATTTTCAAACCATAAGAAAGGCCTCATCTCAACTCTCAAGCTTTAATTTGATGCCTTCTTCTAACAAATCTTACAATTTCTGGCAAATATATATTTGTTTCAATTTGACAACATAAGTCTTTTACATACATTATCTTATGTGAACTTAATTGCCTAGGTATCTTCAAAACATGAACTCCCGACAAGGCTATAGCCAGTCACAAATGATAAAGGGATCCGAAATAAATTTGTAATAGACTTAGTAGTCCATTCCACCCAAAAGTTTAGAAAAAATAGTTTTCCAGACAAGTTCTATAATTTGAACACTCATATACTAAATTATATGTTCATGGGTCTGCAGAACAAGACTAGTCTTTTGTCTAGGATGTATGCAAATTGTCTCCTTACGTACGCATGTGTAGAACTGATGCACTCGCTAACATTTGGTGCTTACGTTGATTAACTACATTGTTTATGAATTACACAACCCTTAGCAAAGTGTTGGACATCTATTTGATATTGATAACGGTATATTTAAGCCAATCCAATAAACATATTTAAGCCAGTGTTGTCCTTTTCATGGTGGTCCCCTTTAATCGCTGCCTTCTTGGATGTTGAGACCACAAGGATAAATAGTGCAGAGATCATCTTATCCAATGCTTCTCCCTGCTAGAGCGGAGCGTATCTGGGCGGTTTCAATGCCCTGCAGTCTGCAGAGATGGAATTGGCTGTAACCTTAAAGATTTTATTCAAAGAAAAACCAATATTAGCCAAATTATATCATTACAGAAAGTTGAAATCATACAGAATATGAAAATATTACTTTCCAAGTACTCACACATCCAAAAATTGAAAAAAAATGAAAATATTAAACACTGCCTCAAAACCCCCAATCCAGCGACGAGCGGAGTCAGTAGCTGTGTGTGCTGTACTGACGTCACCATAGGGGTTATCCAATACGAAGCTTCGGTATCTTCCACGTAATATACCGGAATTATACCCCTTTATACCGAGGATTCCGTGGTTGTTTAAACTATTTTCTATACAATTATGGTGGTTTAAACTTTTTGAACTAATAAAATAACAATTTATATTCGTTGTAAAGTTATTCTTTTATTCATTAATGTGTCTGATAAAGTAAAAATAGGTAAATGAATCACCTAGTCTGCGAGTTGAATCATACTCGCTGGCGGCATGCATGATACGTGCAGAGCCTCGACCGTGCGCGTACGGTGGACAATGCATGCAATATATATTCTAGCGGTTAGTGCAGCTAGGTATGTAGCTCGCTTCAATTCAGCTCGCGTTAGTGAGTAAGTGCACTATATATTATCAGCGCATTTTTGTTGCTGTTTTTGCAGGTAATTGTTCTCGTATTTGTTTTAAAAGCCCTACAAACATGTAAGTAAAATAAGAGATAGTCTAGAATAGGTGTGATCGTAATAATCTTGCATTTTCGATTCCTTTTCGGAGCTTTTTAAAAGTGCAATTACTTACAAGGCAGTCATGGCAGCGGCAGCTAGCTAGGTAGCTAGAGCACAGCCTGTCTCGCGGGGCGGGGCCGCTGAAACTCTAGTGCGTGTTCCGTATCATTCAACTGACGGGCATTTTTTTTTCGAGGCACATTAAATTTGCGTCTCTCAATTTGTCAAACAAATCTCTAATTTTGGGAAAATAACCACTCATACGGTAAAATATGTACTTTTACACTAACATTGGGCAATTTTCTAGATTTTTGTTTCTTCATTTCCGATGTTGCAAAACGAGCGAGCGATGGTTGTTGTAAACAAAATACTGCACGCAAACTGATGTATACCGCGATGTAGCAGAGAATTCACCTCCTCGTCATACGTCATCGACCTAAGCGGCGAGATCGGGGTGAATTTGGGCCTGGTTTGGAGGGTGAATTTTTCTCATTTTCAATTTCGATTTAAAAATATTTTTAAAATTTCAAAAAATCTGAATTTCTCGAGGCTTGTAAAGTACAAGATTACCTTCACAATCATACCAAATTCGACTCAATTTATAATCAATGAGCAAAATCTTTAAATTATAAGGATTTCAATTTATGAATAACAGCTAACCATATATTTTTTTCATTTCAAATAAGTTGTAGACTTTAGAAAAGGGAAAGGCCTCGACAGGCCAATGGCCTTTGCCTTTCCCTCAAATCCAGGGGCGTAGACAACGGGGGGGATGAGGGGTATGCATCCTCCCCACCTCACAAGGTGGGGGGGATGACATGTACAATCATCCCCCCCCCCCCCCCCCCCCAGGTTTTAGGGAAGGATATATCTTTTTTTTTGTGCATCTGCATACGAGTGGGAAAGAAAACATTAGTTGTATGAGCGAAGACTTGTTAATTCTAACGTTCAAAAAGTAATGTATAAAATCCTCCACTTTCAATTTTCGCTGCGCGCTTTGCGCGCGAACAAATTATCTCAGTTTGTTGTGTAACTTGCGTATATGGTCTGGGGCGAGTATTTTTTTTCTGTATACCGGGCCACGTAGTTCCAGTGTAGGCTGGCATTGCTCTGGCTGCTTGTGTGACATGCACCAAATTGCATAATTTCAAGTACATATATAAATGCAAAATCTTCTCCGTGGGAGGGGGACACCCCCTCCCAAACCCTCCCTTTTTGGCTCTGCCCCAGCCCTCGGTAGCTTCGCCCCTCGGGACTCATTCTTGGCAATATGTTATGTTGTTGGATCATACGTAATGTGGCATAAATATGGTGATGTTGGAACTGTGTATGACGCTAAACGATTTCAGTCGAGAGTTCAGATTATTATTTTCGATTTGAATACATAATTCAGGCTTTTATTACTCCGTAAGAATACAATTATTGTGTCAGTTTTCAATTGAGGTTAGTACCAATTCATGATAACCATGTACCGTGACATAATTGGGGAGTATGTCTTTACTACACAAGTATTCTTTGTCAAGAGCATCCAACTCTAAAAAGGCAAATAACACATTTCTATGATGAGAATATATCTTTAGTTGCGCTCCAATCAAACGTTACCGTACCTTTGATTTAAATTTTCGTTACTAAATCAGCGTAATGGTATTGCAGATTATACAGCTACATATCAAGAATATGGAGTCCGCTATGCGATTCAATATGATAATATACAACTCTATGATGTATTATTGTTATTAGAAATGAAACTAACCTTCTAAACATGGGTATGAGTATCTCATGATTATCACATCTTTGGCTAATTGCATGATTAAACTACTCATGCATTTAATCAACATGGAACTCATAAAATGTCCACTATGATAAACAAAACAACGCTATTTATAAATTTTAAAAACAAATTGTATTAGCATCTAGAATATATCATCTCAAACCCGAGAAGAAATACCAAAACAATTTTTTTTTGTGACAACAAAATTAGAAACATTACCAGGAACAACTTGAAAATATAGAAATTATAGCAAATATATATTTATAGAAAATGTAGGCATACACTTCATCTAAAAATATTTGATTAAGGTATCTACAAATAACTGAATAATATTCTTTAACGAATGTCTAGGTATTGTTGTTTAAACAACATCAGTATACTTAGTTAATCTATACTACTGTATCAGGCCCAAGAAAATAAAGGTATACAACTTATTCTACAATAATATGATTAAGGAATTATAAAAAAACCCATGTTGTTTTTCTAACTGGTATATTGTCATTAAATCCATACGTCACTTAAGTATTATAAAGTCTTACAATGTACCTAGGCAAATATCTTCATATCTAATTTGAATGTTATTACTAATCTAATAAAGGGCTGGTATATGAGTATAAGTGGGAACACTGTACTACGTTTTCATCAAATCGGTACTGCAACCGCTAAATGCCTAATAAAATATAAGCAAACAATTTAATCTACCATAATAATCATTTTCATGCACCCTTACTATACAAAGCATAAACATGTATTATATAATTCATGATTGTATCGATAAAAGAATCATACTTAATAATAGTGGCGAACACTTTTATAGATGTATTTATCTTTTCCGTCAAGTAATATACAGAGTGTCCCAGAAAGGTTGCAACACTTACGATCGTTAATTTCTTCGACACCATCGACCAAATGTCATTATTTTTTATTTCATTGGATAGAACATTCTTTTTCCAACAAAATGATACCATGAACATGGATTTTGGGTAAGGCGTTTGGATGCTAGGGCCATTTTTCTGAGGCAATGTCGTTTCCAAAATTTGCTACTTTTTCGTCTCCAGCGTTCCGCTGAGCACTGAGGCATTCTCTCCTCACGGCCTGCCATACAATTCGCTGGAAAAAAGAACCGCATGACTGCTCTCCCTTTGTAAGGAAGACAATGTGAGCCATTCTATATGTACAGCTAATTCTACGGCAGGCCGTGGGGCGAGAATGTCTGTGTTCCGAGGATCACTGGAGACGAAAAAGTAGCAAATTTAGGAAACGACATTGCCTCAGAAAAATGGCCCTAGGATCCAAACGCCTTACCCAAAATCCATGTTCATGGTATCATTTTGTTGGAAAAAGAAAGTTCTATCCAATGAAATAAAATCCAATGAAATGACATTTGGTCGATGGTGTCAAAGAAATTAACGATCGTAAGTGTTGCAACCTTTCTGGGACACTCTGTATAGCGGTCTTATCATGAGGGGAGATGGTAATGATTTCTTTAATTAAGTATCAAATTTCCTTCCAAGGTATGCACCAGATTGCATTATTTCGAGTCCAAATTTGCAAAAGCTCCCTAGCGTGGGAGGGGGGACACCCCCTTCCCACACCCCCCCCCCCCCCCCTGCGGTGCTCCGCTCCCTCGCAGTTGTGCCACGCCCCCAATCCGTTGACCGTATACGTACCACTTTAAAATTCCTTCCGACGGGCCTGTATATTATACATATATCTCAGCACCCCCGGTGAAAAAATCGTTCCCAGGGCCCTGCTTCCACCCCCTTCCCCCGCTCAGTCACTTCGCTCCCTCGGGCTTGGTCGCTTCACTCCTTGCAATGTCTCGCTCTCACACCTGGCTCTAAGTTGGCAGCACTGTGAGTGTGGTGGGGAATGAGCTCCTACACACACAAATCGTGAGCCCCCATAGGTTTTGCCCCCCCCCCCCCAATCCAAAACTGCTTCCGGCCCGCCTGGTCACGACCATCTTAACATCTAACCCCCCCCCCCCCCCCCCACTAAGAGGACTTTCAAGCAATTTCCTTGGTCTTGAACAAATTTGGCAGGCGGTCTCGGGCGCGAACAAATTGGTATTGGTCCGGTGAACGGCAAATCATCCCCCCCAGGTGTAAGATCCTGTCTACGCCACTGCTCAAATCCACTACACTTAGTCTTTCTATGTTTCTCATTTTCTTGTAATGTGTGCAGATTTTAAATTGTCATGTTTTTATGCTCTTGAATATTGTCTTTTGTTTTGTTTCCAATGTATATGCAACCCTCGAAATTAACATTGGCCCGATGGCCCGGGGCCACCAAAAATTGCTGTCGGGCCAGTAAAAAGCGCATATTTCAATGTTTGGTGGCCCGATCGGGCAAGCAAAAAAAAATAAAAATACCCTGTAGTTATGTTTAGGACATGACAAGAGCTTGATTTTAAACGTAGCATTCAGCAACTTATACCCTTTTCTCACATACAAAATATTGGTTAGTTAAAAAGTTGCAAGTTAATTGAGCAAGTAACACTGCTGCTAATGAATATTCATACATTCTTGAGCAGCAGTACTCATTTTCGAACCAGTTATAAAAAAAAAAATTCATATTAAAAATCGTTGTTTGTTAAAATACGCAAAATAACTGAAATAACTAACAACGATTTTTAATATGAAGCATCATGAATATTCATATATGCTGCTCATGAATATTCACTACATGGTGTCTAAACAAAATTAAAAAACTTTTTTTTCTACAAATTTGTTATGAATCCCGTAAATTCAACATCATGTTTGAAGTTTGAACAGTGTGTTGTGAGTTGTCTCAACTGTCTGCAATATTGTTTATGAAGAATCCAATGTTTGTTTGATAAAAAGTATTGCCCAGTACCCTGAAACTATGAATATGGTTATTGTATACATTTTACTTTTGTTTTTCCTTATTTTTTCGGGCCAGTAGATTTTGGTTTCGGGCCACCAAATTTGGAAAAATACTAATTTTACTGGCCCGACCGGGCCACCAGCAAAAAAAGTTAATTTCGAGCATTGGTATATGTATTCCATTGTATTTTTTAAAGAGATGTGAAATAAACTGAACTGATATTATAATCATACGCACCTGATAGCTTGAGTTTCTGGATCTACGGATGATACCATGACCGTACAGGCCCCGCATCCTCCTTGCCCACATCCTTGCTTGGTCCCAGTAAGACGCACTGATGATTTATGGCAGATAAGGAATAGTACCGTAGGCAAAAACAAATTCAGTACTCTGGATCTAGCTCGAGATTGGAAAGTGTGCGCCCTACCAATATATATCTTGCCACTGTCATCAGTTTGGGGGTAATTGAATTTAGCCGTTTAGAAATGTTCTGATTATTAATTGCAAATTTCAAGTACTCTGATGTAACTAGCCAAGTAGATGGTAGGAAGACACATTTTCATACATTTTTTGACATTTTTTATTAAAATGACACGTTAATAAAAAATGTCCCAAAATGTATGAAAATGTGTCTTCCTACCGTCTACTTGGCTAGATGGAACTCTGAATGGAATCAGTAATAACTGATACCCACATTGGGAACCTCAATGGGGGTCCAGGGGGCAGAGCCCCCGGAAGCTTTTGGATTTTTGATATCCTGAACTAAAGAGCTCTCTCTGTTGTTTATAATAAAATAGCTATTGAATATTAACGTGTATATATAATTAGCTCAATATTGTGGGCATAGAGAGAAAACCGGTGTGCATGAGACTGGGTCAGATGGCCTAAATGGGGGTCCAGGGGGCGCAGCCCCATGAAGATTTTAGAATTGGGTGGAGTAGCACTCTCTAGATGTGGTTTAAAACAAAGAGAGGGGGGGGGATGTCCCTTCAATTTAATGTCATTTTATATTTCTGATGACTGATGGAGGGGGGATATCGTCTGAGGGCCAGGGATAGGCCTACCATTAATTGTTTGAGGGGTTTGAGGGGGAATCGTCCAGCAATCAATTGTCCAGCCAGTGCTCAGATCAACCTCTTCCGCCTACTATTATTATTATTATTATTATTTAATCGACCAAAAAGCATAATACAATGTAAAATACAACACACCTATTAAGCTGTTAGGTAAAAAAATAGAACCCGGCTCGGTAGAATTACAAAATTATTAACGGGATCCCGGATCTTTGTGGGAGTCAAGATAAAAAGTTTTACAAAGTATATTCAAAGGTTGGGGTAAGCTTTCCAACAGGTGGGGGGCATTCCCCTTAAACCCTTTGTATAGCTCTACACAAATTCAGGTAATTGACTTCAAGGCTCAACCTGTTTAAACATTGTGACCTTCTCTGCCACTGTTCACAGCCACAGGTCGTAAATCTGTCATAACTACTGCAGTTTACTTGAGCCAATCCCATTTTTTTCTTATATGTACCAGTATACAGATTTGTTATTATTACTGGAGAAAATTTGTTGCCAAAACCGAGAATTATACAAACAAAGGGCCAATTCTCGGACCGCTCGTTTCCCGGTTTGAAGGCCATAATCGCCGGGAATCCCTTCTCGTCTCGGATCGGATAACAGCACTACAACTATATATGAACATAATACAAAAATACAAGTTACAAGACTGAAGAAAATAGACAAAGAAAATAGTGAGGAGCAGTGTGTGGGCCAGGCCCAGGGTTCACAATTCAAAAGTAAAGTACATTACTGTTGCCCTAGGGCATGTGAACCCTCACACAATCCAACTGCACTATCCAACACAAAAAGACCGCAAATGTAGGGGAAAAAAATGTATTTCCAGTCTGTTTTCCTTACCATCCGATGCGTCCTAAAACACAGCGTTCAAATGTTGAACGGTACAGTGTACGAATGGGCAGTATGCATCTCCAGCTAATTAGCATAATTGCGTGTAAATGGTCCAACTGATTGGACCATTTACTTAAGTAGATGCACTGGCCCAGGGGTAAATTCTGAATATGTTATAGATTGATTTATCTTTTTAATCAATAAAAGAAAAGGAAAACAAAACGTCAAAAGGATACACTTCGTCCGTAGATAAACATCTAAAGTTTGAAGAGGGTCCACATCGCAATCTTTTACCTGAGAATAAAATGCACAAAATACTAAAGTGAGGGATTGGTAAATCAAATGTTAGATAATTTGTAAAATAGAGTGGAAAATTGTTCATTTATTATTATCATCAATGGCTTGCATGCATTTTAAATTCTGAATTGTCTTAGACAAGTCTTACACTAGTTCCAGTTCCATTTCCAACTGCCTTGGCTCGAGAGATGTAAAACCAATAAGTTAATATTATAACATTCTATAATAATAACTTTAGAGTAAAGCTTTTTTTCACATCTGCTATATTGGCTGATAACTAGACTAGTTATCCTTTTAGGCAGCCTTTTAGTTTAGGTAGGTCTAGCGCGCAGCCGTATGTATGGCATGCAGTAGCTGAACTATACAGCAGCGAACCGTGGTAATGCAAGGTGCCGGGAACTCCGGGGTGTAGAACGACGCTTGACCGATACAATGGCCTGGCTCCTGGGCAAGGGGGCAATACAATCTCGATTGCACATGATCAATTAAGTCAAGAGTCACACTCTCACAGAAACATATATCTACCTTTCTTCCGTTGCAAAAGAACACTAGGTTGTCTCCCATCATACTCATCTATCTAATTCACGTTCAGGTTGTGGAGCAAATCAGTATTCAGTAAGCTAGCTGCGCTTCTCTTTAGCACTTTTCACCAAGTATTACTGCGAAGCACTGCACTATATACACGCTACGAGAATTGAAGCGCGATACGTAATGTAATGTAATGTAATGTAATGTAATGTAATGTAATGTAATGTAATGTAATGTAATGTAATGTATATGTAATACCAAAAACGCTTCGTAATGTTCGCTCACGTACGCACGCACAGCTGCATGAAATGAACCCCAGTTAATTGCAGTGTCGGAATGAAAATAGTGGCGGTACCGTCCGGCCGTAGGCGTAGTTAGGATCTTAGGATTTACTCCCGGTGGGGGAGGGCCCGGGGAGGAGGGGAGCACTGGCGTACTGGTGGGGGGTCATGGGGGGCGCTTGACCCCCCAAATAAATTCAAATCATGGCTTTTATCTAATTCGATAAAAGTGATTGAAAGAAAAGAGTATTTCTTTAGACAAGAAAACTCAGACCTTACTTCATGTCAAGTCAAATTTAGATAGATAGATAAATGGTTTTATTCATATAACTGCACATCGTAGCCCGAAAGCTAAATTGTATACAATTTTACAATCAAATAAATCATTTAAAGCATAAGATACCATTACAAAACACAATTACATAATAACAATAAAGTACATTTTATAAAGACAAATGATACATCCATTACACTGAAATAATCGGAAACGTTAGAATAAAAAGATAAAAAGTCATGGTACTACTATAAAATCATTTAGAGTGGATAATGAATCTGGCATTTGAGTGATTACTTGGAGTATATATTTATGTTAAATAGCATATCACGATTATCGAATATTGCAACAAAATTAATAGAGTAATGAATAAATAATTCATAAATTTATGTGTGTAACTTGAGTCCATTAAATAAAAAGTCCAATTTAAAACAAAATTTTTATTAAAGTCCTTAACAGTTTAAAATAGTGGCGTTATACTAAAACAATGTATCAAAGGTCGAGTAATTGTACTATTATATAAATCATTTCAATTGGCAATTAAGAATAAATCTGGTATTTAAATAAATACTGGAAGTTGATATTTCGTTTACAGAGTCTATTAAATAAAAAATACAATCACAAAATAAATTTGAATATTATAACATAAACCTTAAAGTTTAAATAATAGTGAGGTACTAAAACAATAACAAGTACAATTTAAAACAAAATTTTAATATTGTATTAAAGTCCTTAAAAGTTTAAAAATAGTGGCGATATACTAAAACAATGTGAGTATCAAATGTCGAGTAATCGTACTGTTATATAATATAAATCATTTCAATTGGCAGTTGAGAATAAATCTAGTATTTAAATAAATACTGGGAGTTGATATTTCATTTGCAGAGTCTAATAAATAAAAGGTACAATCCCCCCCCCAAAAAAAAATAAATAAATTTTGTATGATAGTCCTTAAAGTTTAAAAAATAGCGAGGTACTAAAACAATGTGAATATCAAAGATCGAGTAATGGCACTTTAATATAAATCATTCAATTGGCAAGTGAGAATAAAATCTGGCATTTAAATAAGTACTGGTAGTTAAGTTTACAGCGTATATCAGGAAATTAGAATATTGCGACAGATATAATAATAAATAATTAATACATTCATGCATATATATATAAAAAAAAATATAATTTCACAAAAATATGGCATGCTCTATTACAGTCAGTTTAAGAGCATTGTAGCAGTCCATTTAATGAGAATTCAAGAGTCTTGTCATATATGGTACCGGACTGTTTTTATAACGGTTCGTACGGCATCTTGGTTCTTTGTATTTTTTAGTGTTTCTCAGAGTTCTTACCGGATTGTTTTCGGTGAACCAGTCATCAATGACACCGGATTTTGCCACATTCCTAGCGAAAGTTAGTGAGAGTTCCTCTCTGCGAGATGCCAGGTCAACGATATCGGCGTTCAGTAGAGCTTCGGTGTAAGAACGGCCGGGAAAAATCATCCGAAGTGCACGTTTTTGAATTTGTTCAATCATGTTGGATTCGGCAGTTGTGAGGCTCGAGTGCCAAACCGGGCATGCGTACTCAAGCAGGGGCCTGACGAAACCGGTGTAGACTGTCACGAGGTCGGCTGCAGGAAGTCTGAACTGCTTCAGTCTCCGTAGCATGTACAAGCGAGATCCAGCTCTTGAGATCATGGAAGAGACCTGGTAGTTCCACTTGAGGTCGCTTTGAATAGTCACCCCAAGTAACTTCATGGTGGAGACCTCTTTCAAGATGTCGTTGCACAAGGTAAAGTCGAGTAGTGGGGGTGGTGTTTTGCAGAAGGCAACATGCATAATGCTGCATTTAGTCGGATTCAAGCGAACGCGGTTTCCCTCACACCACTCCTCCAAGTCTCTCAGGGCAATCTTTCCCAAGTATGCACCAGATTGCATAATTTCAATTAAAACATTGCAAAAGCACCTTTACCGTGCACCCACCTACCTCCCATCACCCTTCCCCCTCTCGGTTATCGTTTCGCTCCCTCGGGAATCGGTCTTGTATACGTCTGGAATACAATGTTCATGTTTTGTCATAAAATAATGCATTTGATGCACTGTTTGAACTGAATATGTCACTTTGCGAATATTATTTTGGGGGTGCATTTTTGTTTTTCTTCACGAATCAATCATAACCTCTTCTGGTTAAGAATCATGACGATGATGACGCACTAACGCACCCCGGGGGCGGGGGGTACTCACGTACAGTATATTGGGTATATAGACCGGCAGCTCAGAGGTCTTTTGTGCATCGAAAAGCGTACTGATTGTTGAACATATGAATATTTAGAGGAGAATGTAACAAAACCAACAATATGAGTCTCCCGGGCTGTACCTGGTGGGAAAGAAGTCCTTTGCGCCTCCAAAGTTTGACCCCTGGGGATTGTCCGATGCTTCTATTTGTTTGCAAATTTACTGTGTTCAACATCGCTCGCTACGGGGAAAGCAAAATAGCGGGGACACCTATTACAAAAGGATCGCTGATGCGGATCTGCAAATTTCGGAACATTTTACTTTGCCTGTTTTAAAAGACGAAATACACGTCGATGCATTGGGGATTATATCCAAAACCTTTTGCAACTTAACAAATATGTCTTACAGATTACTGAATACATATTGATAGCACGTTTGAATATGCCAAAGGCCATATAAATACCTTTGAATGCACCCCATCACCAAAAGAAGATCAGACATGGCTTCCACTTACAAATGAAATTCACACATTAAAACAACACCCGTGTATAAATATACAGGGATTAAAACTAAAGTAAATACCGTAAATGTTTGAATAGAAGCGCTATGGTACATGGCTCTGTAAAATAGCGTCATCTGAGTCCAAAAGTATGAAGTTTCCCGAGACGTTGAACGCAATTTAAATGTGAATGATAATGAATATTGATGATGAATAATGACTACTAAATGTAAGTTGGTTTACAGGTAGCTTGCGATTGAAATAAACGATTGTATCAAAAAGGGTATTATATAACAGATTACTGATTCAAATTCCTTAATAGATGTTCAAAGCCACCACTATCAACAAAGGCTAATTTAAATGGGGCCTATATAGACCTCTCTTGCAGGTGGGAAAACATTTACGTTCCGAGTACAATTTGCATTGGGAGGTATACATGAGATTAGTGTTTCGCATCCACACTTTCCTTGATTTAAGTATTTATGGAGAAAATAGTCAGCCTCCATAAAAATTGATTATCAGCTCCGTCACTAAATTTCCTAGACTCCTTGATTTTCTAAAATGAGAATTGCGGACAACAAATATTTACATCGGATATGAAAACATTATAGGTGAAACTTAAATGTGCTAATAATATCACACCGCATTTCGATCTTTGTAAAATTTGATCTATGTACATACAAAAATGATGTCTAGGTTAGGGTTAGGGTTTGTTCTTGTCGAGCCCACCGTAGGTGGAGGGAGACTAAGGGATTCAAATTGCTTCCGTCCGTCCGTCTGGTTGTCCGTCCGTCTGTCCGTGACGCTTACGAAAATGTTAATAACTTTCCAACCCTGCATCTGTTTGTAACCAAACTTGATTGGTAGATGCCCTACATTGGCCTCCATGATATTCTGGGGTCAAAGGTCACATAAGTAGGTCAAAGGTCAAATGAGGTCAAGTGCGCGCAAGTGGGCGAGACACTTTACGGCTATCGCCTTGTTTGGATTGTTTTTGTTAAGAATGGTATAATGATCAATTATTATTAGTGCATTTTTATATTCATATGAATTTCCCGAGTTGAGCATAGGGAGATTCATCTTCGAGAAGGCATGCCCTTAGTACAGGAATATAAGAAATAACAACAAAACACTGTTTATATTCATGCAATAACGTTAAGACTGGAGACACAATAGAATCACGAACGTGTCTTTCTTGAATTCCATCTATGATTATACAATATCATGGATTCTTGAATAAAGGCTGTTATTGGCAACAATTGATGCTTGCCCGCTCTCCATTCAGCTTGCCTGGCGGAATAGCAGCTGACTGGTGCAAAATTTGGTCTTTAAATGATTAACAAAAGACAAGCAATGATTCGCTAAGTACTTATTCACGATCCCATTGTATGACAATAGATGGAATAGAATTTCCCCCTGCTTGAATATCAAGTTAAATCGGACATCATTGAATTTCTTTCGTTAATCGTTGACAGAATACATTCTGCACCGTCAGCTGCTATTTCGTGAAGCAAGCTGAATGTATGTCGGGCAAGCATCAATGGTTGCCAAGAACAACCTTTATTTACGATTCATTTAAGGTATCATCATATGGAATAAAAGAAAGAAACATTCGCGATTCTAGTAAACGATTCGCTCGTTTTTGTTTTCTATATACTGAGCTGAGGGCACGACTTCTCGATGATGATTATATACTATATTCAACTCTGGGGATTCATCTAAATATACTGTTACATAGTAATTGAATTAATATCGGGTGTTGATATTCTATTGTCTGCATGGAGTCTAAATCTCCTTAAAGACCTAAAAAAGTAACATTGAATTTCATATACATTAAGATGTTGACTTAATTTATATATGACTCTTGTTGATGAGACCCATCATAATATCCAATGTGTTATTGTTTGCCATTCATTTGACATTTCATTTTTAAAATGTCTTACCCTCTTGCTACTATCTATTTTCTTCATAAACACTCAGACCAAGGGAAGTGCGAATGCGAAAAGCTACTTACAAGTATATACTTCCCTATGAGCACGTAAAGCGAAACATTGTTTTTCCACAATCATGCAATAAAGATAATAGTCCCGATACAAGACTCCCCATTCATATTAGCCTTTGTTAATAGTGGCTTAGAACAGCATTATAGTAAGGAATTCGAATCAGTAATCGCTTATATAATACCCTTTTTGATACAATCGTTTATTTAAATCGCAAGCTTCCTGTAAACCAACTTACATTTAGTAGTCATTATTCATCATCAATATTCATTATCATTCACATTTAAATTGCGTTCAACGTCTCGGGAAACTTCCTACTTTTGGACTCAGCTGACGCTATTTTAAAGACAACGTACAGAGCCATGTACCATAGCGCTTCTATTCAAACATTTACGGTAGCCGAATGCAGAGGAACCAATAATATGAGCGCATGGCATAGCGACGGAGGGGGGGGGGGGGGGGGTGACAAATGTGGTGACAATAGAGAAATGTATCAATAGGGCCTTTACTCTGTGCAGTCATGTTTAGAGTGGCAGATGGTTGTCATGGGATATATTTTGTTCTCTTTCATGAGAACAATTTTTTTCACTCTACGTACATGACGTAGCGAAATGTGGAAGCTCCGCTTTTTAAAACATAACTTTTGCGAGTCGATTTTCAATATTCAGAGGCATCTGCAGGGTAATTTAACGGATGATATTTGTATCCAATATGTATTCTGTAATCTGTAAGACATATTTGTTAAGTTGCAAGAGGTTTTGGGTATAATCCCCAATTCATCGACGTGTATTTCGTCTTTTAAAACGGCCAAGGTAAAATTTTCCGAAGAAGGCCTGATACGGACCACTGATCCTTTTGTAATTGTCTCGCTTACCCCGCAGGTACCAATGTTAGACACGGTACTTCGCCACAAAATAGAAGCATCGCACAAACCCCAGGGGCCAAACTTTGGAGGCGCAAAGGACCCCTTTACCACCGGGTACAGCCCAGGAGACTCATATTTTTGGTTTTGTTACATTCTCCTCTAAATATTCATATGTTTATCAGTACGCTTTTCGATGCACAAAAGACCTCTGAGCTGCCGGTCTAATACGGGGATGTGCCGCTGGGAAGGGTGACTTTTACAAGAAAGATCCTTAGACATGGGTACAATTTTCATTTTAAAAATCCTTAGACATGGGTCCCTTTTTTCATTTATTCCTTTCCCCTCTTTTCTCCCTCATTGTTCCGGGATTTTGGGATTTGCCGATGTGAAATTGCTAAAATTGTCAAGCTCGCTCCGCTCGCTCGCATACATGATATTTCACAACCTCGGGTGTTATATTATTAGTTATACCCTGCTTGTTCACGCAATACGGGATATATCTACGTTCTGGTTCCATATTCCATGAGGCCGGAGGCCGAATGGAATATGGAACCAGAACGTAGATATATCCCGTATTGCGTGAGAACAAGCAGGGTGTGACGGTTTTATCTCTTTAAGTGTATACATTATCTATTGGTCAAGATACATAACGAAAATAAAAACATTTGTTTTTTCAAACATATTTGTAAACATTTTTTTTTCAAACATATTTGTACTCACCATCTTGTGCTCTTTGTGCTCCCTTGCCTTATCAATTTAAAATATTGTCCATCTCACATGGGCCCCGTTGCAGAAAGAGATACAATCGATTGTAAGTTAGGATTGATCGTAAGTCAGAAAATTAGCGCGTTTCAACCAATCAGATTTGCGCATCTAGCACACGTGATCTGACTTACGATCAATCCTTACTTACAATCGATTGTATCTCTTTCTGCAACGGGGCCTTGGTCTGATAGAAATATCACTGAATGTGATTAATACCCCCGCAGTACTGGATTACTAAAGTACTAAATTTGGAGTAAATTTGTGGTTACCATGGCAATGCCTTATCCGAAAAAAACAAAAAAGATAAGAAGTATCGCACACCCTCACCTTAGCAATATGAAGTCTACCAAATTTCATCAAAATGTTTCAAAACCTGTGGAAGTAGTACACTATATCTAGACAAGATTTTCATATTTTTGGTGCACAATTTTGGTTACCATGGCAACAGCTTATCTAACATTCACAGAAAGTGCCTTGCACACCCTTACCCCAACAACATAAAGTGTGTCAAGTTTCATCAAAATTTATCAAAAACTATTAAAGTAGTTCGCTCATCAAGATTTTCATATTTTTGGTGCAAAATTTGGGTTACCATGGCAATGCCGTATCTAACATTCATGGAATGTGTCTTGCACACCCTAACCTCTGGAACATTCAGTGTGTCAAGTTTCATCAAAATTGCTCAAAAACTGTAGAAGTAGTTCGCTCCACAAGATTTTCACAAAATTATGGTTACCATGGCAACGCCTTATCTAACATTCATGAAAAAGGTGATTTGCACACCTTTATCCGAAGAACATTAAGTGCACCAAATTTCAAAAAAATTGCTAAAAAAATGAAATTAGTTCGCTCCAAAAGATTTTCATATTTTTGGTGCAAAATTATGTTACCATGGCAATGCTTAATCTAACATTCCTGAAAATGTGTCTTACAAACTCTTACCCCAAGAACATAAAGTGTTCCAAATTTCATCAAAATTGCTCAAAAACTGTAGAAGTAGTTCGCTCCACAAGATTTTCCTATTTGTGGTGCAAAATTATGGTTACCATGGCAACGCCTTATCTAACATTCATGAAAAAGGTGTTTTGCACACCTTTATCCCAAGAACATTAAGTGGACCAAATTTCAAAAAAATTGCTAAAAAACTGTGAAATTAGTTTGCTCCAAAATATTTTCATATTTTTGGTGCAAAATTATGGTTACTATGGCAACGCCTAATCTAACATTCCTGAAAAATGTCTTACAAACTCTTACCCCAAGAACATAAAGTGTCCCAAATTTCATCAAAATTGCTGAAAACTGTATAAGAAGTTCGCTCCACAAGATTTTCATATTTTTGGTGCAAAATTTTGGTTACCATGGCAACGCATTATCTAACATTTACGAAAAATGTGTCTTGCACACCCTTACCCCAAGAACATTAAGTGCACCAAATTTCATAAAAATTGCTGAAAAACTGTATAAGAAATTTGCTCCACAAGATTTTCATATTTTTGGTGCAAAATTGTGGTTACCATGGCAACACATTATCTAACATTCACAAAAAATGTGTCTTGCACACCCTTACTCCAAGAACATTAAGTGCACCAAATTTCATCAAAATTGCTGAAAAACTGTATAACTGCACAAAAAATATGAAAATCTTGTGGAGCGAACTTCTTATACAGTTTTTCAGCAATTTTGATAGCTTTCACGTAATACGGGCTCATATTCAGTGGTTGAAATCGCCACTGAGCATGTGCACAACGATGAAAAACACCATAATACATTAAAACAATAACAACAACAAGACGTAAACACGTAATACGGGCTCATATTACCCGTTTGATCATTTTGACCAAGTAAATGAGGTAAATACGGGTTTGTCTCAAAGACAAATTGACCAATCAGATTACAGAATTCATGAAAAAAATGGCCCACTAAGAGATAAAACGCCATATCATAAGTAATAAAACGAATATACCCATACAATATTGAAACAAATGACAATTTTCCGATGTGAAATTGCTAAAATTTTCAAGCTCGCTCCGCTCGCTCGCATACATGATATTTCACAACCTCGGGTGTTTATATGTTACCCTTCATAACGCCATATTGTAAAAACGAAGATGCCTATACAATAATATTGGAACAAAAAATGTTCTGAACGGATGTGAAATTGCTAAAAATTTCAAGCTCGCTCCACTCGCTCGAATAAATGATATTTCACAACCTCGAGTGTTTATATTACCGTTCATAACGCCATATCATATGTAATAAAAACGAATATACCCATACAATAATATTGAAACAAATGGCAATTTTTTCGCTGTGAAATTGCTAAAATGTTCAAGCTCGCTCCGCAGCTCGCTCGCATTATTAATATGTATGCAAATTACCGCATCATAATTGAAGACTATTCACTGTTTTCAATCATTTGAAAAATTGAGAATTTCACCTCCGATATGCACCATATAGCTCCATTCTAGTGTAAAAATTGCCCTCCCCCCACTCGGTCGCTTCGCACCCTCAATGGATACACTTTCGCCCTCCCTAGGAAAATACCCTGGCGCCGCCACTGTAGTATGGTACAGTTCACCAATAATACAAAAATGTATCCCAAAAATGCAAAATGATTGGCCATTGTTTTATATTACAGCTAAAAAATGTAATATTTAAAGTTCGAAATCCTCAGACATGGGTCCATTTTTCACAAAAAATCCTTAGACATGGGTCCATTTTTCAAAAAAAAATCCATAGACATGAGTACCTATTTACAGCAAAAGGACCCTTGGATGTGGGTAAGGGTTGGGAGGTCTCAGCCGCACAACCCCGTCCGACTATAATCTGAGTACCCCCCCCCCCCCCCCCCCCCCGGGTAACGCACATTATACTAAATGTCGTATAGTCAGAATTTCCTTTCCAGGTACATTTTATGGACCAGATTGCACAGTTTCAAGTGCAAACATGCAAAAGCTCCCTACCGTGGGAGGGGGACACCCCCTCCCACCCCCACCCCCCGCTCAGTCGCTTCGCTCCTTCGCAGTGGCGGATCTACGGGGGGGGGGGGGGTTAAACCCCTCCCCTTGGGCTGCCAAGTTAAATTTGTGATGTGGAAAACATCACTTACGGGGGGTCAAAATAGCAAAAAAAAATCGCCGCTTCGCGGCTCGTGGACGATGCTCCGCATCGTCATTAGTTCAAACCCCCCTTAATAATAATAATATATTACATTTATATAGCGCTTAATACAATGTTTCTAAGCGCTTTATTATTACCCTTGGTCATCAGGTACAGGTCAAACCCGCACAATTATCTTGCGCACCATCTCAACTCCCTGGGGAGCATACTAGCCCAGCAGCCCACCGGGCGCTGAAGGCTAATTAACACCCGACCAAGTACCCATTTATACTCCTGGGTAGAGAGCAGCAATGTGGATTAATTGTCTTGCTGAAGGACAAACGGAGTGTGCTGGGTTCGAACTCGGGATATCGAGATCAGAAAGCGCGCGCTCTACCGATCTTGCCACACCACGTCACACTTAGCAAAAATACATCACTTACGGGGGTTCAAAATAGCAAAAAAATCGCCGCTTCGCGCCTCGTGGACGATGCTCCGCATCGTCATTGGGTCAACCCCCCCCCCCCCCCCACCCCTTAGCAAAAAAAGCTCTTTGGCAATATCCGGTGGTGATACGGATTTGGTTCTGCCCCCCCAAAAGTTTTTGCTCATTACGCCACTGGAGGGGAGTACTAAAATTATAGTCGGACGAGACCTCCGAACCCATACCCACATCCAAGGGTCCTTTTGCTGTAAATAGGTACCCATGTCTAATACAGGGTGGCCCAAAAAAAACGGAACGGGGCACTTCCCAAAATATAGTACCAAAATATTTATGTCCATCGGATAGGGTGTCTTTTCTAATGAACAACGATACCAAGAACAGTAATTTTGGTCGTGTAGTTTTTGTTTTAGGACGCTGTGAGTGAGACCATGTCAGGAGCCCATTTTTGTCAATTTTTACCTAGTCAATGGCAGTTAAATTGCACTCCCTGCCCGTAATACCACTGAACGAACATGCCCATTCTCTCGGCACACGGCTGAGTGCACACTAACAATGGCGCGCCTTAGGGTCCATGGTTCAACTGTATGAAAGGCGGTACGTGCGATGTATCAAGCACTGGCTCGGTAAAAATTGACAAAAAAGAGAACCCGACATGGTGTCACTCCCAGCGCCCTAAACAAAAACTACACAACCAAATTGACTGTTCTTGGTATCGTTGTTCATTTGAAAAGACACCCTATCCGATGAACATAATACATTTGTTACTATATTTTGGGAAGTACCCCGTTCCGTTTTTTTTGGGCCACCCTGTATAATAATTAAAATAATGGTTATTCATATAGCGCCCTTCACTGTGAGTATCAGAGCGCTTTACATTAGTATCATTACCCCGGTCAAAAGATTATGCATACACACTGATTATGTGAAAACCAACACCAGATTGGCCTATATCCATGCATTATTATTTCGGAGCTTATCCAATGAGAAGAGTCCACGGAAATAGTGATTAATGTTGCTCAAACAAATACAAAAGTGGCGAGCTAGCTTGATTTCTATCCTTACTGCTATATAATTGATATCTTCTTTGATACATATGATTTTCAAAAAGTTATTAAATACACGCACCCCATTTAGTTACCACATATCTATAGTGGTGGCAGTCAGAGCAGTGGAGCCACCGCATTCTCGGTGGAACAACCGTCGGGACAGAGATACTCGAGTGAGTATTACACACGTATACAAACAGCAACAAACACCAGTAACAAAACGGACCGTGTTATCAGTGAACAACTTATAAAGGCAAATTCAGCCTATCAGCGCAGTTCATCTTACTTCGAGCGCACGGTATACCAATTGCTTACCTGCATGTTTGTTATGTATACGTGTTTCGGAACTGAAATAAAAACGACGTTTTTGGTTCAGAACTTCCGACTTAAGTAGCAAAATGGGAGACAACTTAGTGTTTTTCTGCAACGGGAGAAAGGTAGGGCGAGCTAAAGTGTGATTGAGTGTATGCTCTGTGGTATTGGGTGTGGTGGACTAGAGTTTGTTGTGAAACTGAAATTTGATAATAATAAGTTTTCGCACGTCGGATGACATTTTTGTAAACGGCAATTCAAACATAACATTTATACGCTGTCGATTTTACGTTCGCGCCTTTGTCTTTCAAGAGAGGGAACGCTAGAATCAAAACGTATTTTTTCAATACCGTACACAATTTCTTGTGCTTGTTTAATTGTTTGTGTGTGTTTTGATAATGATAATGCTAATCATAATGATAATACTAATGCTAATAATAATGATAATAATAATGATAATAATGATAATAATAATGATAATAATAATCATAGTAATATTGATAAATCGTGTTTGTATCATGTTTGTTTGTTTGTGCGTATGTATATATGTGCGTTTATGCATGTGTGTGTGAGTATGTGCGTGTATGTATATGTGTGTGTGTGTGTGTGTGTGTGTGTGTGTGTGTGGTGTGTGTGTGTGTGCGTATGTGTGTGTGTGTGTGTGTGTGTGTGTGTGTGTGTGTGTGTGTGTATGTGTGTTTGTGTTTGCGTGTTTTGTTTTTTTTTTGGGGGGGGGAGGTGTGGGAAGGGCTCTGTTCTTTTATTACAACATAACCTCCACATTCAAAACAAATTATTTTGGTCTAAAAAGGAATGAAGTATATAGTAATGAAACAATAAGAATTGTATTATTTTTTATTTGTGATGAATGTGTAATCATGTAGCCAGTAATTGTATATCATTATTAATTTGATATGCAATTTTCAGGGTTATGTGTTTGGGATATTTTAATTTTACTGTTGAATGTTGATGTATATGCAATTTTGAATAGTATATTTTGAGGAATGAAAACATTACGGTTCTGTGTTTGTATATTATGTGAGTACTCGGACCTCGTGCGGTGCCCAATACTTACTTACTTACTTATGCCGTCCACACCATCGCCTGGATGTGTGATGGCTTCTGTTTCACAATGTCTTGCCACATCTTCCTGTCTTCGGTCAATCTTTTGGCTTGAGTTAGAGGATTTATGCGTCTAGTAGCACAGTCCTTTTTTACACAATCTGTCCACTTTTTGGCTGGTCTTCCTCTTGGTCGGTTCCCATGTATTCTACTATTGAGGAGTATTTGTGGATATCTTTGGGGGTTCATTCGATTGACATGTCCAAAGTATCTCAATCTCTTGGTAGTGACTTTATCGTTAATTGTTTCTTCCATATTTAGATGTTCCGAATGAATGTGTTCCTGGGCCTGTCAAGTCTAGTTACTCCCATGATTCTCCCGAGGCATGTCATCTCTAAAGTATGTAGTCTATTGGCATCAATCTTTTTGAGGGTCCAGGTTTCAGCACCATATAGGAGGATGAATAGTACAAGTACTGTATAAAGTTATACTTTCGTTGTGCAGCGTATGTCCTTTGATGACCAGATTTGGTTAAGGGCCTGGAATGCTCCAATTGCCTTTCCAATGCGGTTTTGAACCTCTTCTGAACATGATCCTGTTTGTGAGATTGTCCCTCCCAAGCAGGTGAACTTCTCGGCTTGTTTCAGTTTTTCTTCATTTATACTGATATCAATAAGATGTGGTTGCTTGCTAATTACTTGCACTTCAGTTGTGTTGATGTTGAGTTTCAGGCCAAAGTTTTAACTACTTCTGTTGACTTCATCTACTAGAGCTTGTAGATTTCTCTCAGTGTCTGCAAGCAAGACGATATCGTCTGCAAATCTTAAATGGTTGATTCTGTATCCCTGGATCTCTACTCCGATCGTCGTGTCATATGTGGAATAGAGCATCACAACTTCTAGAAGGATATTGAAACGTTGAGGGGATAGTACACATCCTTGCCGTACCCCTACTGATGATTGGAACCAATCTGTTATTTCGCCATAATTCACTCGTACAGCACTGCTGGATTGTTTGTATAGCGCTTGAAGGAGGCTAATGTATATGGAAGAGTATCCAACAAATTCCATTGCTTTCCAGAGTCCTTCTTGCCATACTGAGTCGAACGCCTTCTAATAGTCGATGTAGCATAGGTACAGGTGTTGGTTCCTCTCAAGGTGTTTCTCAATGATAAGTCTGAGGCTGAAGAGTTGATCAATAGTTGATCTTCCTGGGCGGAAGCCGGCTTGTGCTTCAGAGAGAATTTCCTCTGTTTTCTTTAGGATCCTCTGCTGGAGCATTAAAGGGCAATGCAACTCAATAATAGAGTTCATCCTACTTGATATATCGTAATATGCCTTTTTATTATAATATAACATAACTCCGACTCAGATTTCTGCTTTGGGAGAAATATGTGAAAACTCTATCGGGTTTATCACTATTCATGCGAACACTGGAAGCCGCCATTATTAGGTGTGTGCGGACTTATGGTGAGTGATATGCACTAATGCATTTCAATAGCACCTATTGAACCCATTGTCTGAATACTTGTATATGCTTTGACGAGTCTGTAAATCAGTGAAAAGCTTTTTGTTCGGCCCGTAGCGCACTCGTCATAGTTTGCAAAGCATGTCGGGCAATTACAAGAACACGGCCGCTCCCATCACCTTTTGCCGCCGTAAGAATTAGTAAAATGTGGGTATGTTCACGTAAGGATTTCATGGGATCCAGGAGGCCAAAATTGCCAAGTTATCAAATAAAATGTCTGTTCACCCTCTAAACGATAATAATAGCCGAAAGCCATAGTTTCATTGCCCTTTAAGGTGAAAACTTTCCAAGCGTGGCTCAATAAGCTAATGCCTCGATAATTTCCACAGTCTAGCTTGTCTTTTTTCATAAAGATTGGGATTATGATTGCCTTTCCCCAGTCCAACGGGAATGTTTCCTCATGCCATATCTTGTTGAAAGGCAGCAGGCTACGACCGCATAACAGGGGAAGAACTCAAAGCAGCCGGCGAGACGGGCATCGATGTACTACAGTCAAACCTGTCTATAGCGACCGCTCAAGGGACCGGCGAAAAGTGGTCGCTATAGACAGGTGGTCGCATTATAGAGGTTGGCGGCCAATTTGAATTATTGGTCGCACATTTCCCTGTACGCACATGTGTAATTAATTGGCATCTGTACACACACGAGTCCATAGTTTAATTTAGTATGTGTTGCATGCATATAATCACTAAAATATTGAAATTATATATTGGCAATATAGTTTAAATGATATTAAATGTTTGCATTAGCTTTTTAAGTGAAATTAAAATTTATTATTTTACTCATCATGAGAGAATCGGCTACGCGTCCCAGGTCGAAATTCACATAGAACCAACAACCATAGGAGACCAATAGAAACCCATAGGCCTATTGGTTTCTATGGGTTTCAATAGGGAAAGTGGAACTTGGGTTTTATGGGTTTCTAAGGGATTCCTATGGGTTTCCTATGAGTTTTGATTCTATGGGAATTTCGACCTGGCAAATGTCAATGGGTCCCATAGAAACCCATAGGAAACCCATAGGAAACTCATAGGAAACCCATATGATTGTCCTATGGGTTTCTATGGGAATTTCGACTTGGGACTACTACTACTACTACTACTACTACTACTACTACTACTACTACTACTACTACTACTACTAATACTACTACTACTACTACTACTACTACTACTGCAGTGGCGTAATGAGCAAAAACTTTTGGGGGGCAGAACCAAATCCGTATCACCACCGGATATTGCGAGGGAGCGAAGCGACCAAGCCCGAAGCAGGGGCGGATCTAGCTTTTTTTTGCTAAGGGGGGGGGGGGGGGGTTGACCCAATGACGATGCGGAGCATCGTCCACTAGGCGCGAAGCGGCGATTTTTTTGCTATTTTGAACCCCCGTAAGTGATGTCTTTTTGCGAAGGGGGGTTTGAACCAATGACGATGCGGAGCATCGTCCACGAGCCGCGAAGCGGCGATTTTGTTGTTGCTATTTTGAATCCCCGTAAGTGATGTTTTCCACATCACAAATTTAACTTGGCAGCCCAAGGGGAGGGGTTTAAACCCCCTAAACCCCCCACCCCCGTAGATCCGCCACTGCGAAGGAGCGAAGCGACTGAGCGGGGGGTGGGGTGGGAGGGGGGTGTTCCCCCTCTCACGGTAGGGAGCTTTTGCATTTTTGGACCTGAAACTGTGCAATCTGGTCCATACATGTACCTGGAAAGGAAATTCTGACTTGACGACATTTAGTATAATGTGCGTTGTCCGGGGGGGGGGGGGGGGGGGGGGGGGGTACTCAGATTATAGTCGGACGGGGTTGTGCGGCTGAGACATCCCAACCCTTACCCACATCCAAGGGTCCTTTTGCTGTAAATAGGTACTCATGTGTATGGATTTTTTTTTTTTAAATGGACCCATGTCTAAGGATTGTTTGTGAAAAATGGACCCATGTCTGAGGATTTCGAACTTTAAATATTACATTTTTTAGCTGTAATATAATACAGTGGCCAATCATTTTGCATTTTTTGGATACATTTTTGTATTATTAGTGAACTGTACCATACTACAGGGGCGGCGCCAGGGTATTTTCCTAGGGAGGGCGAAAGTGTAAAAAATTGAGGGTGCGAAGCGACCGAGTTGGGGGAGGGCAATTTTTACACTAGAATGGAGCTATCTGGTGCATATCGGAGGTGAAATTCTTAATTTTTCAAATGATTGAAAACAGTGAATAGTCTTCGATGCGGTAATTTGCATAAATATTAATAATGCGAGCGAGCGGAGCGAGCTTAAACATTTTAGCAATTTCACAGCGAAAAAATTGCTATTTGTTTCAATATTATTGTATGGGTATATTCGTTTTTATTACTTATGATATGGCGTTATGAAGGGTAGTATATAAACACTCGAGGTTGTGAAATATCATTTATGCGAGCGAGCGGAGCGAGCTTGAAATTTTTAGCAATTTCACATCGGAAAATTTTTTGTTCCAATATTATAGTTATATTGTATAGGTATCTTCGTTTTTACACTATGGCGTTATGAAGGGTAACATAAAAACACCCGAGGTTGTGAAATATCATGTATGCGAGGGAGCGGAGCGAGCTTGAAAATTTTAGCAATTTCACAGCGGAAAATTGTCATTTGTTTCAATATTTGTATGGGTATATTCGTTTTATTACTTATGATATGGCGTTATATAACACCCGAGGTTGTGAAATATCATGTATGCGAGCGAGCGGAGCGAGCTTGAAAATTTTAGCAATTTCACATCGGAAAATTGTCGTTTGTTTCAATATTGTATAGGTATATTCGTTTTATTACTTATGATATGGCGCTATATAACACCCGAGGTTGTGAAATATCATGTATGCGAGTGAGCGGAGCGAGCTTGAAAATTTTAGCAATTTCACATCGGCAAATCCCAAAATCCCGGAACAATGAGGGAGAAAAGAGGGGAAAGGAATAAATGAAAAAAGGGACCCATGTCTAAGGATTTTTAAAATGAAAATGGGACCCATGTCTAAGGATCTTTCTTGTAAAAGTCACCCTTCCCAGCGGCACATTCCCGTATACCCAATATACGTGAGTACCCCCTCCCCCCCCCCCCCCCCCCCCCCCCCCCCCGCCCCCGGGGTGCGTTAGTGCGTCATCATCGTCATGATTCTTAACCGAAGAGGTTATGATTGATTCGTGAAGAAAAACAAAAATGCACCCCCAAAATAATATTCGCAAAGTGACATATTCAGTTCAAACAGTGCATCAAAAGCATTATTTTATGACAAAACATGAACATTGTATTCCAGACGTATACAAGACCGATTCCCGAGGGAGCGAAACGATAACCGAGAGGGGGAAGGGTGATGGGAGGGTGTGATGGTAGGTGGGTGCACGGTAAAGGTGCTTTTGCAATGTTTTAATTGAAATTATGCAATCTGGTGCATACTTGGGAAGGAAATTTGACTTGAAATGAAGTAAGATCTGAGTTTTCTTGTCTAAAGAAATACTCTTTTCTTTCAATCACTTTTATCGAATTAGATAAAAGCCATGATTTGAATTTATTTGGGGGGTCAAGCGCCCCCCCATGACCCCCCACCAGTACGCCAGTGACTACTACTACTCCTCCTCCTACTACTACTACTACTACTACTACTACTGCTGTTACACTGCTACTTTTACTAATACTGCTTTTATCCACTACGATCTACTTACCCATATTACTAGTACTATGTTTTTTTTCTATTAAAGGGATCTAGTAACTTTGTGACAAGTGCAAAAAGTAATGAGTGGTTAATGAAATGTGTATTGGTGTGATCTTATATGTCCACTAAGTAATGTGTGCAAATTTCACGTTAATTTGATGTTTTTTTGGCCGAGAAAGTTGACATTTCAATACAACGTGATATTCACTAACTCATTACACTTACTTTGAACACGGCTTCAATTATCCCGTAGACAGTTTAACATCTGAACACTTCATATCGTAAATATCTTGTGAACGAAATGGAAATTTGAAACCGAAACCTGTCCCGTGCTTGTACTGTTAATATGAATATGACAAGTTATGAGAGAACCACTAGAATTCCTATTAAGTTTTGAGGATTTGGATAATGTTACTAAATCTTTTTAATAATCAATTCTGGTGCCCATCAACTTCTGCAGATCTGGTGCAGGCAATAGATACACTACCATTATGCAACGATTTGAACTAGTTATCGACCTTATGAAACAATACATACTGTACATATTACTGTATATTGTAACGAAATCGCCGTTTACACTAAAAATCTTGCAAATACGTGGAAAATCAATATAAGAAGATACATGTATGTTTTTATTTCATGAATTTATTTAGAGATGACGGGAATACAAAATCTCTTTGTTCAGTTTATACAATATTACTTTTCATGGTAACGTAATGTATAACCAAAACTGCGCCTGATGAGATAAATTGAATTTGTTCAAAGTAATAATTGAACAAAATATTACAAGGTCTTGTAATAGAAGATACAGTACTGTTGCACGTTTGATGTGCTCATACACGACTCCGTCTATATAGTTCTTGAATCGGATCGCTGCTCACGAGTAGAAGGCAATATATCCATTCCATTGTCCCGTTTCTATTTTTGTCATGATAACCATTAAACACATTCATGAATAATGCGTGCGTGATACCGCAGCCCGATTCCAAAGGTGGATGTGAACAGCTGAGTAAATAATAATGAATGTTCTCCAGACAATTGTTTGTTTGGTGCAGGTGAGGTTTTTCTTCCATTATCTTTCAACAATGCCACAATCTGCAAAAATATATGATATGAAATGTTGCCATTGTAGACTCACAAGTACATGTACTACTGAACATTTTGGTTGATATTGCAGAACTATCGATCATGTTTTGGCAATGTGTACATTAGGTATTATAATACCTGCCAAATTAATGATTAAAGCTAAACAGCAGCAATGGGAAAGTCGAGGCCGAGACCATGACCCCTGGTTTAGTTGTGTAAGCAGGAGCGTGGGGGTGTCAACAAGACCGATTGTTGATGGCCAAGACGGGGCCCAAGACCGATACAAAGTGGGCCTTTCTGGGGGGTGGGGTGGTACGCACCCACCACACCCTCCCTGGCTACGGGCCTGTATGACCCCAAAATTGCACAAAAACTCTACAGTTTTGTTTAGTATATATTATATAAAGGTTCATGGCGTAGCCAGTGTCAAGCCATATGCCTACTGAACAACAAACATACCTTGAAGGCCACACCTCACCATCTTCATCGTGAGAGTAGATAGATAAGCGTGGCAGGGTTTGGTTTAGGAAGGTAGTTTTAAACGTGAGAAGATCTGGGTACATAAAATGCTGTTTTATGCATACTGAACAGTGCACATGAACTCCTAATGAATTATTAATCATTCAAACCATACGATTCTGATGGTAATATCCATTTTAGGGTTATTTTCAGGGGTCTAGAGGCAGTAATACTCTTTGCTTATGAGTCCAAATCACTTGGTGTCGGTAATCAAGCGTCTGTCTGAAGTTCATTGTCATTTTAAAAGTTCGTTTTATACATTCACATGCTCAGAATTGGAGCCTTGAGCGACCCAGGGAAATGGGAGTTCCCATTTCCCTGAGCGACCAGAGGCGACCCAAATGGGGTGGACGCTGGTCGCGTTAGGCAGGTGGTCGCATTACGCAGGTCGCTTAACACGTGATGTTTCACGGGGGGACCAGAGAGGGGTCGTTATGAGCAGGTGGTCGCTATAGACAGGTGGTCGCATTAGCAGGTTTGACTGTACTACTAATACTACTACTACTACTACTACTACTACTACTACTACTACTACTATACTACTACTACTACTACTACTACTACTACTACTACTACTACTATTACTACTACTACTACTACTTTTACTGCTAAACAGAGTGACCTCAAATTTAAGTGTGTCAAGCGAACTATTGATCGGCGAATCTCATTCGAATCATAAATAAATTATTATTGTGCATCCAAAAAAGTCGAGTAAACAAAATGATCAACATATCAATAATGCATTAAATGCATGCGTTGTGTTATTGAGTTTTCTTTTGAATAAATTTATTAGGGCATATAGGCATCTGGACCCTGTTTCATAAGACTTTTCTGACTGTTGGAAACTGTCCAATTATTGCAACTGCCATGGCAACAGCTTTAACGCTCCAAGTCGATTAGTTGCTACCTTGTTAGTTGCGAAAATTAATTACAAGAATTTGAAAAGTTATATGCAAAGGGGTCCAGGTCAAGTTGAAGTAGGTCTACTTGTAGCTTAGGTCCCTAGCTCACTTTCTTTGTCTATGTGCGAACACCGTGATGAGATGATATTTTTAAAAATCATGGATTGATATTAATCGTGTTAGGTACCATTTTAATGTCTGATTATTTGTATTTCCTTACTATCTTGTTTTCAATTTTTGCTTCACCGGGAGTTCGTTACCTTTTCGTTTTCACACCTTGACGCTCGTTCAATCACGCCGCGCTCGCGCGAACACAGACAGGCAAGCCTAACCATTTCGAGCCCGACCCTGGCCCATGGACATCGCCACGGCATGCCATAGTGATAGACGATGCCGAACAATAAAATGTTGATGTTTCCTTTCCATTTAATTCATTTCATAGCATACAAACAGGCCAAACACGTTTTTGTGCCATTGGCTTGGCATCGTACGCAATCGCAATGCAAATTCAAGCAGTAACATGTTTGAATTATTAGTACCAAATTGAGACTCGCTAGTTTCGCGATATCATGCATCTCGAGAAGAGCATGACGTCATAAACAAGACACGGTGACCGTCTTTTGGGTCGCCGGTGAAAACAGGGGTGAACGCGTGCTCAAATCGGACGGTGAGCGTGTGGCTGATTTTGACGCATGCGCAGTGCATGAAAATGACGTCATCTCGACGAGGCGACTAGTCAACATGTAAAAACGAAAGCACGCTAGTATCTAAAACTGAACGTGTTGTGAAATACTTTTGGTATGTAATTAACCATGCATGACTGATTGACAATCTCTGGGACATTAGAAATATGGCTATGAATTGAGATATTTTTTTCCATTGACATACGTGACAAAACTGGCGAAGGGTTGATTATATATCTATTTATGTTATATGATAATGCCAACTGAGTAAAGTATGAACATTCTATGGTAATGCATTCATATAACTGGGTAATTTTCGAAAATGCAAAGTAATAATTGCTTACTCATTGCACTAACTTTGCACACAAAGCTGCGGTAAAAAAATATCGGCGAAATTGAATGTACACATAATAAACTTGTTTGGCCAACTTACAAAATTGACCAGAAAATCATATAATACAATTAATGATAATAACAAGACCTATGATAATAATTACTATCATAATGAAAATCTTCATGTTTTTGTCTTGAATGTTTCAGATAACAGAAACGGATGTGGACCCTCTGCAAACACTAGATCTTTATCTACGGACGAAATGTATCCTTTCCGAGTTTGACTCGACTATAGTATTATAATTGAAGTTAAGATGATGACTAAATTAGTCATCATCTTCAGACAAGACCATATTAGTGTAAGTGCACGAAAATAGTGCAGATATGTATTATAATGAAAATAGCTTAATAAAGGGATCTAGTAACTTTGTTGACATGTGGAAAAGAAGAAAAAAAACATGTGGCAAATGGTTGATCAAATTTGTATTCCTGTGATCTGATATGTCCACTGAGTGATGTGTGAAAATTACACGGCAAATAAATGTCATAAAAATTATGACTAAGGAATAAGCAAAAATGCACTCATTGCTCTGACTTTGTACACAACTGTCCGCTAGATGATTATAAATCTGAACACGTCAATCATACATCAAACACAAAAGAAACATTTTGAAAACCGAAAGCTGTTCCACGCTTATATTGGTAATACGAATACAATGAGGTAGAGTTCCAATTAAGTTTGGAAAATGTTGACAATGCTACTAGATCCACTTAAAGTAAACTCGACTTTCTCTTTGTAAATTTTCCTTTTAATGTAATGTATACAAATACTAAAATCGTAATTCCTTATAAAAATCATTGCATACCATCAGTGCGTCTTACTGGGACCAAGCAAGGATGTGGAACAGGAGGATGCGGGGCCTGTACGGTCATGGTATCATCCGTAGATCCAGGAACTAAGGCTATCAGGTGTGTATATAGGAACAGGAGGATGTGGGGCCTGTACGGTCATGGTATCATCCATTGATCCAGAAACTAAGGATATCAGGTTTGGATATTATGATTCCTGCAAATGCTACTATCATTTCCTGACCCTAAACTCAATTAATTATCAATTAAACTTGTAAGTTATATCTAAATGTTATAGAGTAAACTATTGGGTGCCCATAAACGATGAAATGTTATACATGAATTGAAGTGTCTTGATATTTCAAACTACATAATATTAAGATTGACGAAAAAGAAGAAAGTGAAGAAGAAGAAAAAGAAGAAGACGAAGAAGAAGAAGAAGAAGAAGAAGAAGAAGAAGAAGAAGAAGAAGAAGAAGAAGAAGAAGAAGGCGCACTGCCTCCCTGCTACGACCCCCTGCGCACGGGACAAGGGAGCAGTATAAATCAAAAGTCAATAGTAACTGACGATTCAATAATATGGATAGAAGATTAAGGACTGGTTGTACGGCCGGGCATTTAATAAATAAATGTTCAATCGTACCTAGTGTATCCTTACACCAGCCGCAGTGTCACGAAAAAATATCCGGGTTGATGTGATATAGAGAAGAAGAAGAAGAAGAAGAAGAAGAAGAAGAAGAAGAAGAAGAAGAAGAAGAAGAAGAAGAAGAAGAAGAAGAAGAAGAAGAAGAAGAAGAAGAAGAAGAAGAAGAAGAAGAAGAAGAAGAAGAAGAAGAAGAAGAAGAAGAAGAAGAAGAAGAAGAAGAAGAAGAAGAAGAAGAAGAAGAAGAAGAAGAAGAAGAAGAAGAAGAAGAAGAAGAAGAAGAAGACGAAGAAGAAGAAGAAGAAGAAGAAGAAGAAGACTTTTTTGACTTTTCAAAAGGATATCTTTATTTACAAACTATAAATCAAAGTCAGAGGTTTACAATAAAAAGAATAGTACATACTACAACCATAATGTTTGTATACAATGATTATACAATAATAAACATTGTTAATAAGGCAAGCAATATAAAATCCATACATTGTAATAACAAAAACACCTACATAAGAAAGATGCAAGACTAAAACATCCAAATCAATGAGCATTCATCGAAAAGGAACAGAGTATTATTGTGTGACCACGTTTTTAGAAAAGCATCAATATTGTGACACAAATGATAATAATGAAATTCATACAAAATTCTGCTTTTTAACCGATGTTGCCAAACAATAACAGGATTGGAAAAAGTATTCGTACGAAACAAAGTATATATGACACACTTGCAACTAATGATACAACAATTGGCTAGGCGCACTGCCTCCCTGCTACGACCCCCTGCGCACGGGACAAGGGAGCAGTATAAATCAAAAGTCAATAGTAACTGGCGATTCAATAATATGGATAGAAGATTAAGGACTGGTTGTACGGCCGGGCATTTAATAAATAAATGTTCAATCGTACCTAGTGTATCCTTACACCAGCCGCAGTGTCACGAAAAAATATCCGGGTTGATGTGATATAGAAGAAGAAGAAGAAGACTTTGACTTTTCAAAAGGATATCTTTATTTACAAACTATAAATCAAAAGTCAGAAGTTTACAATAAAAGAATAGTACACAAACGTAAAGTTTGTTTACAAAGGTTATACAAGTATAAACATTGTTACCGAAGTAAACAATGTAAAAACAATACAACGTACATGTAATAACAAACGCATCTACATAAGGTAGATGCAAACTATAAAACAACCAAATCAATTTGCAATCATCGAAAAGGAACAGAGTATTATTATGTGACCACGTTTTTAAAAAAGCATCGACATTGTGGCACAAATGATAATAATGAAATTCATGTAAAATCCTGCTTTTTAACCGATGCT
This sequence comes from Echinarachnius parma, assembly GCA_037951105.1. Taxonomy (NCBI): domain Eukaryota; kingdom Metazoa; phylum Echinodermata; class Echinoidea; order Clypeasteroida; family Echinarachniidae; genus Echinarachnius; species Echinarachnius parma. The sequence continues at coordinate 351,923 of JBAMJV010000802.1, forward strand.
GCCAAATAATCACAGGATTGGAAAAAGAATTCGTACGAAACAAAGTATAAATGACACACTTGCAACTAATGATCAAAAAATTAGCGAGGCGCACCGCCTCCCTGCTACGACCACCTGCGCACGGGACAAGGGACCAGTATAAATCAAAATTTAAAAGTAAAGATGGGAACAAACGATTCAATAATACGGACAAAAGAGTAAGGACCGGTTGAATGGCCGGGCATTGAATAAATAAATGTTCGATTGTACCTGGTGCATCCTTGCACCAGCCGCAGTGTCGCGAAAAAATATCAGGATTTATATGATGCAAAACAGTAAGTGAGGGCAATATATTGTGAAAAAGCTTAAACTGGACATCGCCTTCCTTCTTCGACGTCGGTAGCTTGTAGACAAGGGCCCACTGCAGCTTGGTTGACTCGTCGACGGACCCAATTCGGTGCCAGTGCGAAACATGGTCGGAAAGTTTGTTAATGATCTTGTTGAACATCCTGTAGATAGATTTTGACAAAGCTTTGCTTCCATTTTCAAGCATCGGCAAGCAGACGTCGATCGCAACCGATGGGAAAGATGAAATTGTCTGTAGATCCACATGTGTCGATATCTTGCACCCAAGCTCGTTGAACCAGGCTGGAAACGCGCTAGCGATGGCAAGGCGCAGGTGCTGGAGTTCGCGGCGGAGGAGACGAAAGGAAGGCGGGCGAAGTCCTTTAAAAAATATATGTAAAGCGGAGGGGTCAAGCCACAGACCAGACAGGGGGTCAAGCAAGTGGCGGACTAGTTGGGCCCCGCACGCCAAGGGTCGAGCAGGGGGGCAGCAACCAACATAATTATCATTTGGTAACAAAAAACAAGTTAATGGCATATTGGCAGCATAATTAAACGAGATAGATCGTGTATCTATACGGGCTCCGGACACCATCCAAGCACGCAAAACCTCACCATAAAAAACCGGCAAACTAACAAGAAATTTAGGGTTAATTTCAACGTGAAACAATTGATAATCATAACCCAACTTACAATATTGTCGAAAAAAACATTTCATAAAAAGGTAAGCCGGATGTGAAGTAAGATTGAAAAAACGTTGAAGAAAACCGAACCTAAAAGAAAAAACGCGTGCTTGGAGGCAAACTAGACCAAGTCCCCCTTTGTCAGGTTGTTCAAAAAGAACTGATTTTTTCAACATATGTCGCTTCTTAGACCACACAAAATCAACAAGTAAATTCTGGAGTTCATTTAGAATATTGTCTGGGGGAGAAAGAACCGCTAAACAGTGGAAAACCTTAGAGGCTGCCAGCTGATTTGCAATTAAAACTTTCCCTTTAAAAGACAAAGAATAAACAAGCCGAGACCAAGAAGCAAACGTTTTAATTAATTTATCTTTACACCTACTCCAATTCTGACGCACATAATTAATTGTGTTTCCCAAATGAACTCCAAGAAACGGGAGACCTTCATTATTCCACATAAAATTCAAGGGCGAATCATTGCGCCCCATCCATCGGCCAACCCATAAGCCCTGAGACTTTTGTGTATTAAGACAAGCAGCAGAGGCGCGGCTAAACAAATCATAAGCCTTCTCAACCACAGCGAACCCTGGGTCCGAAGTAATAAAAACAGTTACATCATCTGCATACGCAGATATAGCACAATTCACATTAGTTCCAGGTATACATAAACCATGATTAATCAAAGTATTCCTTAAAGTAACTAAAAACGGTTCGATTGCAATAGTATAGAGTAGTCCTGAGAGGGGGCACCCCTGACGAATTCCCTTCTCAAAAAGGAAGGGGGAAGTCAGTGACCCACTTACTTTTATAAGGCTCTCAGCACCCTCGTACAAAGTCTGTATATAAAAAATAAAACGATCACCAAACCCCATTTTCTTCATAACGTTGAACAAATAAGAGTGATCCACATTATCAAAAGCCTTTTTCTGATCTAAATTAATCAAGGCCAAGGGTATATCTTCAGCATTTGCATAAAAAATAGCATCACGAATTAAATTAATATTATCATAAATGGACCGGCCAGGAATACAATATGTTTGATCCTCACCAATAACATTGCCAATATATTGCGTTAGCCTGCCAGCCAGCACCTTGGCAAGAATTTTATAATCCGTATTCAAAAGAGAAACGGGGCGCCAATTTGAAACATCGGCCAAATCTCCTTTTTTTAGGGAGCAACGTTATAACTGCCCGTCTAAGAGAGGGAGGCAGAGCCCCTGACTCAAACGACGAACAAATAACAGAGAAAAAATCATCACGTAAAGTAGGCCAAAAGACCTGAAAAAATTCTGATGTGAGCCCATCTAAACCGGGCGACTTATTCTTGCCAAGGTGCTGTACTGCAACATCAAACTCCTCCTCCGAAAGAGGGTCTTCAAGATCCTCTAACAGGGAGGGGTCATAAACAATGGAATCGGGTAATAAATATTCTAGGGCACTCTTATCGACAACAGAAGACGAGTATAAAGACTCATAAAAATTACGAACATGCATTCTTATTTCATTCGGATCTTCTGTTATACAACCAGAAGGGAGACGAATGCGAGACATATTTTTAGAATTCGAATTCGACTTTTCAAGATTAAAAAAGAAACTAGAACAAGAATCAGACTCATTCGTTTATCTAAAGCGAGACCTTATGAGAGCACCCTGTGCCTCATTTTTCAATAATAAATTAAGTGCATCTCTTTGTTCAGCAAGTACATTTCTAATCTCAAGAGTAAAGTCTGGTGTAGACTGAAGTTCATCAATCCTTCTATTAATATCAAATAAAGCTGACCGTTTCTCTTGCCTAATCTTAGAGCTATACATTTGAGTAATAGACTTAATATGAACTTTACCAAAATCCCACCAAGAAGCAACTTCCACAAAATTATTCTTTTCCTTCTGCCAATCTAACCAAAAGGATTTTATAATTTCCCTATAATTCTCATCCTCTAATAAAGTATTATTAAAGTGCCAATAAGCACTTCCTCCACGAATTGAAGGGGGCTTAAATTTCAACAGCACCGCTGAATGATCAGAAAGGGAACAAGGAATAATATCACATGAATGAACAGAAGAAAATAAACATAGCGGTACATAAAAACGATCTAGCCTGGACTTAGAAGCCCCATGAACACTAGCCGAATTATTTCTAAACCAAGTAAATTTCTTTACACCAGGATTCAATCTACGCCAAGTATCACAAAGCGAAAACGAATTAAATACATTCTTCAAAGCAACTGAAACTTTAGCCCTGTGTTCTACTGACATATGAAAACGATCAAGTACTGGGTTCTCCGTGCAATTAAAATCGCCCCCAATGACAATAGTGCCATCATTACAGCTAGAAACATGATCATGAAGGGCTGTTATGGTACGTAAAGCCAGCCGATCATCATGGGGGATGAGGGTATTATAAATGTGATATATGGCCCTATTGAAACAAATTTTATGATATAAAATATACCCATCACAAACAGAAAGTGAAGACAAACACTCTATTTTTGAGCTATTCAATAACGTTGTGACCCCTGACCCACGAGAGGAGCTTGGCGAACAAAAAGGAACATAAGACCATTCCCTCCAACAAGAGCTATTTTCATTTAGCTGATAAGTCTCTTGCAAAAAGACTATATCTGGGTTAGAGGTCAAATGATCAACAAAAACTTTAAAAGACGCATTTTGCGAAATCGCCGAGCACCCACCCGTATTGAGGGTCAGCAGTGACAAAGCCATCACAAAAGAAAAACAACCAACCATAAACAGAGCCATACGTAAAAAACAAAAAAAAAAAACAACAACAATCACAAAACCAAAACAAGCTAGACTACACGTCTAGCGTGTTAACTAATTTATAAATCCTCTGTTGCATGCTTTTCTTAAATAGCGGACTATTCTTCAAGGGCTTCAATTGTTTCACTAAACCAGGAATATTGGAAGTGTATTTGCGAGCTATTTGAGTTGGTTTTTTCCTGCCTTTAACCGAAGCTAAAAACTTAATAATTTCAGAAGCCGACAGGGGGCCTGGTGTGAGGGGGAGAGTCTCTTCATGTATCGACTCTTCATCAGTCTGGGACTGGGTATCCTCCCAGGTCATAGAGTCAGTGTCTGTCAAGTCTGCGGCGGGGTCCTCGGTCGAGGACAATGGGGTGGAGGGGGGTTCAGGAGTCGGGGTGTCGAGGGCCTGTGTAAGCGTAGGGGACTTGTTCACCAAAGGGGTAAGAGACTTCTTCTGCATTTTCCTCTGAGGGGATGGGGTCTTGAGTGGTGTAAGGGTATTAGAAATCTCTTCTGCAGGTGTGGCTGCAGTCTGTTTCCGCTTGGAGACAACATCCGAAAAGGTCGACCTCCTGGGCAAGGGAGGTTCACTCCACAAGGGGGGAGTGGGTTTGGGGGAGCCAAGTTTATGAGATGGGGAGGGACCCCCATCACCCTCACGTACAGCATCAATCTGGGGACCCTTAACCCCCGATGGACTGGGTGGAAGGGCTGATGAAGCTACAGAGGGTGGTGGGTTCAGCGAGGAGCAAGAAGGCTGGGGGGAGGTGGGACGCGAAGGGCCGGATTGGGGCACCTTAACAGGAGGGGGCGCGTCACGAGCTAAACTAGCAGTCATCCCAACAAGGGGAGGCGGGGGAGGGGCAGTGTGCTTCACTCCAGTAGCGGGGGTCGGCCCGAAGGGGGGTCGGTCGTCTGTCGAAGTAGTAGGTTTGTTCAAAGTCGTAGGGGGTGGGGCAATGTTGGCTTGAGATTTCGGCTTTTTGCATGAGCGCGAAATATGTCCAAATTCCCCACAATTAAAGCACCGTGCAGACTCCGTAGACACAAACACACGATAATTAGTACCCGAGTGGGTAAAATTAATATGGTCGGGAGGGGTAACATTTGGATTCATGAGCACTTGAACTTGTCTCCGAAAGCTCATTACATGTGTGAGCTTCTTATTCTTCAACCCTAGTGGAATGGGCCTACATTGAGAGACAACCTTACAAAACGAACCTATATTCTCAACTAAGACAGAATTCGGTATCTCTGGGTACACATTAGACAAAATGAGCTTAGTGGTGGGGCGTACGAGAGGGGTTAATTCGATGAAAGCCCCCTCGTAATTCAATCCACGATTCACAGCACGCACCACTGACTCTTTGGAATTAAGATAGATAGCAATGCGACCGTTCGAGATTCGAGAAGCAGAGACAATATGCTCAGGTGGAATGTTCTGTACGAACGCATCAATGTACGTTTGAATCGAGACATTGTTAATGGCGCTAAAAGAAACCCCATTGTCCCTCGTTACGAGTTTAAACTGTTCAACACCTACAATAGTAGGGTTACCAATAGGGCCTTGTGCCTGGCCCTGTACATGGCGATCCGATCGGCCGGCCATACAGCACAGCCAATACGAAAAGCAACACACAACCAAAAAAAAAAAACACCTCAAAATACGGAAAAATTAATAAACCTGACAAAGCGAGGACTGGTCTAAAGTAATCAGTGCATCAAAAAGATACAACCTATAAAAAATCAAGGACCACGAAGGTCAAAAACACCCACAAAAAAGAACAAATCCGGAGCCTAAAAAATACACGACCTACCTCAAAAGAAGAAGAAGAAGAAGAAGAAGAAGAAGAAGAAGAAGAAGAAGAAGAAGAAGAAGAAGAAGAAGAAGAAGAAGAAGAAGAAGAAGAAGAAGAAGAAGAAGAAGAAGAAGAAGAAGAAGAAGAAGAAGAAGAAGAAGAAGAAGAAGAAGAAGAAGAAGAAGAAGAAGAAGAAGAAGAAGAAGAAGAAGAAGAAGAAGAAGAAGAAGAAGAAGAAGAAGAAGAAGAAGAAGAAGAAGAAGAAGAAGAAGAAGAAGAAGAAGAAGAAGAAGAAGAAGAAGAAGAAGAAGAAGAAGAAGAGGAGGAAGAAGTAAAAAAGACATAGATTAATAAGAAGTATTTATATAAATGGCATAATCAAGTATAGATCATTCTCAGAAAGTTACATTGTTTAGAGAAAGTAATTATATAATATGCCTGACAGTATAAAAAAAAATCTAATTATTTCATATTAGCATAATTAAAACATAATCTAAATGTAAATATTTCACTAAACAAAATAAATATGCATTGTATTGCACCAAGTGAAAATCCATAATGTTGTATACTTTTGTGCAGATCACAACTTGTGACTCAAGTCATGTTGTCACCGTGGATATCAAACCAATCGACCAAATCCTGAGGCAACTCGATGAGATGAGGAACAATACACCTAGCGTTGATCCCGAAACCAACCCTTCCATTCTGACCCACCGGCCCAGGGACTGCAAAGAGGTCCAGACAGCGGGTTTCAACACTAGTGGCCGCTATGCCGTTTACCCAGATGATGACGAGGGTCCTTTCTTTGTGTTCTGTGACATGGAGACCGACGGAGGTGGATGGGCGGTAGGTTTTGTATACTTTAATATATATTATCATCATTATTATAATATTTTATATATTATTACAGCGGGGACGTATGTATTATCAACAGGATCATGACTTTTCAATTGTCTTTATAGTCCCGAAATTAAAAGGGCTCAACGCTCGACCTTTAGTTTTAGAACACTGTCCGCATTGCACAAAAGGCGTATGACGAAATTGCAGGCAGAAGTTCGGATTAGTCTGTACGGATGTATGTAATTCCCGTATTTATGCCTGCGTCACAAATCAAACGGACTCAGGCCGAATTTGCGGATCGCCAGGAGGTCGCCGAGTTTCAAACCCACCAGGGAGTCGAGCGTATTTTTCGCTTAAAATCTACCCTGTCACATATTGGACGGGGCTCGGCCGGAACCTTTAAACACTAGTGATCAGAAATCGTCCGGAGCCCGCCGGTAAACACATGGTAGTCAGGCGATACCTGCACGACATACGGGTGGATGCCGTCCAAGTTTCGGTCGATGATAAATAGGTCTGTCGGTGCCTGTCCGACAACCGGGCGACGGCCGGGTGGGTGGGATCCGGGTGACGTCCGGGCGGGCTCCGGTCGACGCACGGGCGGGTGTCCTCCGCGGCCAGGGGTTGCCAGGAGGAGCCCGTCCGGGGCGCGAAATTTTTTTTCCAGGTCAGCTATGGCACTTACGCATAAGATATGCCCGTTTAATTGGAATCGGGCGACTTGAATGGAGACCAAAGCGCGCGTATTCAATTCGAGTTATAAATAGACTTATAGCCACTAAATCTGACCTTTAGCCACTAAATCGGACCTATATAGCCACTAAATCGAACCTAAAGTCACTAAAGCTGACCTATAGCCACTAAATCTGACCTATAGCCACTAAATCTGACCTATAGCCACCAACATCAGTGGCGGATCTACGGGGGGGGGGGGGGGTTTAGGGGGTTTAAACCCCCCCCCCCTCCCCCCTTGGGCTGGCAAGTGAAAATGTGATGTGGAAAACATCACTTACGGGGGTTCAAAATAGCAAAAAAAAAATCCCCGCTTCGCGGCTCGTGGACGATGCTCCGCATCGTCATTGGGTCAAACCCCCCCTTAGCAAAAAGATAGATCCGCCCCTGAACATTAGGGTTAGGGTAAGGGTTAGTGTTAGGATATATACCCCTAAAAACCAACACCAACCAAGCAAATCGAAATAGCTCCGTCGGTAGAGAGGTTGACTGATACGCTAGAGATCCCTGGTTCGAATCCTACCTTGGTACAATGTTTTTTGTATTTGCCATTCTTACGGCACTCGACTAAATGTTCGAATTTATACAAGTCGGAAATTTCGGGTATGCGTGGTCTCTGACCAAGTCGCTAATTCACAAGGATTTGCTGACCTGTTTGGGAAAAAAAAATTCGCGTCCGGGGCCCGTAAAAGCCGCCCGACCGTGGCCCGACACCAGCACGAAGTGCGCTCGAAGCACGCGTGATTTGTTTACAATCCGGGTGGTATACGGGAGGAGGTCGTTCGGGTATCGTAGCTAGGGAGCCCGTGCGCAGCTCTTCCGACCTCCCTTCAAATTTTAAAGCCCCAAATGGTCTAAAATCGTCAGATTGCCTCCCGTATATCGATCGAATACCCGCCGATGCCCGAGCGATCTTTGGGCGACCTGTTTACGATCTCTGCGACCTCTATATTCGGCGTTTGAAAATCGCTGATTTGGGAGCAGGTTTCGGTGCCCTGCGAACGTCGGCTGAACCCTGAAAATCGCGGCGGAGCCTGCAGTATTCGTGCAGATACCGGCCGTAGTCCTGGCGAAAAGGCCCCTCTCGCTGAGAAGTCGGGCGGGCTCCGTTTGTGATTAATTTTGTGACGGCCCCTTAAATGAAGTCAAGGTCCAAGGTTCAAGGTTCAGTTTATTCGGCAAAATAAAACAATACAACATTAACAATCAAATTTAAATTTTCTAAATAATAGCCGGGACCTCGGAGAAGCAGCATGTGCTTGTATGTGAGGCCCCATTAGAGTAAATTATACAATTACACATTACGATTAAATGACATTAAAAAAATATTATATATATATATATATATCTACAAAATTACAAGTTTATGTATAGCAGTGGTTAAAGGGTAACACCACCCAAAAATAATGTTCTTATTATAGAAAGGTACCATCTTTAATATTCCATTCCTTCAACAAGTTCACAAAAATATGTTTTCAGAAAAGAAAAAAATATATAATTGGAAAACGCATCACCATTCTCAACCATGCGTTCATGCGGTCTGAATTGCGCAGACTATATGCGTGCTGAGCCAGTGCGCACTGTGCAGAGCGAATGAATCATCCGGGAATATATTGACGTACGCGTGAAAGCATTAGCGCACTCGCAAATGCTTGGCCCGTATGAAACCAAGAAATATCAGTGGTTCCGTAAGTGGTGGAAATGAATTGCTTTGTTTATGAATTACACAACCCTTTGCAAAATGTTGGGTATCTATTTGATATCACAAAACGTTACCAAAACATATAATAATGTGTTGTCCTTTGCCTGGTGGTCCCCTTTAACTAGACACATCACACTCATACACACATTCACACAGGATAGGAAAGATGAGAGAGAGAAGGGGGTCGAAGGAGATCCTGGTCAGACAATGGATGGAATTTTATTGAATGCATAGCGTTTGATTAGAGCTCTAAAGCGAGTAAAGGGCCTGTTACACATTCGGGCCATTCTTGGTCACGTGTGTGACCCAAAATATGAAAAATTCTGCAATAGGATGCTTATATTTTAGTAAGTATAGGAGGTATGGTGATGTAAACTTCATATATGACTTGCACATGTTGAAGTCTTTAATGTGTAACACAAAAGATTTTATTAGGATTACGTTGCCCAAGGACAGAGGTCAAATGGCATCGGTCACGTGTGTGACTTTGCACGGGAGCACTTTTGATGAAAAAAAATTTAACTCAATTTCATTTTGGAAATCCTGTAAAATATGAAAAGCTAAAATGTTCATATTAGTATCAGACAACTTATATATATCTGTAAGTAAGAAAATGGTGAAAGATTAAAATGATCTCAAACTGTTGTTTTTTAATGCACGTTATTATGTGGGGATGTCTGGGTCACGTGTGTGACATTTTGGGGTGGTCACGTGTGTGACATGTACAATGTGAATGGAAATATGAATTTTACAAATATTAGGTTTAGACAGTAAAATGAAGTTCAATTGTCACAAAGTTGGTATCATCATGTACAGGAGAATAAAAGGAATGAGCTAGCATGATTATGTTCTGAGTTATGATATTTATTGGAATATTGAAATATGAAAATTTAATAATTTTTCTAAGAAATTTTATAAATTCAATAAAAAAAATATATTTCATGAAACCTTGGACACTGATCTTTCCATTAATGGAATAAAACTACTGAAAAAACAAACTTCATTTTTTTCAAAAAAGTTTCACTTTTCAAAGAATGGCCCATTCACGGTGCCAACACGGATGACCACGGATTGACGGTCTGTTTGTTGTTGTTTTGGTTTAATGGCAATCAGTCAAATGTGACTAGTGTTGCCCATATTGTTGTCAACCGGGGTACTCCCAGTTGTGTCCGGGATACTCCGTGTTGCCTCCGGCGTGATCCGTGTTGCATCCGGCGTGATCCGTGTTGCCTCCGGCGTGATGCTTGGGCGCACCAGGGGAAAATTAAACCTGCACAATTTTCACCCCGGACGTCCCCGGATGAAATCAGTCCGTGTTGGTACCGTGTTGGCACCGTGGACCTCCGTGTTGGTTCCGTGTTGGCACCGTGGACGTCCGTGTAGCCACCGGGAGCTCCGTGTTGAGACCGGCGTTCTATTGTTCTATTGTTCAGCTCATCCGTGTTGGCACCGTGAATGTGTAACAGGCCCTTTAAGGGCCCGTTACACATTCACGGTGCCAACACGGATGACCACGGATTGACGGTCCGGGGTACTCCCAGTTGGGTCCGGGATGCTCCGTGTTGCCGCCGGCGTCCTCCGTGTTGCCTCCGGCGTCATCCTTGGGGGCAGCAGGGAAAATTAAACCTGCTTAATTTTCACCGGGAGCTCCGTGTTGAGACCGGCCAAAATTCTATTGTTCAGCCCATCCGTGTTGCTTCCTTGCTTATCCGTATATACACCGTGTTTGTACCGTACTTATCCGTGTTGGCACCGTACTTGGACCGTACTGACACCGGCCCTCGATCCGTGTTGGCACCGTGAATGTGTAACGGGCCCTTGAGAGTGGAGCTTGATTTAACATCGTTGCTAATGGAATTCCATTCATGTACGCCAGTAAAACGAATAAGATGGGCTCTGGCTGTTAAATGTACAATATGTTTGCGGAGGTTATGACAGCTACGAGTGGGATACGTATGAACAAAATAATTAGTCTTAAACATATTATCAAATACTTCACCGTGGGAGTATTTTGTTACCGTTTTTTTTTTTTTTTTTTTTTTTTTTACCGTGGGAGGGGATACCCCCTCCCAAATCCTCCCACTCCCTCCCTGCCCCAGCCCTCAGGCGCTTCGCTCCCTCGGGACTCATTATTGGCCATGTGTTGTTGGATCATACATAATGTTGCATAATTATGGTTTATGTTGTTGTGTGTGTGTGTTTTGGGGTACATATTTATTAGTGTGTCAATAATTTGTTTTCTATGTGAAAAATATATTAAAACTTCCTGGTCGATCATATCATATCACGCTTTCCCAAATACAGCCGAATTTCCTATCTAGGTAATGCACCAGATTGCACAATTTCAAGTCCAAAAATGCAAATGCTCCCTACCGTGGGAGGGGGGACACCCCCCTCCCACACCCTCCCCCCGCTCAGTCGCTTCGCTCCCTCGCAATGTCTCACTCTCACATCTGGCTCATAGTTGGCAATCCAGAGTGTGGTTGGGCATGAGCCCCTACACACACAAATTGTGAGCCCCCTTGGGGTTTTGCCCCCCCCCCCCCCCCCAATCCAAAACGGCTTCCGGCGCGCCTGACCCATATTATACTTCAACAAATTTTCCATGATTTATCTGTCATTTTGAAATGAAGATAACTGAATATAAATCACAGACCATGTGAATCTAAAACTTTATTCTACCTTCAAAGGTGTTTCATCGACGTCAGGATAGGAGCGTGGACTTCTTCCTTAATTGGTTGGACTACAAGTACGGCTTTGGCAACGTGGTGGAAGAACACTGGCTCGGCAACGAGAAGATCCATCGTCTGACATCGCAGAAGACGTACGAACTCCGGATCGACCTCGAGGACTTCGAAGGCAATACGCGGTACGCGGAGTACAACCAGTTTCTGTTGGCTCAGGAGACCCTGTTTTACGAGCTCAGTGTATGGGGCTACCATGGAGATGCAGGTATTTTCCGATTTCAAATATACAAATTTCTCTGTTGAAAGCAAGAAAAGTTTCAAGTGATCCATTAAAGGGATAGTCTAGTTCTAGTCAAATTAAATGTTAATCAGCAAAACTTGCACGATATAATTACAAACCAATAATTATAAGTAAACTATGCCGGAAAGTTAGACAAACTTGCAAGCGGCTGAGTCAGGAGTCTATTATCATTATTTTAAAAAAAACTTTGGTTTCAACCATTTCTTATAAAAAATTGTGAATGTCATATTTCTTTTAAACATTGATTCAATTAATCTAATCAACAACTACTTAAAATCCACTAAGGTATCATTTCGAAAAAGTTTAGACAATATATAGTTCGTAATAATGTATATAGTTAATTAAATTTGAGTGGACATAGCAAATTAACTCGAATTAACTATTAAATATGTATAGGGGATCCGGTCAGATTACCTGAAAGCATGGGGGTCCAGAGGGGGCACAGCTCCCTCTGGATTTTGGATTTGGGAAGTTTAGCACTCTCAAGATGAGGTGTAAAAAAGAATATTATATTAACTTTCACATAATGAATGAGAGGTAATGTAACATTTTATTTGAAATTGTTCACTGATGGAGAAATATAATCTCGAATATGAACGATTTGTTTCTGCATCAATCCATGCATACCGCTCTTTTGTTATTGTGAGAAGTTAACACAGTTACATATTAGCATTCTTATGTTTTATTGATATATCCGATTACGAAAGTTTTATCATAATTATGATAATCTCTCTTTCTTAGTCCTTTTTATTTCATGTCGCCTTTCGATGATTTTACAAAATAATGAAGTATTGTCGCGTCTCTCTTTTTTATTTCAATCGTAAAGAGAGATCATCATCATTTTTTATTTACCCATTATACTTTATCCCATTCTTCTACACAGATTATGTTAGATTGTTGCCGTTCCTAAGCAAATATATATGTGTTTATTTGATTTTGCCAATATATGCAGAGCTTCGTTATAAACAAATCCCAGGCCATAAGTCTATGATGATGTACAATATATTAAATTCGTGTGTATTTAATATTCTCAATTTACTGTAACGCAATTCAGGTGATTCTTTCAGCATTCTCAATAGTAATAAGTTCACGACGAAGGATAAGGACTTGGACACTGCAGCTTCTTGGAACTGTGCTGAGCGTTACCACGGTGCGTGGTGGTATGAAGCTTGTGGTGGTTCCTCCAATCTGAACGGGGATTACCTGAGAGGAAACACCACTTCCTTCGGCACTGGAGTCGTTTGGATTACCTGGAAGGGGTGGTTTTATTCACTGAAAAAGACAGAAATGAAAATAAGACCAATTAACTAAACGCAAAAACGCACGGAAAGTTGTAACAATCTAAGAATGCCGTTGTTGTCGCATGTTGGTATGCACTCAGTTGTTCTAATATTATACAAATATGGTTTTATTACACATTGAATCTTTAATCTACTTCCTACTCGTCTTATTTAAATGCACATATCTTCATTCCGTTCATAGTTAATAACGGATTTGGCTTATTTTCTTAGCTCAGACCGGGCTCAGACCCTAACCTGCTAACTATATAACAAGTCGTTGTTAGATATGACCCATGTGGCTTTTACACCAACTGGTACATAGGTAAACTTAGATCAGATGAAATATTATTAGACCCAGTGGCGTTCAGTTCAGTTTTATCCAGTTCAGTTCATTTTCATTTTGTCAACAAAATTTCAAATTTATGATAATTATGTTACGGTACAACACAAATATAGTTATCATGTCTAAGAGAAAAGTATTCGTTATTAATATAGCACATAGATATATGTGTATGTGTGCACAGTTATCTATATTTAATAAGTTATTTTTCTTTTTCTTATAATATGTAAGTTAAAATTTGAGACTGGCGCCCCCCCCCCCCTCACCATATAGCTACGCCCCTTATTAGACCAATTAGTTTTGAACGATTGGACTGGGAACCAAATTGTGAATTTCCGACGCTGAGCTATCCAGGAGCTGTCCCGTTAAACCGACTGTGCTGATTTTAAAGACATTTAGAAAACAATTTCTTAGTAACGAGACATTATACTTGAATAAACGAGCGAGACGCGCAAAATAACATCAACGATATCAATTATAATTATTTGCGCATATTTTGATTTCAATTGTAAAATCATAATATTTTTGTTCTATGCGACTGTAAATGTATTATATGTTGCACATGAAAAATAAATAAATGAAATTAAATAAATAAATACAAATTAACTCTGAAAATATCATTGTGTAATACATGTATCATGTAATCAACTTATTTTGTTAAAAAAAAGATTTTCTTCATATAAGACACTGCAACTGATGAGTGAATAATATATATATTTTTTTAATCAGTATTTTTATTCGAGATTTGTTTAGTTTCGTTTTAAAAAGTTTTATCATACATATGTAAATTTTCTTTTAAATGGTTTACTTTGAATTTAAAACACTCGCTTAATAATCAGAACACTAGCCACATTACCTTTTAATACTATTTTTATTACACTGTATCAGTGTTGGGTCTCCCGAGATCGATCTTGATCTCGAGGCCAGTCTCGAGATCGGCATCAGTAATCTCGATCTTGTTCTTGATCTCGGACTGTATGATCTTGATCTTGATCTCGGACCCTCTGGTCTTGGACCCAACACTGCAATGTATATACTGCAATGTATATTATGGCGGGTATAATTTGTATTCTTTGTTGAGAATGTAATATTCTACAAAAAATATTAGAGTTATGTTAGAGTTAGTTTAAATATTAGTAACACAGTTTTTAAATGTAATGTATTATGATCAATAAAGATAATACAATATATATATACCATGTCGTTTCAAGTAATTGCTGATTGTTCTATGAACATGGATATGCTCGGTCATAAAAAAGAGTGTGTTTGTAGCATACATGTGTGAGTAAAACGATCCATATACAACTATCAAAGTGGTTTCACGGGACCCAGTATTTTGCAATAAGAGATCTACTAACGGGCTAGTAATTATGTTGACATAAATTGATATGTATTCAAAAGGTGATGACAAATAATTGGTAGTGTATTTCTGTGATCTGATATACCCACTCTGTGATGTACAGTGTGGACATTCCATGTTAAATGAATGAAATATGGGCGACCTCAAAACTATACGATTTTGGTTTTTACCACATTGTATATCTAGCTTGCCATAATATTCCACTTGTTATTTTGTATCAGATGAAGAAAGGCTCAGCCTTACATATATTGTATAAATTGGGCCTACCCCTCCCCCCTTTAACACAAAACAACAACAACAACAACAGGCTGTTATGCATTAGGCGCTATATATATACGATCTATTATAATTATTGTTATCATTATGATCCAATACTTGAGGTCATTCTGAAATCTTAGGCTGATGTGAACCATTTATTGGCATGTGAGGATGTCTTATCATACACAATTATAATAACTAAACTGTATCAATAATTGATAAACTGCTGAGTAGAGTAGTATCAGTCTCCCTACAGTAACCCTTCATTAGTGTTTTTAAATATATCCTTCCAATATAAAGTAATAAACATATTTGGGTAATAGATTAACCAACAATAATTATATCTCCTTTTCTTCTAGTTGATTTAAAATGAGGATGGTAATGATGAAGATGGTGATGATGATGATGATGATGATAACGATGATAATGATGATGATGATGATGATGATGATAGCGATAATAATGAAGATGATGATGATGATGTTGGCGATGTTGATGATGACGACTATGATGATGATGATGACTATGATGATGATGATGATAATGATAATGATGATGTTGATGATGACGACTATGATGATGATGATGATAATGATAATGATGATGTTGATGATGACGACTATGATGATGATGATCATGATCATGATGTTGATTAACTATAATTAATTAATTAGCTACTCATCCACTACATCGGTGAGTGTTGAGCGCAGCACATGAGGATAAAGTAACACACACGCCAGGTTTGGTAATGAACCCGCAACATATGGCTTAACAATGAAAGATGGAGGTATGGGCCCATGATCACGAAAGCCCGTGCACTAGCTTATGCTAAGTGTATTCTGGATGATGTGGCAATTTATTAATCACACAATGATTTAGTAGCTAACGGCTAATATCGTAACATATTTGGGCAATCTCGTGTTATATTCGGGCAATATCGTGTCATATAATACCAAAATCGTGTCATTCGTGTATAATCGTATCTTTTTTCGGGCAGCTAGATGGCGAGAAATTTGTGCTGTTGAAACAGGCATGATTCTATTCGGGGAAAGACCTCAGCCCCCCCCCCCCCCCCCTCCCCCCTAAGGAAATGTACCCGTACGCCTATGAGAAGGATGCAGTACAGTGACTGACATTTGGCAATCGCAAATCGCGGAGAACCAGTATGCTCTTGGTCATATTATAGTGACAGCAACAAGCTCTCAAACCACAGGCGTACCAATCCCCCCTTTGACCAAAATATTAATGTTTTAGTGGGTTTAACCCCACCCCCTCCCCCCCCCCCCGCCTTTACAACTTTTTATTGGTCTCGAACATCATTAACAATGGTCTCGGCCACGAAAAATGTGAATGTTCTTGGTCTCGCCTTCGAGAAATCCACCGTCTCATAATGCTGGACAAGATGCATCACTCGCTGGTGGACCAATCCAGTAAATCCAGCCAATAGAAATCAACCGGACGACAAGAGCCACACGACGGTTCTGCTACATAAGCCCACATTCCAGAACTGATCACCATCAGCAGTCGTACTTTCCTCGAATAGTTCGTCAGTGATATGCCCTTCCTTTATAGGTTGTACTTCCGTCACCACCTGACGGAAGGAACCAAGTAAATACCGGACTAGACTATTACTTGCACTTTGTAAATAAGCACCTGCGCACCCCGTGTATGCACACACACACACACACACATAGTATCTGCAAGAATCTTCAGGATTGAAGGAGGCAGATTAACCCGAAGAAGAAGAAGACAAAATATACGGATGTTAAATAAATGCAATATATGGCCTAATAATAAACGGAAATGCAAATGTTTTTGCTGACTCGTGTCCATAAGTTTTACACAAAGGAAATACATGTAAATCCCGGGATTTGTTTTAATCATAAATCATATGATATCTTTTTTGAAAAGGGAACATTTGACAAAACAATTAAAGCTGCTTTTAAGTTTCTTGAATTGTACTAGAATCAAATACTGGTCCTTACTAATTAATTACTACCCAGAAGCCAGGGTAACGAAAATAAAAATTGAGAAGATGTTTACATTTTCGATGATCAATATATTTCTTTTTGAAGGCAGGGATGCATTTTCATGGATGAATTAGAGCAGTTTTTGTCAAGCAGTGCGATACATACGTCATTACGTATATCGGTTTGGGGAATTTTACCCTACCAGTAATGCCAATCGTTTGTCTGAATAAGGGTAACGGTCCATGTGGAAAGACAAACATATTGCTTTATCTTGTGTCAATTGAATTTTCGTTGGAAGGGCTCATGAGTAATTTTTTTCTTTTATGAGTATAGTTCAAAGGGAAACGACAACAAGCAACGCCTACGAGAACAAACTTTACACTCAATGATTTATAACAATACTGATAAATCTCTGTGAATTGATGACCGCAATATCTTTGGTTCCCATGGGGGTAATTTGTTATTTCCCTAGGGCAACTTCCCGATTCTTAAATAAAGAAGTTGTTTATTGTCTAGATATCTGTGTATTAACCCTATGCTAACTGGTGGGGTGGGGGGGGGGGGGGGGGGGTCAATTTG
This sequence comes from Echinarachnius parma, assembly GCA_037951105.1. Taxonomy (NCBI): domain Eukaryota; kingdom Metazoa; phylum Echinodermata; class Echinoidea; order Clypeasteroida; family Echinarachniidae; genus Echinarachnius; species Echinarachnius parma. The sequence goes on from JBAMJV010000802.1 coordinate 369,541, forward strand.
ACCCCCCCTCGACTTTTTGCGCGATAATTCCGCAATGCGCGCCGATATTGCCGCGCGACTTCATGAGTATTTTCATTGAAGTCTTGCGCAACTATTGAGACCAAATTTGAGACGACCGGGTACTCTGTTCTAAAGTCACATGACCTTTTGTAAGTGAGCATCGGCCCGAAAATCGCAAAATTTTGTGATTTGTGTACAAATCCTATGGAAATTGGTTTTTGCTATAATAGACAAATCCTTCATTATTTTTCATTCTAATCACTGCAATCATTTAATTTTGGGCTAAAAATACTTGGATAATGGTCAATAATTTATTCCATTGAAAAAAACAATAAAAAACATAAGTCGGAAAAACAAAGAAATACATAAGAAATTCCAAAAACAAAGAAATACATAAAGAAAATTTTGGCTATCGCAATTTTTAATTTTGAGAACATGTTAATTAAGTCATAAAGTATATTTATGCACAAAATGTGCATATTCTGAGCAACATTTAGTGATTTACAGACAAAAAGAGAATTTCTGCATAAATTAGCGTACTTCGGTAATTAATATGCGCATAATTTGCATATTTAACATTGGATCGTTTAAACGAAAACATGAACGCGTCGCTAATACTTCAATGTACCTCCATGCAAAATTTTGCGTGAATCGGACAATCGGTCTTCCCCCCCCCCCCCCCCCAGTAAAAATCTGGTCTGAAATAGCCCAGTTAGAATAGGGTTAAAGGTGCACTTGTAAAGTGTCAGATATTGCCCAAAATTACATTTGAGACTTCTTCCCTATACCAAAATCATTGTAAGATATGTCCAAATTATGTGTGAAAGTTTCATTGAAAAGAAACACTGCATTCCTGGTTAAAAAAACGAAAATTTGCGTCAGCTTGACAACAAATTACTATATGACGTGTATGAGATTTATGACCGTTCATTAACGCTCATGAGCTGAATGATTATAAATAATAGATATAGTCATACTAAAGGGGCATTTCAAAAAATCTTCTCTTACCATAAGCCACACAACACGGTGGAAGAGATATGTGGAAGCTCAAATTAAATTTGTCGGAGTTAGACACTTTACAGGTGAACCTTTAACTATGATTTGATTTGAATTAGTTATTTTCCAAATGTTCAACAACATAGAACAAAAACATAACATGGAAAGTAAATTATTTTGGCATTTCTTGTACGCAAAAACACATGTTTCCTGAAGTTTAATTTAAACAAACGGGAATTTTAGTAAAAGATAAAGCATTTTCTCTCAGCAGAATCACAAACAAAAAATTGCTATTTCAAATTTCTTGCAATCCATGTTGAAATGAAAGAATGCATTTAATTGAGTTGATTAATATCAAAGACGCTTAATGGAAAGACCGACCACTGTGCAATTATCCTGTACAACGTGAATGGGCAGAGCGCGATGTACAAAATTAACACGCACTTTGATACGCAGGCTTTTCATTATGACGTCACAATAACAATGTTTACTTCGCCTGACTAAAAATAACTTCAAGATGACGTGATAAAGTTTGACGACCCTAAATTTGCATATCGCGCGTGAAATTTGCTTTGCGCACAATTTGCGCGTACAATTATAAAGAATTAAATAAAGACAGTGCGCGGACTGAGCGCGCATTAACATTATAACACGCGAGTAGCCATTGCCATTTTTCTCTACACGGTAACAAATCTTTAAATTTAAAAAATATGTTTCTCACAGCTTTGATTTCAATTGTAAAATCGCTATCGACTATAATTTTTAAATATTTTTCTTATCATGAGGATAATATTAATTCTACATAAAAACATATTCCTATAGGTTACTAAGGTCGACACTTAAGCTGTTGCTCAATCTTCATGCTAGCCTGATTTGCCGAGTATTTGTAAGTACAGTTTGATCCTTATTTTCTTTTAAATTCTTACTAAAGAATGGAACTGAATTTCCAAAAAAAGCAATCGTCTATAATTTTAAAATGTTTTTTTATTAATAAAAATGACACAAATACAGTGATATAATAAATTTCATATGGTTACTAAGCTCTAGGCTTAAGCTCTATTTGAATCTTCATTCTGTTTGAAGGGACATCGCTGCGCGACCGCCAGTGAGCTGTCTTGTAATTCTACAGTCTTTGTTAATATACAACTAACGAATGGGCTTCTTGTGATAGTCAAATCTATTACCGAGGTGGGCTCAAAATGATTATTACCCGAAGCGTAGCTGAGGGTAATAGTCATTTTGAGCCCACCGAGGTAATAGATTGCCTATCACAATCAAGCACATTCGTTAGTTGTTTTATATCACTCATCAATATCAGTGATTGTGTTCAGCTTATAGCAAAATAAGTGATAATCTCTGAATATTTCATAAAATCGCTTGTAAATTTTGATATAAAAATCAATCGACATTAATGAAGCCAGTATGAGCCTCCAGAACCACGGCGCATCTAATACGCTTAAAGTCATTGTTATTTTGCGCACACAATCACAAAGACGCAAAACTGAGTGCGCACCAACGCGCTGGCAGTTGCGCACATACGCGATGAATGCGTGCTAGCGCTCCCATGGATGTGCTTATTGGCTGTCTTGGCGTTCTTCTTCCCAGGGTGTTAGTTTTTACCAGTAATGTCAATCACGTGACTAGAACGTGTGCGCCATAGAGTACTGCACAAATTTGATCGCGTGTGCATTTTGCTTAAACACATGATCTATGGGACGAACGCGTAACGAACTTTTAGTGTTAATATTTTTGCTAACAGCCCGGTCACATGATTGCGCGGGGATTGCGCGTGTTGTCCAAAACTATCATTTGTCAAATACAATGGTAAAACGATCTTATGAGGGATATAATGAGCACTATTTCATGTACATCAATTAAGGCCATCCTATTTCGCACTTTGAAACAAATAGAATGACGAGATATATATTACATACTGTCTTACCGAAAAGAAGCATAATATTGAAAATATGAGCTATACAATTGAAGAACAATGATCATGAGATGCCCTCAACGTATAATTGCTGGAGATATATAGAAACCGTGTCGTTTCAATTGAGTATGCCGATTGGCGATTACCAAGAATATTGTTTGAAAATGTTATGCTCGATCTTTAATAAATAGAGGGTGTTTGTATATAGTATATGCGTATCGATATCAGCGTCTGTATAGACCATGATTAAAAAGTTTTGTTTTTCTATATTAAGTATGATTAAATTTAAACTTAAGGTATGAGAAATACTAGATTAGACTAATGGTCATGACTACATAATGGCCAAACAGAAACCAGAACCTGGAAGCCAGAATGAATTCAAAATGGCTTGTGATTTTTGTTTTATTATACAGCATGTCCCAGAATTAATTACAACGGGACTTTCTGCAACGATAACTTTAAAGATAGTAGATCAATCAGAATGATATTTCAGGGTATGAAACTATAACTTATTACCTACATCTTGCAGAAAACCCTATTCGATTTGCTTCAGTGGTCATGGAGAATGAAAATCTTTTGTCAATCATCTCAGATGTCCCTTCCCTCCAGATTTTGTAAGGAGACGTGTTGTCCATTGACAACGGGACTTTCTGCAACGATAACTTAAAATAGTAAATCAATCAGACTAATATTTGAAGGTATGAAACTATAACTTTTTACCTACATCTTGCAGAAAACCCTATTCGATTTGCTTCAGTGGTCATAGAGAATGAGGATCTTTTGTTGTGTTCACGCGTTATGAGCGAAAATGGACTTGTTCACGCGTTATGAACGAAAATGGACACATGACATGATTGACAAAAGATCCTCATTCTCCATGACCACTGAAGCAAATCGAATAGAGTTTTCTGCAAGATGTAGGTAATACGTTATAGTTTCATACCTTGAAATATTATTCTGATTGATTTACTATTTTAAAGTTATCGTTGCAGAAATCCCGTTGTCAATGGACAACACGTCTCCTTACAAAATCTGGACGGAAGGGACATCTGACATGATTGACAAAAGATCCTCATTTTCCATGACCACTGAAGCAAATCGAATAGGGTTTCCTGCAAGATGTAGGTAATAAGTTATGGTTTCATACCCTGAAATATCATTCTGATTGATCTACTATCTTTAAAGTTATCGTTGCAGAAAGTCCCGTTGTAATTAATTCTGGGACATGCTGTAGAGTTGTTAACTGCATGGTGGAGGGATCATCACGGAATGTTCCATCCGAGGGATTTTAAATGCTATTGAGGGAAAGGTAAATAAGTCCCGAGACGTAGTCGAGGGACTTATTTTCTTCACGAAATAGCATTTCAAATCCCGAGGATTGAACATTTTCCATGATTTTCCCGACAACAAAGTTAACAACTGTTATATCATCTGACTATGATATGTGACTATCATCTAAAAAATCTGTTTCGTGGACGTTGGACTTTCACTCACTCACACACACACGTACACATCACGCAACACAACACAACACACATTACATAGCCTATGCACAATACAGTCGATTTTCGTACGGAATGTGCCTCTCTCCGCACTAATATCTCAACATGTTCAGATCACTGCATTTCTATATCGGATATATGTGTTGATTGTTTCCTTCGATTGTGTTAATCAGGTAATTATCTAATCAAATTGTACTGGAAATCGCAGATTTTCGTTTGATTTTGGTGGCTGCGAGGCTGCGAGAAGATCTGATTATCGTACGGTACGGTATATAGCGGTACGATACGGTACCGTATACTACGTACCATACATTTTTTGTAATGTTGATTGAATCGCGGGTGGGTGTCATAACTCTCTGGCCATAGTGTCATACCAAATTGACACCCCTGTCATGAACCGTGTTCAGCCAATCACAGACGCGTATTTTACTAAGTCAGATGATATAATGAAATGATTCCTTTTCCATCAGAATATATTTGCCTTCTGAAGGCATGAATGCATTTCCATGGATTGTTAATTAGGGAATTTACCCATACATTAGGTAATTCTATCGCTAGCTGAATACCGCTCCTGGAGGGCTGAGGAGCGGTAGTGATTCTTGAGCACTCAAGCTTGCATCCAGTACATTTTTATCAGGGTTGGCACTTCTTATCTCTAGCCCCTGGGCGTTAATGTCTCAGCAGAGGATTAGCAGAGAGTAGAGAGAATGAACCGCATAAAACTGATAAGAATGTGGTCGATACGGAAACAAAAATGATAAAATTGATCACCACGATGGTGATCACGGGACAATCACGTAATGCCAGTACCAGTAATATAATAGAGACAATGCACACAATTCTTTCTATGTAAATGACATCAAGGAATTGAACTATTTGAGTAATGATATTAAGGGAAGTACAACTCTATCTCGATTTAAAGTACGATGTACACAATTTTGTTGTAATGATTTATGTAAAACAGATTGAGCAGAGGATGATATTTTGAGTGTCTGTGTGTATGTGTATGTGTATGTGTGAGCGTGCATGTGTGTTTGTATCATGTTATGTTAAAGCAATTAAACTGTATAATTTATGTGTAGTTTGTTTTCCTTTTAAGGCCCCACCATAAGCAACCTGCTTCTAAGGGTGCACCTTACCATATTATGTTAATTATGATGTATACTTATTTGTATGTACATGTATATTAATTTTATGGTTAAATAAACTGAACTGAATCAATTACTAATGAATTACCACCCAGAATTTTAAATGGGTGACGAAAATGAAAATTAAGAACCTGCTTTCATTTTCGATGATCAATATATTTTGTCTGAAGGCAAGAGTGCATGTTCATGGATTGTTAAGAGCAGCTTATACCAGTAATTAATAAATAGAGACAACGTCAATCGTTTGTTCAAGAAGGTTAACAATCCACGTGGAAAGATAGACAAACATATTGCTTAATCTTGTGTTAATTTAGTCGTTGGAAGGGTTCATGTCTACTATTTCCTTTTATGAGTATAGTTCAAATGGAATCGACAACAAGCAACGCCTACGAGAACAAACTTTACACTCAGTGGTTTATAACAATACTGATAAATCAATATTGATAACAATATTGATACCTAAACATTTTTGGTTACCACGGGAGTAGTTTTTCATTACCCTAGGGCAACTTCCCGATTCTTAATTAAAGTAGTTGGTTTTGTCTAGGTATCTGTGTATTTACTATGATTTGATTTGAATTAGTTATTTTACAAATGTTTAACAACATATTGAAAATGTAAAGCATTGGCTGAGATATGCCCATCCGAATGAATTTTACTACAATGGGCAATCAGTGTTATAGTGCTCTGGTTCATAAAGTTATGAACCAGAGCACTATAACACTGATTGCCTTTTGAAAAAAAAATCATTCAGATGGGCATGTCTCAGCCAATACTGTACATATTTAATTGATTTTCGACATTTGAACATTATTTTCTATGCTCTTTCGGAAAATCAAGTTCAAATTGAGAAATTCTAAAAATAGATTGTTATGACGTAATAGCTTATGTAATCTATAATAGATAAGAGCAGTAATAAGAGCTCAATGAGATGAAATCCAAGATACATTCTTGATCAACATAACTGGGTTCATAACCACTACAATTGAATGGTAGATTGACAAGTGTGACATTGAAAGCGTCAAATTCAGGTTAAAATGTCATCATTCAAAGAGCCAGAAATTGACACACGAACTTATAATCGGATTCCTTTTGAAATAATTATCTGTTGATCATAAGATGCACTCAAAGTATTATTTATTTAGATATATAGAAACCGTGTCGTTCAATTAAAGGGGACCACCAGGCAAAGAACAACACATTATTATATGTTTTGGTACCGTTTTGTGATATCAAATAGATACCTAACATTTTGCAAAGGGTTGTGTAATTCATAAACAAAGCAATTAATTTCCACCACTTACGGAACCACTGCTATTTCCTGGTTCTATACGGGCCAACCATTTGCGAGTGCGCCCCAATGCTATTCACGCGCACGCTTGTAAACAATAGATTCCCGGGCGATTCGTTCGCTCTGCATATATTGCAATTCACCGCACACATAGCAGTCTGCGTAATTCAGACCGCATGAACGCATGCTTTAGAATGGTGAAGCGTTTTGAATTTTTTTTTCTTTCTGGAAACATATTTTTGTGAACTTGTTGATGGAATGGAATACTAAAGATGTTACCTTTCTTTAATAAGAATATTATTTTTGGGTGGTGGTACCCTTTAAGTGCCAATTACCACAATTATTGTGTGAAAGTGTTATGCTCGAGCTTAAAGGGTACCACAACCTTAAAATAATATTTTTATATAAAAGGTAACTTTGTTAGTTGTCTAATCCACCGAAAAGTTCAGAAAATATGTTTCCAGAAAAATGTAATGATTGCAAGGGGAAAGAAGCATCACCATACTACAACATGCGTTCATGGGTCTGCATACAAAGACTACCTGTTGGCTAGGACGAACACATCGTCCGTGATTCTATTGTCTCCAAACGTATGCGTGAATAGAATTGGCGCACTCCTACACATTTGGCGAGTAAGGAACCATGCGGCCATAATGGTTCCGTAAGTGGTGGTAATTGATTGCATTGTTTATGAATTACACAAACCTTTGCAAAGTGTTGGGCATCTATTTATCACACAACGGTACCAAAACATATACTTCTGTGTCATTCTTTGCCTGGTGGTCACCTTTAAGAAGAGAGTGTTTGTGGTATTTGTGCGTATCCATACCAGCGGTTTTATGGAACATGATTACGAAGTATTTTTGTATACATTAAAGGGAGTGTAACACATTTGCATCCACCAAACCAGGTGGGGAAACAAATCTTGTAACTTGTGGGCCTGAACGAAAGCTCTTAACGGACACAAGTTCTACAATTTAAGTTATGTGTCCCTTTTTGTTCAGGTAAGAGAGTTTTCATTTATTTATGTGTTCAAAATCGCTAAACGTCTAGGCTAGACGTTAAGGGGTAGCTAAACAAGTCGATGAACACACACATCGTTCAATATGACCGACTGCAATGGCAATGCATTGACTTGCGGATACACACGGTGCAAGGATTTACATTGTAACAATGTTACCGTGTAATAATAAATTGTTATGCGTGTACGTATTTCGATATGAAAGGTACGTGTATTATAACGTACTTTTCTCTGTGTGTCGCTGTTTAACCGCGTATTAGTATCGACTAATCAAGTGCCGAATTATCCACAGGCTGAGTTACCTCAAGTCATATTTTTCCCGAAGTAAAACAGAAAAATAATAAATTCGTTTATTGAAGAAGTAAGGGTTCAATTGATTTGATATTTCTCATACATTTTATTAACATCATTCCCTAGCTACATGCACATTTTGAGAATGATCAGCGGTGTTTGCAAATGTGTTTCACAGCCTTTAAGTATGACAAAATTTAGACTTAAGGTATGAGAAATACTACTACCAATGATAATATTTTCGATTTATATAGCGCCTAATATGATTGATGATATAAGCGCTTTACAATGATATTATTACCCCTGTTATGGGATTCAAACCAGCACACAAAGTGCAAGTTTTCCACTCCCTGGGGAGCATTCCAGCCAGGCAACCTTGTAGATGTCTACTATTTCGTTTTATGAGTATAGTTCAAAGGGAATCGACAACAAGCAACGCCTACGAGAACAAACTTTACACTCAATGATTTATAACAATACTGATAAATCAATATTGATAACAATATTGATACCTAAATATTTTTGGTTACCACGGCGGTAATTTTTCATTTCCCTCGAGCAACTTCCCGATTCTTAATTAAAGTAGTTGGTTTTGTCTAGGTATTTGTGTATTTAATATGATTTGATTTGAATAAGTTATTTTCCAAATGTTTAACAACAAAGTACGGAAACATAATATGGAAAGTAAATTATACATGTATTAACATTTCTTGCACGCAAAAAACACACGTTTTTACATATAATTTAATATAAATGTTTCCTGAAGTTTAAACATAAGGGAATTTTAGTATATAAAAGAAAAGGCGTTTTCTTTCAACAGAATTCACAAACAAACAAGACAATTTAGATTTCCTTGCAATCTATGTTGAAAAAAAAATGCATTTAATTTGGTTGATTCATGCACAGGATGGATATGTTTTTCAAGAGAAGTTTGTTTAAGCAGTACAATACGTTACGTCAATGGGTAAGGGAAATCTACCGCACCAAATACCGCAATTACTCCACTTAGTTGTTTGTTGAAAATATTAACAGTCTGAAAATATTTGTTTACGATAATAGGTAATATATTCTCGGTTGTCGTATTTTTGTACTTTTTGAAATAGCTCAATTGGAAACAACAAGCGACGCATACGCGAAGAAATTACCATGATTACCCTTAACATACGAATGGTAATAAATCATTGTGAAAAACTAACGAAAGTTTCGTAGGTAAGTTGAACAATAAGGTTATTAACTTTATTGTATTTATGTATTTGTGTTTTTATGTATGTATTTATATTTTATGCAGTGTTTTTTTTTAATGTAAAGGTTACAAATTCTAGTTGATACAGGGCCCTGAACGGGGCTACCCTGTGTTTTAAAGAAGACTGAATACATAAATAACCCGATATGTTTGTTTTCCGGGCGGAGTAAAAGTTTTCAAACAAAGCCGAGATGACGATTCAACAGTTCCCTTCGCATACCTAGTTATATAAATAACATTGTTTGTTCGCGTTAATGAATTTACATTGTATGTTTTAATTTAATGTAACCGCGTGCAATTTAGCTTGTTTGCTGCCATACATGTTCAAACTAAATACCACAAATAAATATAAATACCAAATAAATAATATGTATTATGCAATTCGGTTAAAATTATCCACATTATTAGTGGTAACTAAAATAGATATTTATTGAAGTCGATCCTGGGCCTGGGTGTTACATATAAGTGCATTCACCCCGCGATGTTTGTGATCATTATTGAGTGTCGAGGTGAATTACACTGCATGTAGGCCTACTCTGGGTGATCCACCTTTCTCTTCGATTTGGAAGAAACATCGATCTGATCATTGACTTGTAAAACCCAGGTACTGTATGACAATGTTTTTTGGAAATAAATTTCTTTTATGCTGTCTTCTTATCGCGCTTATCGCAGTTTCAAGATAAATAACAATTGCATTTTAATCCAGTACTAAGTTGCACGATCTCTTCGTGACAGTTACCATTTCTGTTTTGCATCTCAGAATAGTAAATAATTATGTCGAATCGATTATGAGAAAATGGATTTTGCATAATGTTACAACTTTGTTCAATTGTAACTGTCCACATAATTATGATGGTAATTATGGAAAGGTTAAAATGAATGTTGATGGAAACTTTCGTTTCTCAGAAGAAGTACAAAGTAGGAAACAGTATGCACGAGCTGCATAATTCGAAGTGATGAGTTGATTTATTATTTTTACCCAATATTTAAATACATGAGACCATGGGCGTCGATCTGTCATTGATACCCATTCATCAGAGGGGGGGGGGGGGGTGATCTATTCATTCATCCCCCCTGATGAATAGGTATTACGTACGTATCGACGCCCATGCATGAGACATACTAAATTTGCCACAGCTGGTGATTTTTCATATACGCATCTGAATTATAGAGATTGTGAAAGTTTTAGCACACTGTTAAAACGCTGTGTAAACAAATTCAACAACTTGTTGAAATTTGTTTACAAACGCTGTTTAATATATGAACCATCCAACTATTGTTGAAAACATTCAACAATCCCATATATTTAAAGTTTACGCAACTGTTGTTTTATTTTTTTCTACAACGGTTGTTTAGAATAAATTTTAAACAACCCTGTTGTTGAAATAGCAAATACAAAAATGATTGTACTATAAAACGGTAAAGTCGGAATCGAACCGGGGATCTTTGGGTTATAAGATAACACTATACCGTCTGCACTAACACGTTTCGCTTGGTTTGCAGTGGGACAAAAAGGGTTTTGTCGCAATGATTTCGAGGTCGTAACTATCACGTGATTTAACACGTTTAAACAACGCTTGAACAATGGCCACTTTACACAACCCTTCTTTCTACAACTAATCATGCTACACCTAAAGTAGTATAAAAAGATTTAGCAAGTATTTTTACACAGCGTTTTAACAGTGCAGAATCGATCATACATGAGATTAAAAAGAGTAATAAAATGTTTAGGACAAAACCGAAAAAATATCCATGTTCCATTTTCCTATAAAGTATACCAAAGTTTCAATTAGTTCAACTTCTGTTAAATTACCAAATCGGAAGGTTTCACCAAACGAGTTGCTAGAATTCTAGCATAATTGGTTCCACGGGGGTGTAACTGTAACTGCACATTGGCCGTGTGCACGCATGATCGTTCACAATTTCGCAACATATTGTGTTCGCGAACAAAGAAAAATGGATAAAAGGGTATATATTACATCACTATGTTCGCGGAGATGACAAAATTAGAGGTATTTTAAAATGCCAATTTGTACCCGTTTTGGGGGTAAAAAAGGAGGTATAATATGTTGAAAATGTTATTGAAACGCCGCAGGGGGCATTTTTTTCCTCGAGAATTATCATGTGTCCCCTCTCCCCCGTTGGAAATATAAACGAGCGGAGATCCTGCACTGTATACCATTAAAACGAAACACCCAAAGAGAACCTATTTTGACCCATTGCCTACTAGATTTTGCAATGGAGTTGAATTCAGATCTATAAGACGATTATGTTTACAATGTGAGGTCGGTCATTTGTCTACAGAGTCGTGATAGTGTCTTCCAATTTCAATCCGTAGTCTTTTGGAATCTATATCCCCGGCTAGTTCATCATGGGGTCCTCGTCAGACTCAGTTGCCGCCACTGGTTGTCCGGTTCTCAGGAGTGGCTACAACATCCTCGTGACCCTGCTGAGTGTTGCTGTATTGTGTCTTCTCATCCTAGAGGGTGTAACTCTGTATACGGTACGTGCAAATGTCGTGTCAAATTTGAAGCTCTGTATAATTGGTATTAAATATTCATGAGCTGTTCACTCGCCTTCCCTCGTATCTTTTAACTGATAATAAACAAATATATGTAGGGAAAGCGAAAGTTCATCGCACATGCGCAGAAGAATTACATTTTATGAATATTCATGATGTTTGACGTCTCAGCGCACGAGCTGAACTGCGCAGGCTCATAATAATTACGCAACTGTACAATTTGAAATCAGATTTCATGAAATTTCACGTTATTAACCTTTTATATTAATTTATGACCAAATGTAGACTTATTGTATTAATATATAAGTAGTATAAGCCGTAATATTATTGTGCGTAAGCGCGCGCGTGTGTGTGTGCGTATGTGTGTGTGTGTGTGTGTGTGTGTGTGTGTGTGCGTGTGTGTATGCGTGTCTGTGAAGAAGAAGAAGAAGAAGAAGAAGAAGAAGAAGAAGAAGAAGAAGAAGAAGAAGAAGAAGAAGAAGAAGAAGAAGAAGAAGAAGAAGAAGAAGAAGAAGAAGAAGAAGAAGGAGAAGAAGAAGAAGAAGAAGAAGAAGAAGAAGAAGAAGAAGAAGAAGAAGAAGAAGAAGAAGAAGAAGAAGAAGAACAAGAACAAGAACAAGAAGAAGTAGAAGTAGAAGTACAAGAAGTAGAAGAAGTAGAAGTAGAAGTAGTAGAAGTAGTAGAAGTAGAAGTAGAAGTAGAAGTAGAAGTAGAAATAGAAGTAGAAGTAGAAGTAGAAGTAGAAATAGAAATAGAAGTAGTAGAATTAGAAGTAGAAGAAGTAAAAGGAGAGGAAGAAGTAAAAAAGACATATATTAATAAGAAGTATTCAAATAAATGGCATAATCAAGTTTATCACCTGACTTAGTAAATACAGTACATGCCGCTGCCGTGTTCTATTTTTTGATAGCACATGGGTATATTACACCCCAGCAATTCGCAAGTCAACGTCAAGGGGCTGTACACCTACCGTACCCGGTACCGGCGTATCGTACCGTGTTACTTGTACATGCATGTCAGGTGACTCTCGCGGGCAGCGAACGAAAGAAAAAAACAAACGAAAATCAGCGATTTCCAGTACAATTGGATCAGAAAGTGACCTGGTAGACATAATCGAAGGAAACAATCGACAAATAGTTATGATAGAAATGAGTGATCTGAATTATGTTGAGATATTAGTTCTGAGAAAGGGAATCGTAAGTACGGCGATGGACTTTTGTGCACATGAATATTGGGTGAATTCTGCATTGTGCGTGTGATGTGTGTTGCGCGCGCCGGGTGTTTCTGTGATGATCGCGAGTGAAACGGATTTTGACAGTCAGATGATAAAACAGTTATTAAATTTGATGTCGGGAAAATCACGGAATATTCCTACCCTCGGGATTTCAAATGCTATTTCGTGAAGAAAATAAGTCCCTCGACTTCGTCTCTGGACTTATTTACTCTTCCCTCAATAGCATTTAAAATCCCTCGGGATGTAATATTATACTGTTGTTAAATGGCGGTGGAGGGTATAGCACGGAGTATTACATCCCGAGGGATTTTTTCTTCACGAAATATCATTTGAAATCCCGAGGGTAGGAATATTCCGTGATTTTCCCGACAACAAATTTAACAACTGTTTTATCATTTGACTGTCAATAATTGCCATGTGCTATACCCATGTGCTATACAAAAATAGAACACGGCAGCGACATGTACTGTATTTACTAAGTCAGGTGATAATACGTGCTATACCCTCCACCGCCATTTAATAGCAGTATAATAGGTCATTCACAGAAAGATACATTGTTTAGAGAAAGTAATTGTACAATATACCTGACAGTATAAACAAATATTATTATTTCATATTAGCATAATTAAAACATAATTTCAATATAAACATTCCACTAAGCAAAATAAATATGAATTGTATTGCACCAAGTGAAAATCCATAATGTTGTATACTTTTGTGCAGATCACAACTTGTGACTCAAGACATGATGTCGCCGTGGATGTCAACCGAATCGACCAAATCCTGAGCCAACTCGATGAGATGAGGAACAATGCACATAGCGTTGATCCCGAAACCAACCCTTCCATTCTGACCCACCGGCCCAGGGACTGCAAAGAGGTCCAGACAGCTGGTTTCAACGCTAGTGGCCGCTATGCCGTTTACCCATCTGATGACGAGGATCCTTTCTTCGTGTTCTGTGACATGGAGACCGACGGAGGTGGATGGGCGGTAGGTTTTGTATACTTTGATATAACATATTATCATCATTATATATTTATATATATTGATAAATTTATATCCCTCATAAGAATGTTCTAGCCATGTGATTGGTCGAAACGCCGTCACGTGTTCAAGTATAATTTCTCCCATCAAATCCCAACCTCATATAGTACTTTTGTAAAGTTCGTTTTTTTGTCGGCTGCGCCTCGGCATGACAGTACCTTCGCAGATCACCTCGGCACGTATAGTTTTGCCATCGGTTACAGTCCGTTATTCCGAAGGTTCGTTATTCCGAAGGTTCAGTTATTCCGAAGGTTCGTTATTCCGAAGGTTCGTTATTCCGAAAGTTCGTTATTCCGAAGGTTCGCTATTCCTGAAAACGAAATCGGGTTCGTTATTCCGAAGGTTCGTTTATCCGAGAAAAAAAATCGGGTTCGTTATTCCGAAGGTTCGTTATTCCGAAGCTTCATTAGTCCGAAAATAGAATAGGGTTCGTTAATCCGAAAATTAAATCGGGTTTGTTATACGTAATACTATAATTTGTGATTTGTTTATTTAATTCACAGTCTGCATTAAGCATGGCTTATGCCGAAAGGGTGGGTAGCGTCGCGTCGCGTCGCGTTGACTTGAACGCGACCATTCGTCCAAAGCCCCCCCGGTTTTGCCGAAAGGGTGCGTATACCCCTCCCCCTTTCCCTCCCTTGGCCAGACCAATCAAACATTTTATCTCTTTATATGAAATTATAGCATTATAACAAACCCAAATTCATTTTCGGATTAACGAACCCGATTTCATTTTAGGAATAGCGAACCTTCGGAATAACGAACCCGAGTTTATTTCCGGACTAACGAACCTACGGAACAACGAACCTGATTTCATTTTAGGAATAGCGAACCTTCGGAATAACGAACCCTCGGAATAACGAACCGTCGGAATAATGCAACAAATTTTCGGATTAACGAACCCTTTTTCATTTTAGGATTAACGAACCCTCAGGTATACGAAATTTGTGTGTTCGGAATAACGAAGCGCACCCTTGCCATCACCATCCCAATCGATGGTTATTTGCTTAATATATTATTATAGCGAGGATGTATGCAATATCAACATGATCATGACTTTTCAATTGTCTATACAGTCCCGAAATTAAAAGGGCTCAACGCTCGACCTTTAGTTTTTAGAACGCTGTCGGCATTACACAAAAGGCGTATGACATAAAATGCAGAGGGAAGTTCGGATTAGTCTGTACGGATGTATATAACGTCCGTCTGTATGCCTGCGTCACAAATCAAACGGACTCAGGCCGAATTTGCTGATCGCCAGGAGGTCGCCGAGTTTCAAACCCACGAGGGAGTCGAGCGTATTTTTCGCTTAAAAATCTACCCTGTCGTATATTGGACGGGGCTCGGGCGGAACCTTTGAACACAAGTGATCAGAAATCGTCCGGGGCCCGCCGGTAAACAAATGGTAGTCGGGCGATACCTGCTCAATTATACGGGTGGGTGATAAATGGTGATAAATAGGTCTGTCGGTGCCCGTCCGACAACCGGGCAACGGCCGGGTGAGCGGGCTCCGGGTGACGTCCAGGCGTCCTCCATGGCCAGGGGCCAAATTCCTGAGTTGCCAGGAGGAGCCCGCCCGGGGCCCGTAGAAGTCGCCCGACCGCGGCCCGACACCAGCACGAAGAACGCTCGAAGCACGCGTGATTTGTTTACAATTCAAACGGTATACGGGAGAAGGTCGTTCGGGTATCGTAGCTAGGGTCCGGAGCCCATTCGCACAGACACCGGCCGGCCGTATAGTCCCTTTGAGCTCGCTGATAAGTTGGGCGGGCTCCGTTTGTGATTTGTGATGGCCCCTTAAATTAAGTCATTTTTGCTACGCCCCCGAAATCGTGACGCGCATTTATACTAGAGGAAATGTGTTTTCTGTTCTCTGTGATTATTTAGAACACCAATTCAAGCTGGAATATTGACCAAAAGAAATGTCTAAGCTAATTGACTGTTTACCGGCCCACTTTAAATAGATTGTATACAGCCTAGTAAAAAAACTAAAACGTACATAGCATTGGTTCTTCCTTGCAATCTGATTTTTTTTACTTGCATTTTAATCCATGTGAGAGTAACAAATAATTTATCTCCAAGTGTTCATATTGTTGTGAAATTATGTTGAAAAATACGTTGTCCTCATCGCCTGGTTAAACGACGACCATCCGCGGCCGCGGCCGATCGAGGCATCACATATAAGCCAGCGAAATCGATCTTCTTGAATTATACTTTTATTTTAAAGAATCGAGAAGAATTTAATTATCATCACATTAATTTAAATGCAAATCCCTGAATATTTGATACAACTCATTACAATGTAAATTACTGTTATTATCGTCCACAATCATTTAAAATCATATTTCAACTAATGGGTAAACAACAGTCAATGTAATTACACATAATAAGCCAATTGGTCAAATTATTCACCAATTAAATATCTTTCATGTCAGTGTTGATAGACAGGAATCCTGATTTAGCCGGGCAAAAGCATGCACAAACCCTTCGGGTCCACATCCTACATGTTTGCTACAAATTTGCTATGATTTATCTGTGTCGTTTTGAAATGAAGCTAACTGAATATAAATCACTGACCATGTAAATCGAAAACGTTCATTCTACCTTCAAAGGTGTTTCAGCGACGTCAAGATGGGAGCATGGACTTCTACCTTAATTGGACGGACTACAAGTACGGCTTTGGCAGCGTGGTGGAAGAACACTGGCTCGGCAACGAGAAGATCCATCGTCTGACATCACAGAAGACGTACGAACTCCGGATCGACCTCGAGGACTTCGAAGGCAATAGGCGGTACGCGGAGTACAGCCAGTTTCAGTTGGGTGCTTACTTTTACGAGCTCAGTGTAGGAGGCTACAATGGGGATGCAGGTATGTTCAAATTTTAAACATACATATTTCTGTGTTGATTAAAAGCAAGAACCGTTTTAAGTGATCCATTAAAGGCATAATCTAGTTCCGGTCAAACTAAATAATGTAATTATTTGAATTACCCAACCTTGTACATAACCATTACAAACACATAATGCAATGCCGTAAAGGTAGACAAACTTGCAAACGGTTATGTCAGGAGTATGTTGTAATTTTTATATTTAAAAAAGCAGCTGTTAAGACACAAGAGAGCGCTCTCTAAAACACATTGGTTTCAGCCATTTCTTATGAAAAATTGTGAATGTCATATTTCTTTTAGATATTGATTCAATTGATTCAATCAACAATACACTTCAGTATTGGTACTTCTCAAAATGAATAAAGATGAATAAAGAAGAATTTAATAAAACATGGCTAATGAGAATCGTTCTCTTTTGAATTCTCTCATAGTTGTACAATTTAATCTCAAAATATTGTATTTATATATCGTCTGGCCAGGCGATATCTTGACTTAAACAAAAATACACAAAACGCTTTTACACTTCTTTCAAAAAATGTCAAAAGAGGTTTTAAAATAATTGTTGATGATATCTCTATTTAAGCATCACATGCACAATTTTATACGAAAAATGGTTGAAACCAATGAGTTTTTAGAAAGCGCCCTTTTAAGTTGTAACAGCTTTTTATTAATGATAACCAGGTTTTGTAATTGTGTATACCAAGGGCGTCGATTTCTTCTCGCCATTGGGAGGGATGATTCGTAATTTTGACCATCTCTGGCGAGGGAGCGAAGCGACAACCCAGCAGCGTGCCCATGTTTTTATGACTGAGGGTGGGGGGGGGGGGGGGGTAGGGGGCCACAAAAGCTTTTGAATTCAGCTGTTTAGAAATTGGAAGATTATTAATATCACATTGCAAGCATCATGACATGTTATGAGTTGGGATTTGTCCAAGATATGGAATACCAATATAAGGAAGATTATGGGGGTCCAGGGGCGGAGCCCCCAGAAGCTTTGGGATTTGTAATATCCAGATATATGATGTCTATATGTAAACATAGAGAGTTAGCTATTCTTTAGTTAGTTAGCTTTTGATTTAGCTGTTTAGAAATTGGAAGATTATTGCAGTGCTCACTGCAAGCATGTTAATATGAGGAGGGCTTTGTCTAAGTATGGATGAACTTTAGCCTGATAGAAACATACTGTCGATTGCAATGATCCTGATCATCTGATGGACTCCTGAATAGAATAAGTCAAGGGATACCTACGTCGGTAAGCTTATTGGGGTCCAGGGGCGGAGCCCCGGAAGCTTTGGGATTTGTAATATCCAGATATATGATGTCTTTATGTAAATATAGAGTTAGCTTTTGATTTCGCTGTTTAGAAATTGGACGATTATTACGTGCACATTGCAAGCATCATGTTATGAGGTGGGCTTTGAACAAGATGAACATTAGCCTAATAGATACATAGCTTGCAATCATCCTTATGGAACCCTGAGTAGAATCAGTATACCCTCATTGGGAAGCTTATTGGGGTCCAGGGGCGGAGCCCCCGGAAGCTCTGGGATTTGTAATATCCAAATATACAAAGATGGTGTCTATGCTTATGTAAATATAGACTTAAATATTATTTGTATACAATTTTAACACCCATGATAGAAGTTGCAAATGTCTGAAATCTAAAAGCTTCCGGGGGCTCCCCCTGGACCCCAACTTATTGTTCCTAAATATGGGTGCCCCCCAAAGGTTAGGTCTTCGAGCCATCAAGACACTTTCAATGAGCGCATAATTAAAAAAATTCCGGGCATGCCAATGTGGGGCTTTTAGCTCTCTCAGTGGTCACTCCGGAAAATTTGTCAAATTTCGCCCCCCAATCGCAAAAACGGATCGACGCCCATGCGGCAACTGTACTTTTTACCAAAACCGTTCGGCAACACTTTTAACCTTAGTATTATCAATGATAATTATCTTCATACTAAAGGGACATTTTGAAAAAAATCAAACCCTATTTTATTCTGTCCTATTACTATAAGTTAAACAACACGGTAGAAGAGAAACGAGGAGGAGGAAATGTTCGTGGAGTTAGACAATTTACAGGGATCACTTTAAAGGGTTTAGTGAAATCCCGGCTTGTATTCAGGTGTATATGTGCCTGTATTGATATACCACACTTTTTCAAAGAAATCCACAAGTTGGGCCAAAAAAAAAATGTTCATGCAACTTTTTTGCTTTTTTTCGCATCGGAGTTCCACGCTCCTAAAAAGGTTATTTATAGCGGAGCGCGAATGTGCGCACGTGCCACCCGGGTCATGACATCACAAGAAGACCGCAACACGAAGTTCAAAGTACGAATCTGCATGGCTTACATGCAGGGCCTTTGACTTGCTAGTAAAACAAACTCGTGTTTGCTTGGAAATTGAGGCTTAAAGTGATCTGTGTAAAGTGTCAGATATTGCACAAAATGACATTTGAGACTTCAATCCTATATCAATATCATTGTAAAATACAATTAGAAGATTTGTGAAAGTTTGAAAGGAAACGTCCACTTTTTACCTAGTGAAAAAAAACCGAATAATGAGTTCATATTTTATCACCTAATACTGATGGCCTGCCGTAGATTTGTTGCAGTAAAAATCGTCCGTTTGACGAATTCCGCACACGTGTTTAATACAGACGGTACAGAATTTGCGCGCGCTCAGCCTAACGACCCGTCGCATCAGGTAAAATACTCCGCAGGCCAGATTTCGTTATCGCGTGGCGCGCCACCGGCCGCGGCCGGGCCTACTCAACTACGACAGTTGTATGTTTATCCAAAAGCGTTGGCTAACGCTTTTGAAATAATGATTTCCAATGATAATTATCTTCATACGGAAGGGACATTTGAAAAAAATCTTACCCTATTTTAATCTTCTCTTACTATAAGCTAAACAACACGGCAGAAAAGAACTGAAGAAGCTCCAATACATTTTCGTGGAGTTAGATGTATTTAAAGGACCTAAAGAATATAACGTACTTTTACACTGCCGAAACAAAATCCATGAAAATAAACACAGTAGTGATTTAAGACTAGTTTCCTGATGCCAAATCTCACTTAGCAGCCAGTTTACGCCCCACCCACGTTTAGGGTCCGGAATAGGTAGCCTTTAACAAGGCTTCGTGTCTCAAGCAAGCAATGGCTGCGCTGCATGCAAGATCAGGAACGACTGAACGCCTGATGGAGGCTATCTGGTAAAATGATGAATTCACGTGCGATCCCCTCGCCTTTACGCTTCTACTGGCTCATGAATATGCATAAGCTTGATTTAATGAATCATGCATAGTTTTGTGATATATATATCTACTGCATTGAGCACACGTCTTTCTGTACAGTCAAACGTCTCTTTGCCTCTCCCATTATTTAAATGAACTACGTGTACGTCGGCATACTCGCCCAGTACATAGCATTGTATGTATACACAAACACATCCCTGTGTAGGCTGTGTGTGTGTGTGTGTGTTTCTGTGTGTGACCTCGGGACGTGTGCGTGTATGTGTGTGTGTTGCTTTGCATCGGACCTTTGTATTGCTTCAGCGTGCAGCGTCGGTTCACTGTGGTATAGTTTGTGTCTTGCGTTGGGGAATGATGCATAATGCATGAGTACGTGATAACCCGGCTTCCTGATTGGGCGCAACTCATAGGTAGAGGAATTCAATACTTAACAAAAGAAGTTCATCGGAGAGCAATCCATTTGCGAAAAGACTGTCTCGCCAAGAGAGTGTGCATTGTAGTCGCGCTGTCCAGTCGTTCCTTGCATTCAACTCAGTTCAGACGAGACAGGCTTGTCAAAAGACTACGGAATAGGCAGCGCGATCGACGTGTGATTGACAATTCATTGGCTTACGTCATGACGCGTCATCTACAGAATTTAATTCATTAGTCCGTTCTTTAGATGACGTCACATTTTGGCGATTTAAAAGGGGCGTTCCCAGGACAATTATATATTTACTAATTACCCCAAAATTGATTTGTTTCATGAGAAATGACTGCCAAATTCCTTTTCTTCGGGAAAAATTACATATAGAGAGCCGAATTGTGAAAATTAGGCGCTGTAGTTCCTTTAACTGAAAATGCCTAAGAAATGAATTGTAGCAGGATACAGCAACATATATGAGTGTATATAAATATAAGATCGTCCATGATATAAACAAATAAACAAATTTTGGCAAATATTGATAAAAAAATCGAAATAACATCTCTCTGTCAACTAACCTAACGTACGGCGCCTGGCATACTGAGGTGTGTATACCGTGATGGTAACACTTTATAGGCTTTAACGGCAAACACACTTATAAAAAAACAACACAAAACCATACTTTAAAGGGACAGGTCCACTTTTACAAAACGTCTGAACAGCTTTCAGTTGACGGATGGGGATCTATGTAACACGCAAAAAAAAATCAGAGCGAACAGCCCTCTAATTTGGATTCTACGAATGAAAAACGAATGCGTCCCTCCATTTAAACTATATACGGTCAATAAAGGAGTTCAACTGATTTAGCATAATATTACAACAATATAGTACTAATTCTCGTAAAGGTATTGTGAAGCCGACATTTGTTAACGTATGTCACGGAAAAAGATCTCAAAAAGAAAGAATATATAATTACATGTAGTCAGTTTAAGCGAAGTTTGGGTATTTTGCTTGGTAAACGCTCACACATTAGTACTTATGCGCGGCTCACGTAGCTAGCGGGGGTCACGTAGGGGTCATGCATACCGATCTGGCACTCCGTGAAATCTATGTACGAACTTACTCACCGGCCAAAAATACGTATGTACATAATTAACCGACGTCCCTCAGTTTATTCAGTTTTAGGTCTATAACTCCACGAAAAAGAGATTCCAAGCCCTAATTTTTTCAGGTATGCTATTAAATGACATTTCCTTTCATATAAGACAATAACCTCGCAACTTTTGAATTTTGGCTTGCAAAAGTGGATCTCTCCCTTTAAATAACATATCTCGGTTCATACTTACGAATTATGTTATGCATGGACATCAATGATCCAAATCCTAAAATGTCTGATGCTCCATTCGTTTTATTTATACTGAAATTTACTATAAAACTGGCAAGATTACAGAAGTGACGAAAATGGTATCCGAATTTGTTCGCTGCATGCAATATCAGGTGATCAAAAACTTGTCGGCAATGCACCCTAGGCCATCGCCCGCGCATGCGCTATGCATTGCCGACGAGTTTTCGGTCACCTGACATTGCTTGCAGCGAACAAAGACGAAGGAAATAACAGTCATCATCATCATCATCATCAATTTGAGGTAAGTTATCATTCTTTTGCAACAAATTAAATAGCAAGCAAGGTAGGTTGAAGGTTTAATTCATGTCTAGAACTAAAAATAAAAAAATAATAATAGATGTAAAGTTCTTGAAACCACCCGTCGCAAAATTTCTTCAAATTTTGTAACGTCTCGTCTTCACAGCGCCGTCCTACGGACGGCGCTGATCACAGTTATCTGTACCGTAATCGTGCAGGTTTTGGTTACTAAAGTTAAGTTTGACCAATACTCAAGGTTATCTTTAAGATGTTGTCCAGATGTAAATAGGATAATTATTCGTTATTAAGTTAGCTCAATTTTAGTGAAATCTTGAATTAAATATGTACTGGGGATCCGGTCAAATGTCCTTAATCAGCAGTATAAGGGGGTCCAAAGTGGGCGCAAATTTTGGATTTTTGGGGGGTTTAGCATTCTCAAGATGAGGTTTAAAGAAAACTATAGTATCAACTTTCACATAGTGAATGAGAGGTAAAGTTACCTTTTATTTAAAATTGTTACTCTGCTGCAAAAATTATAATCCAATATAAACGAATTGTTTCTGCATCGATCCATGTATACCGCTCTTTTGACATTGTTAAAAGTTACCATAGAATATATACTCGTACATATTATCATTATTATGTGTTATTGATATATCTGATTCATCACGTACAAAAGGTACAAAGAACGAGAGTTTATCATTTCATTTATGGTATAATCTCTCTTTGTTAGTCCTTTTATTAATTGTCGCTTTTTCATGTCTCTCTTTTTACTTTTCAATCGTAAAGATATATCATATCTTTTATTTACCCAATATATACTATATATCCCATTCTCCTACACAGATTTCGTTAGATTGTTGCTTTTTTAGCAAACATATTTGTATTTTTGATTTTGTCAATATACGTAAAGAGAGAGCTTCGTTATAAACAAACCCCGGGCCATACCATGATGATGTACATTTATGTCATTCTTGTGTATTATTCTCCATTTACTGCAATGCATTTCAGGCGATTCTCTTTCATATCATAATGGTATGAAGTTCACGACGAAGGATAAGGACTTGGACACAGCTCCAACTGCGAACTGTGCTGAGCGTTACCACGGTGCGTGGTGGTATGCAGCTTGTCATCGGTCCAATCTGAACGGGGATTACCTGAGAGGAAACACCACTTCCTTCGGCAATGGAGTGGTTTGGCGTGAATGGAAGGGGGTTATTTCCGCTTATTATGCACTGAAAAAGACAAAAATGAAAATAAGACCAATTAACTAAACGCAAAAACGCACGGAAAGTTGTAACAATCGAAGCATATATATGCGTTGTTGTTGTCGCATTTTGGTATGCACTCATGTTCTATTAAATACCAAGTTGGTTTTTATAATCTATAATCTACTTTCTATACTCTTCTTACTTCAATGTACATATTGTTATCTTCATTCCGTTTATAGATAAATAATCGGATTTGCTATATAACTATATATATATATATAACTATTATAACTATATAACACGTCGGTTTTAGATATGCAATGGCCCATGTGGCTTTTACACCAACTACAGAGGTAAATTTAGATCAGATTAAATATTATTAGACCCAATGGCGTTCAGTTAATTTTCATTTTGTCAAAACAAATTTAAATGTATAATAATTATGTTACGGTATAACACAAATATAGTCTCATGTCTACGTTTTAAAAGAAAAGTAGATAAACACAATTTTAAAAAATGAAATCATACAGTAAATATCAATAATTTAATGTTGAAATGCACTAAAAAGATGATTGTAGATTGTGGATCCCTATAGCGTGGTCATACTGTTAGGGGGGGGGGGGGGGGGGGGCACGTGAATTGTTGGGGGCACACTCAATGTATTTCTTAAATTTACAAAATTTCACTTTTGGTATGGTTCTCACATTATTGGGGGAGAGTACCCCCTCCCCGCCATAGCTACGCCATTTATTAGACCAATTAGTTTTGAATGATTGGACTGGGAACCAAATTGAGGATTTCCGACGCTGAAATATCCAGTAGCTGTCCCGTTAAACCGACTGTGCTGATTATAAAGACAAAGTAACTAGTTTAGGAAAGTGTTTTTCTAGTTACAAGACATTATACTTGAATGAGCGAGACGCACAAAATACGATTAATAACTATGAACTCTGAAATGATAATTGTGTAATTGTGTTCAACTAATTTCGTTTATAAAGAAAAAAACATGAATTCATATATAATACGCTGCAACTGATAAGTAAATATATATTTAATTATATTTTTATTCGAGTTTTGTTTTGCTTTGTTTAAAAAAAGTGATATCATGCCTATATTCTTTTAAAGGGGTAGTTCAGTTTTGTTATAGAGGGCGCTGCACGAATTTGTTTTGGTAAGATAATGAAAACTGAGGCTTGAAAGAGCATACAATTTTAATGTAGAATAAGTTTATTTGAACAAAATCGATTCAAAAACGGCTGAAATATCAATAAATATATCTGATCGGAATAAAATCTGGGGCCCAGATTTATTCGATGATTTTGTTTTAATCTGAAAAATGCTTACACTTTTTCAAAAAATGTTGGAAAGAGGTAGTTGTTGATGATATGTCTATTTAATCATTATTTCCACATAACATCACATGCATAATTTTGTATGAGAACGTGGAAACCAATGGGTTTTTTTTAAAGGGCCCTCTTGTTTTAATGGCTCTTTTTGAATGATAAAAGGTTTTTTACTTGGTCGTTTTTTTTCTCTTTACCTTTCGAGCATGGGTGGAGTTAAACTATTAGTTTGTAATGTTATTGTGAGGTGTTGGTTACTAAAGCTCAGCGTTACCAAAACTGTACTCCCCTTTAAATTGTTTATTTTGAATTCACAACAATCGCTCTGTACTCAGAAGACTAGGCACATTACCTTCACTTTGTATTATATACTTTTATTATGGCGGGTATAATTTGTATTCCTTGTTGAGAATGTCATATTCTACAAAAGAATATTCGAGTAATATTAGAGTTAATTAAAATATTAGTAACAAAGTTTTGAACATTCATATGTAATGTATTATGATAAATCAAAATAAAAAATATTTCTACCAAGCATGTCGTTTCAATTAATTGCTGATTATTGTATGAACATTGATATGCTCGGTTATTATAATAGAGTGTGTTTGTAGCATACATGTGAGAGTAACACGGGCATAGATCCGGGGGGGGGGGGGGGATATGTCCCCCCCCCCCCCTACTTATTGGTGGTGTGTGCAAGAGGGGGATTATAAACAAACATCCTCCAATGTTTTCAAAGTAATTTTTCATAAAATGCATATTAATTACAATAACGATAATAGTGATAACGATAATAAAATCATACTTCTATAAAGGGATATTTTTAACTCCAATTTCAAAAATGTATTTACGTGGGAGGGGTTAACCCTCCTCCCAAACCCTCCCCCAAACTAGTATGACATGCATGTACGGTGTGTGCGTGTTCTTTTTCTTTTTGTTTGTGTGTGTTTGTGTGTGTGTGTCAGTGTGCGTGTGCGATTGACGTGTGTAAGTTCGTTTGTGTTTTGTATATTGGTCTAATCATGAAGGAGATGATTTCAGTCATGCTTTCTTACATTTGATATTTGCTTTCAAGGTATATTTCAAGGTATATGCTCCAGATTGCAGTATTTCGAGTGAAATTGCAAAAGCTCCCTACCGTGGGCGTGGAAGGGGATACCCCCTCCCGCACCCTCCCCCCGTGGGCGCTTCGCCCTCGGGCTTCGTCTCTTCGCTCCCTGAGCTCCCCCCCCCCCCCCCCCCACACACACACTCTTCAAACCAGATCTACGCCAGTGGTGAGTAAATGATCCCCAGTGGTTTCACGGAGAACATTTACCCCCCCCCCCCCCCCCCCGTTGTTTTTGGTCTTGATATCCGCTGTGTATTAACTATGATTTGATTTGATTGATTTATTCTCCAAGAGAGGGCGCTGCACAACACAATTTTTTCGTGAGGTAATGAAAAACTGAGTGTCGAATTTGAAAGAACATGCAACTTTAATGGCAGAATAAACTTTACTTGGTCAAAATCGGTTCAGAAATGGCTGAAATATCAATAAATATATCCGATCGTATTTATTTGGGCCCCAAATAAATACGATGATTTTTTTTTTTTTAATAAAAAAAATGCTTACACTTTTTCAAAAGTTTTCAAAAGCGGTTTTTAAATAGTTGCTGATGATCTCTCTATTTAATCATTATTTCAACAAAACATCACATGCATAATTTTGTATGAAAAATGGTTGAAACCAATGCCTTATTAGAGAGCGCCCTCTTGTGTTTTAATGGCGCTTTTTGAATGATAACAGGCTTTTTACTTAGTCGTTTGTATTTTTGTATACCTTTCGAGCATGGTGGGGTTATAAATAATGTGCAGGTTTTGGTTACCATGGTTACTAAAGTTCAGCCTTACCAAAACTGTACTACCCCTTTAAAACGACATTACATAAGATATTACATTTTAAATACAACATTGTGCATGTGATGTTTTGTTAAATAAAATAATGATTACAGGGATAATTGAGTATTGTTCAAACTTAACTTTAGTAACCAAAACCTGCACCATTACGGTAGGCCTACAAAATAATAGTTATAACTTCACCATGCTCGAAAAGTATACACAATTACAAACGACTAAGTAAAAACCCTTTTATCATTAAAAAAAAAGAGCCGTTACAATTCAAGAGGGCGCTCTCTACAAAAATAATTAGTTTTAGCCATTTTTCATACAAAATTGTGCATTTAATGTTTTGTTAAAATAATGATTCAATAGAGATATCATCAACAACTTTTTAAAAACCTATTCAGATTTGTTTGTAGTCTTTATAAGCATTTTAAATTTTTTTTATAAAAAGTCAAAATATCCCCTGGTGAAGAAATTTTGAATACAAATATATTTATGGATATTTCAGCCGTTTCTGAACCGATTTTGTTCAAATAAAATGTATTCTGTCATTAAAATTGTATGTTCTTTCAAATTTGACAGTCAGTTTTTCATTATCTCACAAACAAATATTGTGTGAAGTGCCCCCCTATAGGCCTACCAACACTCAACTATCCCTTTAAATAGAGAGCTCATCAACAACATCTTTTAAGAATTTTTAATTTTTTTTCAACGGCTGGTCCAAAATGATTGAATTATTGTGGGGCCCCATAATATTTTTGAACCGATTTTGATCACATAAAGATAATTCTGTCATTATAATACGCTCTTTCACATTTGACACTCAGTTTTTCGTAGTACCTCACAAAAAAAACAAAAAAAACTTTCGTGCAGCAACGGAACTGTAGGCTATATCACTGACCTGAGCTCTGACGCTGGGCGCATCTTTTTTTCCGTACCATAAATGGTACGAAAAAAAAAGAAGTCGCGTCCCGTTCCTCTTGGACACGAAACATTGCCAATCTGTATATCCTCTTGTCGTCAAACAAATTTGTACAATATTAGTAATTTCATTAATTTCAAATCGTAATAATTTTAGTACTATCATCATATATTGTTATGTCCCATACATTCTTTAATAATTCCTATTGTATCCTTTTATGTCACATTATTTATTTGTGCCATGATCACGAATGCCTTGTAATTATACTAATTGGTGGAAATTGGCAATGTAAACAATCGGTGCTTATTGACTTCTGCCTCTGTGACTATTTGAAAATATAAGGGTTAATCAAGTCTTCCAAAAAGAGAAATGCTTTACAGAAATTCAGTATTGTGTGCATGGA
The DNA here is from genome assembly GCA_037951105.1 of Echinarachnius parma. Taxonomy (NCBI): domain Eukaryota; kingdom Metazoa; phylum Echinodermata; class Echinoidea; order Clypeasteroida; family Echinarachniidae; genus Echinarachnius; species Echinarachnius parma. The sequence continues at coordinate 397,706 of JBAMJV010000802.1, forward strand.
TATGGTCTCTACAATTGCTGATAATTTTGTGAGATAAACCATCAGATAATGTCGAATTCTCCAACGAAAGTGATGCCGCGGCCGAGGCAAGGCAGCAACAACCCGCTCACCAGATCGCTACCTGCATCGCCCGCCGGAGCGTCGGGGACGTCAGCGGCAGCGGACCGCGTCCTCAAGTACCGTGCTGAACGTGTTGGAGACGATCGCTCATTGAGTCTGAAAAAGACTGCACAAGTTTCCCCTCTCCAACTCAGCACACCGTCGATGCGAGCTAGTTCAACTTTCAAGACAAATAAGCTGCAAACAAAACACAGCTCATGGACACCAATCCTCCATAAACCGTCCAATGAACAGGTGAATAAATGAAAACATATTTTATTTACAAACCAATTATGAATACTAATCTGGATTCTGGCTAAGCTATGCACTTAGTTACCGCCTTACCGGATACCAATAGTTTCACCGCACAAAATCAACATTAGATGCATCAAATTAAAGTGGAAATTATACGAGCAGCTGCATAAACTCATAAAGAATACATCTGTTGTAAAAATTTCTTAAAGAATTTGCACATTTTTCTCAAAATCTACTTTCTTGTAAACCCTTCCAAAAAAGAAGCATCTTCCCAACGCAAAATTTTGTGTTGCGTTGTATTAGTTACCAAACGTGATCGATTATCCTTGTTTTGCATGGGAATGTCATTGACATGCGCGCTGCCACAGGTGCGCAGCAAAACGCTCATAAAACGACTCGGGACACTTATTTTCTTCTGGAATTGGAAATGATAGAAAATGTATTATGTTGCTGAACGTCCATTACTCCATTTATTATCCTCCGTCAATGGCAATGCCGACTGTCAAATTCAACTTTCATATTTAAGACATTTTTGCTATGTAAGTTGTATGTCGAGTAATACGACACGTTCTGTAATACGTACAACACCCTGCTATACTACTAATTCTGTAATTGCATGAGCATGTTTATAGTCCTTAATGATAATGATTATAATATATGCTTGATATATTCATTGTGGGGTTTGTGTTACTTTTTTGTTGTTTTTGTGTCGTTTGTTTGCTATTATTAGGCAATAAGCATAATAACGTTGCTGGTATTTGCTCTGAGTTTGAAAGTATATTAAATACAAATAATAAAGATAGTGATAAGGCTAAGGCAGGGTATATAGCACCAGCAGGGCCACTTATACCGTTTGTGTATAGCATACAGAATCACATTGCCGTAGTGCGTTATTTTTTCGCTCCGCGGGGCAATTGATTGTTCGAGGGGTGTTGGCGAATTCACTTTGACCCAGTTGACAATGAGTTGTTAATGGTTACGACCGCACGCTAGCGGTATAGAACAATGGCACCACGTACGTGTGCGGCGCCATGTGTAACATACAAAGTATTTTACACATAAGTACAGGTATGGTATGGACATTGACAATGCACACAACTCAAAATTTCTTGTGCGATGTTGGCATCATTTGACAAATTTACTCGTAGCACGGTAGTGGACGATCTACGCATTATTTCCTTGTAATTTCGACCATTGCAGTTTTTTTCACAACACGCGCAAAAACTAATTTTACGCGGGGTGCCGATATAAAAAAGCAATGCTGATGAGTAGTACACAAGGTCTACATAATAATTAGTGATCCAATGATGTAAAAGAATTCTCTTTTAATGATTTAATCTTGTTGATAATTAATAAAGAGCTCTTTGGCAATCAGTATTTGATAATGTTAGCCTCTTGCCCTTGTTTTCATGCCATCTTTGGGTCTGGGTTTTATACCTGCCCAAGAGGGCCAACAGAAAAAAGTTGGTTTCTAATTCTATTGTTGCTGTTTTTGTACATTTTGATTCATTTGTTTTTTTCTTTTACCTGATATTATAGCTTTACTTGGAAAGAAGAGATCTTGTGGCCCACTGGGTAAGTGTTCCTTCATGTTTGAATATATTGTAAACACTGTACTGCATGAACATGTAATTCAAAAAGGTATTGAAACAACATAATTTTTTAATCGTATGAACAGGGGACATGTTCATTGAGTTCATGTTTAATTCTCATTAATGTTTCAGGTACATATTATCTTGTGTTAATATAGCTCAATAAAGTAAGAAGTTAATACAAAAAATCAATTAATTTAAAATATATAACTAACTTGTTAAAATATTGTAAGTACACAAATTTGAAGCTTACACATTTTAAAATTGATTTTTGAGTGCAGGACACAGTGTAAATTGTAATTTCTTATAATAATGTGTCTCATTTCACACAGTTCCAAATTGTCCACAATATGGGTCAACCATTAACCAATTCAAGTTGGCTTAAGTTCAAAAAGGCATTGTAAAGATATATCTGAAGTTACAAAGTGGGACAGATAAGCTTGGCTTCCATTGTCTATATTGATAAGAAAGAAGTAAATAGTCATTTTTTTATTTTCCTTTTTCTCTTACCTTTGAAGTTTGACCTATGGACCGACTCGCAGCGCAAACGCTTCCTGCAGTTTCTGCTGGTGCACTGCCAGCGGGGCCAGCTTCTGTTCCTGCACCAGTTCTTCACCAACAACATGCCCGTGACCCACCTGGACTTCACCAAGACCCTGCCTCGCTTCCTCAGCCTGCACATCTTCTCCTTCCTGGACCCTCGTAGTCTGAGCCGAGCAGCCATGGTGTGCTGGCACTGGAAGTTCATCACCGAACAGGTTTGTAGAGCAGTGTTACTGCTTGTGTTCATTTTAAACCATAAATCCTGAAAAACAGGGTGCAGAAATTGGAGTACTAGCATCATTATATGATATCATCATCAAGCAAGCAATTAAAAAATGTATCTTATACTGAAAATATCTTTATCTACTTTAACCTCTTTAGGGCCCCGTAACCATAAAGATCCACCATTAATCATACAATCAAGGAATGGGTCGTACAACTAATCATACGATCAATTAATCAATCGTACAATTTTTATGTTAGGGGTCTACGACTGGTCCTAAAAATACATTATTTAGCAAAATAAATCTGTCCTAAACGGGTTAACCAGGATGAGCTTGAGATGCCGTAGCACGGATGGCTTCTGCCCTGCGTCCCAGGAAGAATGAATACAGAGCGTCGGTAAGCACTTTGTGCAAGTTAATGCAAGAAATGAAGGAACAAGTAAAATAACTATTCTAAATTCTCTTTTTAATCTAATACATGCTTTATACTCTAGGATGAGCTGTGGATGCCGAAGTGTCTGAAGCACGGATGGCTGCTGCCCTATGTCCCCAGGGACAATGAGTACGGAGCGTGGAAAAAGCACTACGTCAAGTGCTTCAGGTCACTTGATGTCACACAGCCAAATGAGAAGGTATTTGTCTTTTCCGCCCTTCATTTTAATGTAACGTTTTCAACATTATCAAAACTCAAACAGGTTATAATGGGACATTTGTACAAAGCACTCACATTTATGTCTCACCATCAGTAAAAGAAATACCTTTAATCACTACAGACGATATAAAAATAATTATATTTGTGATATTTTGAACATGTCTAGAATTCTGACATTTATTTCTAGCAATATTGCTTCATAAATTATCATTTACTTAATTAGGGAGATAACAAATATCTTACAGTGTTCTTACATTTGTGGTTGCTGCCTTATTTTGTTTTTGCTAACCACCAGTCTGACAGATATGGAAAGCTTGGAGACGGAGCCTCGCTAGCTGAGAAGGAATACTGGAGGAAGCTGAATGCGGGAAAGATCAAGGAACCGCCTCTAAACCCACGTGAGTAACCCAAATATTGCCCTTCAATTGGTTAAAACTAAAAAATACTATCAATGGTATAGATGACTCAATATCAAACTTTTGTCTGAAAGTTTGAAATGTGAATACGCTGTAGAATTTTTTTCGATTTTTTTTTTTTTTTTTTTTTTTTTTTTTTTTTTTTTTTTTTTTTTTTTTTTTTTTGGGGGTGGGGCTTCAAAATATTCTCCAATCAGTACTTTTGGAGATGGAGCCACGCTAGCTGAGAAGAAATACTGGAGGAAGCTGAATGCAGGAAAGGTCAAGGAACCGCCACTAAACCCACGTGAATAACTGAAACCCACAAAAAACATTTTTGCTACAACATATTCTCCAATCAGTACTTGTTTTAAGCAGAACTGTTGAAAATTCACAAATTTTGAATCAAAAGTGTAATACAGATATGAAAATATCACTGATGAGGGTGTATGATAATATGTCACCTTTCTTATCATAAAAACTCTCATTATCAAATGCCCCGTTTCTCTTTGACTTATGAAAAAGGGGATGGCTCTCACTTCGCTATGGAACCTTGGTGTACAGTATTTAGCGCAATATAAATACCAGTTTATATTGTAATTATATTGTACATCTTAATGATATATTTATTTTTGAAGTTGACCTAGGGATACTTTCTAATCTGTACAATGGTAATGAAAAAGCAGACGACAGTAACTAACTTCTTTCCCCAACGTTCTCATTTTCCTTTTCTTCCAGATCCCTATGACGAGAGGGGCCCCTGGCTGGACCCAGACCCCCGCCCCCAGGACTCGGAGAAAGCCTTCAAGGGCATGAAGGACTCCGCCAACCCTAGTTTTGGCCCGCCCCTCCCCAAGGTCCATCAGCGATCGTGGACGGAGCCCTCTCGCACCTTCGAGTACGGACTGGAATCCGGAGGGAGGAAGAAGCAACACAGGGTCGCACAGGTATAGAAGAAAGTTTCTGATTTGACGTTACAAGGCTTTTTGTTGTAGAGTCCTACAGGCCCAGGTTCATTCAATTTCACTAGCGTAGTTTCACTTTTAGACTAAAAATTATAGTAAGCATTTATTACTTACTAAGTTAACCCTAGTTTGCAACTACAACTGTATGTGTGTATTCATTTTCTGTCAAGTATACAGGAGATATGGAGGGTCTAGACCCCATCTAATCACCATCCTGTCAGCTAGGAAAAGCCCAGGAACTGTACAGAACCCTCATACAATAGGACCAAACCAGCTAGCATCTGGGTTTAATCTGGATTCTTATCTTCACATAGTGAGGTTTATTTTTGTGTGTGTTTTGTTTTCTATGAAGGATGCAGAAGATATTGAGGGTCTAGATCCAGGCCTAATCACCACCCTGTCGGCTAGGATAGCCCAGGAACTGGCTGAGAATCCTGTTACGATAGGCCAGCCATGGGACAAACCACAGACTAAGCCAGTTTCAAGAAGGTTAGTGCTATAGAAGTATTAAAACACCACCTTTCCATGTCTTTTGTATTGTTTTGTTGATGAATTCTTTTTGAGAGGGTTTGGCCCTCAGCCGCCTCGCTTGTGTTTAATAATAAATGTTGTTTCTTCCAATTAAGTCAATCAATCGAAATTGAAATGAATATCATTAGACAGTGGACTGTGCTTCACTTGGAGGAAGAGGAAGAAGAAGAAAACCAATAAATTACATAATTGTTTACATTTTCAAGATTTAAAAAAAAAAACATTATATAACACAAAATATTGTCTTGTTAGGTTAGTTATGAAACAAAAATAAACATTTGTAACATTTTATGTTGACTTGTGATATTGTTTTTGTTTTGTTGTTAATGTATTTATATTTTTATAGACCTGACCTTTCCAAGGGAGGCAGCTACTCGGCATCCCAGTCTACATCAAGGCAGGAAGTGGGGTCAAAGGTCATTAAAGAGGATTCCCCTTTCAGTATTCTACTGGTATCAACTGAAGTCCCAGCATATCAAGTAAGTAGATAATGTACACATTTCTGAGCATTTGAGTAGTTTGAGTAAAGACTATAATGCAGACATTTCTGAACTATTTTCTTTTAAGTTTTCAATTAAAATGTGCACTTGATGTGCATGAATGATTGCAGTGTGTATCCGTTGACCTGGGTAATAATGATAATGTTAAATGTTATGATACTCACATCAAAAGCATTACCATATCATATAACTTAATTACCATTTTTAGTGTATTAAATTATTATTAAAGTTATTAATTGTGAAAGAAGGGTATGTTTGCAATTTTATTTTCTCCATCTCTAGCTATTTGTACAAACTGTCAAACTAGGTCCTATGCAAACTCTTTGTGCAATTGTGATAATAATAATAATAAACAAAATAATCCTGAAATTCTCCTGTCGCACATCATTTCTTCAAGGAAATAATATGTGACCGGCTATTGCACAACCCTGCACTTGTCGGTATTAAGAAGTAATTGGCATTTTAAGTTAACATAACGTGTGTAAAAGACTTATGATTGTAAAGTAAAATTGAAACAATCGTATCTTCGCTAATTATTGACCGATTTGCTAGAACAAAGCATGAATTAAAATTTGTGATGAGGCCTAATGGTATAAAAATCTGCATGTTTATTTTTACCGACAAGTGCAGTGTTTTGATAACAAATAATATAACACATGTGTACAATTTTACATAACACATTATTTGTTTAGATGTTATAGGAAATTGTTAAAACTTTTCAAGTATGATCATAATATTTTCCCTAAATGCATTTCCCTTTTCTCTAGGTCCTTGTGGCAGCCACCAAGCCTGATGTTGTGGCCATTGTGTACGAGTACAACGGGTCCACCATTGAGTCCCTCCTGGAAATGGTTCTGGCTACTGTCGGACAACGTCAGGCAAGGTAAAAGGATGTTCACATTTAACCAGTTTGCTATGTTAAAAGAGTTAGTGCATGGTTTATTTATTTATTTATATCTATTTGTTTTGTTTATGTTGTTGTTGTTTTTTTAGCACGTTTGGCAGCAAACACGCTGAATTGCACGTGTTTAACATTAAAATACAATAAAACCCAACAATGTAATTCTTGCAAACACAAGAAATAATTGTGCAATTTACATTTCTCTCTCATTCGATGATCTGAATGAATGTTTTATGAAAATTCATACTTTGTCCAAGGTAGAACATGCAGGCCGGGTCAGATTTCTGTTTAATACATCCAGTTGCATTTGAAAATTACTTACCATTACAATGTGCAAACGAAAATGAATGATTGATTATTGTAAACAAAATCCTCTTTTGCTACAGGAGTAAATATCAGTAAACCTTGCGTACTCTTCCTTGTCATCATCAACTTCAGATGGCGCTGCGCTGCAGTGGGCTGCTGTGGTCTTCACGAGAGCACTCCATGCAACTCTATCTTATCTTCTGACATATGTGTAGCACCTTTCACTCCTTGTCCAGATACTCTCTTGATATCATCGGATACTAGTGGAAGACATAACAAGTTAAAATGTGAAGAAAAAAACCCCACAAATTCTTCTTCTGTTCTCCAGGAGCATTGGCATCGTCACCCTGGGAGAGGAGTCTGTGCGTCTCATCCGAGAGACGGCCATCACCGCCGAGATGCTGGAACATCCGGAGATTAAGAACTTCTGGGAGTCTCTGGCTCAGTGCGTCGACTCGGGGAAAGATGGCGGATGCATCGACTTCTTTGCCCCTCTGCAAGCTACGGGTAATTTTCATTTTGCAAGAATTATTCTAAGTTAACCCTAGGCCCTTTATTGAACGTCATTGAGACGGCGGATGCATCGACATCTTTGCTCCTCTGCAAGCTACGGGTAATTTTGACTTTGCTAGAATTATTCCAAGTTAACCTAGTGCTTACGGGAACCCTAGGCCCTTTATTAATTCAATAGAGATTGTAAAATCTAGTAGGGAATGTAGGTACAGGTTGAATACAGTGCATGTTAAGACAATTTTGTCCAAATATAAATGGTCTCAAAACCATATTGTAATGTTGTTACAAAAGATTTTAAATAAATCAAACTTTGTTGTAAACGTTAAAAATTGAATAGATTGGCCATTTTGAAATTTGGACAAAAATATTTGATACAATTCTGATAATTTAAGAAATGGTGTAATATTTTAAGGTTGCCAATTATTATATATTTAAACAAAATAGGCAAAATAAATTAACATTTCACCTCCTATTTATATATGCAGCTGGTGGACATGAAATGCTTCGTGGTCTGGCATCAATCATCGGATTGACCCTGTCTAGTCCAGCTATGCTATCCCCTACATCATTTGACTATGGTAAGTCTTGACTATACCTGTTCGGTAATTATAAATATGTTGATTACCTAACACAGGGGTCCATACTAACTTTTTTGCTAGTTGCCCTGTCCTGCCAGGAAAATAATTTTTCCATCAATTTCTGAAGGCCTGAAACAAAATTCACTAACCCCTGAATTATATTTTATTTTTGAACTGCCTACAAGTACAAATATTAAATTTCTTTAGTGATCAAAAGTGTCGTTATAGAGTATGGATTTGTTTATTCCGTCAAGACTCTCATTGTTAAGTTGCCCAATCATGCCACTATAATAAAACAATGACCTCCATTTATTGAATTGCTGGCATGAGAAGAATAGTACGTGCTCTGAACCAAGACAGCAGTGCGAGGCAGGATGGCAGAGGCTACTGCAGTCACAATGAATATTCCTTTGATTACTGTGATGTAAATATGTCGATAAATAAATGTAATTCTTAGTTACATTAACTGGAGACTGGCAAACCACACAACACACTGCTCCCAGTAAGGCTCCCCCCATTCAGTGTACTTCCAGCTACACAGCCCCTGCAGGTGTGGCTAGAGCTAGCCGACATGATAATAGATATTCATAGTCATAATAAACATAATTTTGATTACCGTTAGATAATTAAAAATGTGTCTATAAATAAATGTAATTCTTACTTACAGTAACTGGAGACTGGCAAACCACCCAACACACTGCTCCCAGTAAGGATCCACATTCAGTGTACTTCCAGCAGCAACCGCTGCAGGTATGGGCTAGCGCTAGCAGGCAGGGCTGCTGAAGCATAGTCGGTTAACCCCTCTTTGATTTCCATAGCAAAACAGGTTGATGAATGTGTTTGAAATATTTCTGCTTTACAGTAACTGGAGACTGGCAGACCACCCAACACACTGCTCCCAGTAAGGCACCCCATTCAGTGTACTTCCAGCAGCAACCCTTGCAGAAGTGGCTAGCCCTAGCCGGCAGGGTGGCAGAGGCGACCACCCACTGCTCGGAAGAGCTCAGAAGGTTCTTCAACGACAGGAGGGAACAACTGCTGCACAGAGTTACAGGTTTGTTTGAGGAGATATGAAATACAAATAATAGTAATAATGGTTTGATTTTTTAAGCATGTAATATTAATCCTAAAGTGCTTTACAATATTACCCTGGTCATCGAACACTCACTCGCAATCAATCTGCACATAACGTGCACAAATTCAATTTTCTGTTCATTTGTTTTTTAACCAGACTACTTGATTTGCGGATAACATGAGTAGACAGTATGAGAATTTCGGGGACAAGTCCTGATTGGTTTAAACGGACCTACAATGAAAACATCAGTCTAAAATTTGCTTTACATTGAACTTTTAGCCATTTTTTCATGTTTAATTGCCCTTAATCTTCAGCTCTTTTTGTAACATGCTTGTATATTTATTTGTTTGTTGGATATTAAAATTTGACAACCGATTGAATGCAATTTACAAAATTTTATTAGATTACATGTGCCTCCTGCTTTCTCAAGTAGTTTGCAATTTGTTTTTAATCAAATTCATCTGAATAATATTAATACTATGGATAATAAATATTTATAAAGTGCAAATTACTAAAATGCATCTTTTTACTTCTACCTGTATGCATTCAACAAAAGTAAGATACATATATCGGTAAAAAAATTAATCTTCCCTCTAATATTTAGGTGACGTCGTAATGGAGGAGTTGGGAGAAGATGGTTTGGAGCTCTCGGACCGCATCATGCCTGCCTTAAGGGAAGCACTGGAAGAACTGGCCTACAACCCAGACCAGGTAAGAACTATCAATACCATTGTCACTACCACTATTAATACTCATACTGAGGCTAATAAACTTGTTTTTCTTTTGGCGTAGTTGGGCATGTGTAATAAGAATTGTTAAATTATTAAAGGTGCACCTGTAAAGTGTCAAATATTGCCCAAAATGACATTTGAGACTTCAATCTTGGTACCAAAATCATTGTAAGATATGTCCGAATGATGTGTGAAAGTTTCATTGAAAAAGAACACTGCTTTCCTGGTTAAAAAAACTAAAATATGCGTCAGCTTTTACAACGAATTACTGTATGACGTTTATGAGGTTTATGAGCGTTCTTTAACGCTCTTGAGCTGAATGATAGATATCGTCATACTAAAGGGGCATTTGAAAAAATCTAACCCTATTTTATTCTTCTCTTACCATAAGCTAAACAACACGGTAGAAGAGAAACAAGGAAGCTCCAAGTAATTTTTGTGGAGTTAGACACTTTACAGGCATCCCTTTAACCAAATGTCTGTCCTAAGGGAGGCACTTGTGCATTTCCCTTTTCATACCTGACTAGATATGGACAAGAATCACTGTCCTTTTCCCCTATCATTTTCACTGTAGATCACTTTGTTAGATAATTAAATGTTATTCTCTTTCATATAAGACAATCATTTTGCAACATTTGAAAAGCAACTTGCAAAAGGTGGACAGTATCTTTCAGTTCATTCTCCAACTCGGGACACAAACATATAGTTTTTGACAAATAATTTTTGTGAACAAAATCTTTGCGCTTGTATCACGTATATGATTTTATCTCCTCCCTTTCAATAGCCTGATCCAGTCGCATCGCTAGGGAGGACTCTGCTGAGGGTGGCAGGTCAGCCAGATCCAACTGAGGTACCATCTGCACCGCAGAGCATGACCAACGGTACCGGCCGTACCACCAAAATGTCAGGACTTAAACTGGTGAGTATTTATACCAGGGGGGTATCACTCTGCCTCAATGCACCCGATTTGTGTAGACAGGAAGGTAAACTTCTCTACGTCATCAGAATTGCATTGTGGGTTACTTGGGGAACTGCATGAACCAATCACAGAGCAGTTCACAGCGTCGTCACCGGATTGAGGTCAAGAAAACAAGGTCATATGCTTACATTACCATGGATCCCATTGTTCTCATAAGCGTGATAAAATCGAAGACAGTGCGCAGGAAAATAAGCGCGATAGGCTACGCGATTCAGATGATGATGATTGGTCAAGTCCTTCTAGGTCACTACGCGATGACGTAGAGAAGTTTACCTTGGAGGCTTCAAAAATCGCGTCACTCCTCCATCTTGCCCATGTTCAAAGTCTATGGGGCATGTGACTTGCGCGCGATAAGTGGGCCTTCTAGTTATAAACGGGTGGTTGCTTTGTTTATTCATAATTCTATGATTTATACACACTGTTTAATGTGTCAGTATCATCTATTGAGAGTGTTCCAGTAACAAGTTGATACCAGCACAATGTTATACAAATTTCTGGAATTCTCACGAGCAAGTTAAGTTCAGCCTGGGCTAATTTGTGTCATTGTATGGCATTACGCGTCAGATAATAATCATCACTCCCAGTGGCTTTAGCATCTACATGCATCTACTAAGGTGTTGTGTATGCCTGTGTATGATGAGCACCCATTAAAGGTGCACCTGTAAAGTGTCAGATATTGCCCAAAATTACATTTGAGACTTCAATCGTATACCAAAATCATTGTAAGATATGTCCCAATGATGTGTGAAAGTTTCATTGAAAAAGAAAACTGCTTTCCTGGTTAAAAAAGCAAAAATTTGCGTCCGCTTTTACAATGAATTACTGTATAACGTGTATGAGGTTTATGACCGTTTATTAACGCTCTTGAGCTGAATGATTATCAATGATAGATATCGTCATACGAAAGGGGCATTTAAAAAAATCTAACCCTATTTTATTCTTCTCTTACCATAAGCCAAACAACATTGTAGAAGAGAAATGTGGAAGCTCCAAGTAATTTTCGTGGAGTTAGACACTTACTTTAAGAAATAAACATGCATTGCTTGTAGTGTGGCGCTCCATAAAACCGTGAGCTAAATTTAGCCCAGGCTATTTACAGCCCTTGGTCTTATTTTGCCTGCAGAAAGTTAATTGAAAATAATGACTGCAATAGAGTATGACGTCATAAAAATCTATTTTTAGAATTTTCAAATTTGAACTTCATCTTCAGAAAGAGCATCAAAAATAATGTCCAAATACCGAAAATCCATTGAATATGTTAAGTATTGGCTGAGATATGCCCATCTGAATGATTTTTTTGCCAATAGTCAATCAGTGTTATTAGTGCATATTCAATGGATTTTCGGTATTTGGACATTATTTTGATGCTCTTTCGGAAAATGAAGTTCAAATTTTTAAAATTCTAAAAATAGATTTTTGATGATGTCACACTTCACCACTCTATTAGTTTGGCATAATGGAAAATTATTTCTTGCTTGTTTTGCAAGATGTGCACATCATATTATTAATGATGCGAATAAAAACCAACTTTGCAATATCTATTAATTTAACTATTGGCATGCAGCTCTTGTGGGGAATTAGTACCGTTTATCACAATGTTTTTTGTTTGTTTGCAATTTTTAAACCTACCAGGCTACTGCCAATGGAAATCACCTGTCCCTTGATAAGGAGGACGATGAGGAGATCGAAGAGGAAGTGGAGGAGGAAATCGAAGAGGAGTTTGAAGATGAAATTAGTGATATCGATGGAAGTCAGATATACAGGTCTGCAAACTCGGCAGGTCAGAATGCATCCACGAAGACAAGGACATCCCAGCCAAACATGTTCACAAAGACTTACACCAAACCAATCTCGATGCACCAGAGCTTTCAATCCTTGCAGGTAAGAGAAATAAAGCATCGCAAAATAATTTTGTTCCCCTTCTGACCAATCAATGGCAATCAATATTAGACTTGTAAGTTTTGAAAATACGACCAAAATGTATGTTCCTTTTTTTTTTTTAGCTAACCACGCCTCCAGGAAAGACCCAATCAGAAAGGAGGCGCGCCGTTGCCATCGAGATGCTAGCGTTGGAGCGTGTGTACATGCGCAGCCTGAACATCATCCACAACGTTTACTACCAGCGACTAGTGTCGGCGCTCCAGTCCAACCATGCTGTTATCGGACAGACCAATATCAACCTCATCTTCACCGACGCTAACAATGTTCTGAATGCAACAAAGTAAGTGATTTACTTATTATTTGGCATTTTTATGCCTCCGCCAACGAAGTGGCCGGAGGCATTATGTTTTCGGGTTGTCCGTCCGTCCGTCCGTCCGTCCGTCCGTCCGTCCGTCCGTACGTCCGTCCGTACGTCCGTCCGTACGTCCGTCCGTACGTCCGTCCGTACGTCCTGTTTTCGTTCTCGCGATATCTCAAGAACCGGTGGACGGATCGATTTCAAACTTGGTGTGAGTGTACATATTGGGGTGACAATGATCTGATTAGATTTTAGGGGTCATGAGGTCAAAGGTCAAGGTCAAAGGACTCGATATATATGCAAAAATGCCTCGTTCTCGCGATATCTCAAGAACCGGTTGACGGATCAATTTCAAACTTGGTATGAGTGTACATATTGGGGTGACAATGATCTGATTAGATTTTAGGGGTCATGCGGTCAAAGGTCAAGGTCACAGGACTCAATATATATGCAAAAATGCCTCGTTCTCGCGATATCTCAAGAACCGGTTGACGGATCAATTTCAAACTTGGTTTGAGTGTAAAATTTGAGGTGGCAATGATCCGATTAGATTGTGGGGTTCATGAGTTCAAAGGTCAAGGTCACAGGACTCAATATATGTGTAAAAATGCCTCGTTCTTGCGATATCTCAAGAACCGGTTAACGGATCAATTTCAAACTTGGTATGAGTGTACATATCGGGGTAGCAATGATCTGATTAGATTTGGGGTTCATGAGGTCAAAGGTCAAGGTCACAGGACTCCATATATATGCGAAAATGGCTTGTAATTGCAAAATTTCAAGAACTGAATGTCAGATTTCAATCAAACTAGGTACCTGAATGTATCATAAAGAGTCAACGTAGCCATAAAATGTTGGGGTCATGAGGTTGAGGTCAAGGTCACAGCACTCATTATACATGCAAAAAAGCTTGTAATGCCAAAATCTCAAGAACTAAATGTCAGATTTCAATCAAAGTTGGTACCTGAATGTTTTTTAGGGAGCCATCAAAGATTGGGGTCAATATGGTCAAGGTCACAGGACTCAAAATATATGAAAAATATTTGTACAAATTAAATCAGTGCATGTTAATTTGGGCTTGATATTAAAATCGCGTGATAGCGGAGGCATAATTTTCGAAGATCCATCTAGTTATGTGTGTGTTTTCACTTTTTGTGTGTGTATATGCATCGACTGAACATCATTCACAATGTTTGCTACCAGCGACTTGTATTTGCGCTCCGCTTCAATCATTTCCCTAACTGCCACTAATTACGATCTGAATTCTTTTGTTGGTTCTTTGTTTTTAAAAACGTTGATAGTAATTTTGCTATTTTAGTCTAGACATACAAAGGTGTGACAAATTGTGCGTCCTTTTCAAAGAGTACATTTTTGTCCGTCTGTAGGGCATGTTTGTATTTCATCTTGGGGATTGCCTTTATTTGCTCACATGTAGGATTTTTATCAAACAATTTTAAAAAGTATTTTCAATGGAATGGAACCACAATTAGCATTTCTGTTCTACATCCTATCCCAGGGGCCTGTTTGAAGATCTGAAGGGTCGAATTGAGAACTGGACCATGCAGCAGTGCGTTGGGGACTGCTTCGTCAAGTTCCAGTCCAAACTCAAGGCCTACACCAACTTCCACAACAACTATGCAATCATACTGTCTACCATTGACAAGGTGAATATGTTTTTTATGTAATTTATCAGGCAAGTAAAATTAATTTTTTTTCTCAATTTCTAGTGGCCCAAAACCTGAATCTGGTGGCCCCATAAACAAAGAAAAACTTTACCAATTCTGTTAAATTTAAGTGGTTTCCTATTCAGGCCATTGATATATGGCATCAATGGATTTTGGTGGCCTGAAGCTAATCTTTTCGAGCATTGCTGTATTCGTAATAACTTTTCTATTTTAATCATTGTTTCCAAGATCTTTGTTTACTATATCATTGGCCTTTCCTTTGTCTCATGATGTCTTTCTTCAGTGTCGGGAGCAGGAACCATCATTCCGTGCCTTTCTGGCCAGCCACGACCGATCAGCCGCATCCGAGATGATGACTCTCGAGGAACTGCTGCTAGGCGTGGCTCATCACATCCATCACTACACCCGTCTGTTGCTAGCTCTTCATCACGCATCGCCAGACGATCACCCGGACAGAGATGATCTGATGATTGCGATTGAAACTTTCAAGAAACTACAGGATATAATAGATCAGGTATGTTTTTTTTTTTCGGGGCACCGGTTTCCGACCGTTGCAAGTCGATCGGAACCCGGTTTACAAACTATCCGTTATGTCTTGGCCTTAATAGAAATCTTTGCACAGATTTCAAACAAAGAAACTCACGACACTACACAAGTTTGTTGCTAGCTCTTCATCACGCATCACCCGACGATCACCCGGATAGAGATGACCTGATGATTGCCATTGAAACCTTCAAGAAACTACAGGACATAACTGACCAGGGCCCCGTTGCAGAAAGAGATAAAATCGATCGTAAGTTGCAATTAAGCGTAAGTCATATCACGTGTTCTAGATGCGCAAATCTGATTGGTTGAAACGCGTAAATTTTCTGACTTACGATCAATCGTAACTTACGATCGATTTTATCTCTTTCTGCAACGGGGCCCTGGTATGTTAAGTATGATGATAGAGATCTTTGCACAGATTTAAAACAAAGTAACTCACAGCACTACACAAGTTTGTTGCTACCTCTCCATCATGCATCACCCGACGGTCACCCAGACGATTACCCATACAGGGATGACCTGATGATTGCCATTGAAACTTTCAAGAAACTACAGGACATAATAGATCAGGTATGTTGGCTTTATTACAGTTACATATAAGTCTCAAAACGCTTGGTGCATTATTACCTTGGCTTTAGCTGAGCAGCCTTTATGCAAGCATTTCAAGGAATACATTCCTGCCAAGTACCCATTTACTACACCTGGGTTGAGAGCAGCAAATGTGGATAAAGTGTCTTGCTGAAGGACATACGTGCTGCGGCTGGGAAGAGATAGAGATGTTTGCACAGATTTAACATGAAGTAACTTTCATCACCTGAAGATCATCCAGACAGAAGCTACCTGATATCCGTGATTGAACCTTCAAGAAACTATAAGATATCATAGATCAGGTACATGTATGTTGGCTATTTACAACAAATTATGATAGAGATCTTCGCACAGATTTAACATGAAGAAACTCTCATCACCTGAAGATCATCCAGACACGAGAAACTACAGGATATCATAGCTCAGGTATGTTGGTCATTTAAACTAAAGGTCATTGAGAGGTCATTGATGTATTAACAGAGATATTCTCAATATTACACACTTTACTGCATCTTGCCCTCTATTTATTAAGAATGTCATAATATTTTCATGCTTTTTTATGTTGTTGACAGAACAAGCTGCGTGGTGAGAGGGAGAGGTTGCTGAAGGGGTTGCAGAAGCGCATCGTTGGTTGCCCCAGTCTCCTGGAAGCCAACAGACATCTCATCAGACAAGAAACAGTCGGTCTTCTGGAATCAGTCATACCTAGTAGATCAGACATTCCAAAAGGGTGAGTTTACTTGCTTGATTTTTCATCTGACATTGCAGATGTTTGGCATTTTTACTGATGGTTAGGAAAGATGGATTCTGTGAAGGGATAAATCAGTTGCTACGTTGGTTGTCTATTAAGTCTCCCGTAAGCCAATAGACATCTCATCAGACAAGAAACAGTCGGTCTTCTGGAATCAGTCATACCAAGTAGATCGGACATTCCAAAAGGGTGAGAATATTATACATACAGTCCAACCTGTGTATAGTGACCACCCAAGGGAGACAAGAAAAGTTGACACTGTAGACAGGTGACCTGTATAGACAGGTTCCACTTCACTGTTTTTCCTCTGCTGGGAATTATTTTGGTGGCCACTATAGGCAGGTTGGCTGCTATAGACAGGTGGCCACTAAGACAGGTTTGACTGTATTTCCTTCATGTAACCGTTTCCTTTCATGCAATTGATATTTGGCATATTATGGGTGGCAAATGGCCAATGGATAGACAGCATCTCCTGCAAAGCCAACAGACATCTCATCAGACAAGAAACAGTTGGCCTCCTGGAATCAGTCATACCTAGTAGATCGGACATTCCAAAAGGGTGAGAATATTATAAAAATTTCCTTTTATGTAACTGTTTCCTTTCTCTCATTTCCTTGTAACTCTGTTAATCACTTTCCAGTGCTGTGAAACATAGCAATGACCTGTGCCTATCCCTTTCAACAATATCCTGGTCATATACACTAAAAAGCAGATGCCTTTCTACAAGTTATATTTGTTTTATAGTCAATTTCAATGTCATCCTCTTTTTAGATAAAGTATGTTTTAAACCGAGGTTTACAAAAAACCTTCTTTGTGAATTCCAGCCTTAATATTTCCCCTTTTCCTTCTCTCATTCTACACACCCAGTGCTGTAAAGCATGTGAACGACATGTGCCTATTCCTGTTCAATGAATCTCTGGTTGTTACACATGAGAGTACCCGCTACGTGCTGTACTCCCGCCGGACAGAGACCTTGTACAAGTTCATACAATGATAACAAAAAAAACAAATGAAGTGCAATTCCTTTGAATATCTGTTCCCATGTCATGAAAAATGATTTGTATTAAAGAAATTTTCTCTCCTTACTTTTGCCAGTGCTGTGAAACATGTAAATGACCTGTGCCTGTTCCTGTTCAATGATGCTCTAGTTGTTACGCACGAGGGCTCCCGCCACGTCCCGTACTCCCGCCGGACGGAGACCTTCTACAAGTTCATGTCGGCTCTCAGTCTGACTAGACTCCGGGTCCAGGATGTTCCCGACTCAAAATGTAAGATATTAATAAAGATGTGTAGTTTAGAGCCCTACATTTATAATAGCCTGCTACCTTAGTTCCTTGCTAAGTCTAGTTTGGATGACGTGGCTAAGAATTGGACACAAGATCTTTTAGTTGCTAAGTAGGGTTGACTAAAGCCCTCTGCAGACAGAGCCGACTCGACCCGATTCGACTGGTTTTCATTCGGATCGGCTCAGTTTTCAGTGCCTCGCGGCACATATTTTGCCAGTCGAGAGACATTCGGATGCCAATTATGGCCGATTCAACACGATGTATCGGGCCCAACTCTAGCCTGATTGAAACCAGTCGGATCGGTCGAGTCGGCTCTGTCTGCAGAGGGCTTTAGTGTGTACCTTAGTGGCTTAGTCTTACCCAGCTGACCCTAGTTGGGGACTGGGAAAGCTGTTTGTTGGTCAATAAACTGTATCATTTAAAATAAACTAAGCTAGCAGGGTTTTATGAACATGGTGCCAGGTTTTTTTTTTTTTTCTAGTAGATAATAAGAAGTCTGAACACTTTCAAGAGTAAATATCTTTGTAATGAAAGGGAAATTAAAAAACCTTAACCTGTACTATGCCTCTATTTGTAATATGAATACAACAAGGTATGAGAGAACCATTTGAGTTCTAAGTAAGTTTTTTGGATTTTGACAATGTTACTAGATCCCTCTAAGTACTTGTTTTCTGTCTTTTTCCACAGACATCCAGCATTCCTTCCAGCTGATCACACCAAAGAAGAGGCTGCTCTGCTCGGCTGAAGACTACTCTTCCAAGGTGACTCTGCTCAGCATCATAGAAGAGACCATCAGAGCGGCTCTAGATGTCGATTAACCATCTCGTCTCAATGCCTGAAGAACAAGCTACTCTGCGGCTCGGCTGAAGACTAGTACTCCTCTAATGTTGATTAACCATCCCGTCTCCCTGCCTGGAGAAGATGCTACTCCTCTAATGTTGATTAACCATCTCGTCTCCATGCCTGGAGAAGAGGCTACTCTGCTCGGCTGAAGACTACTCCTCTAATGTTGATTAACCATCCCGTCTCCCTGCCTGGAGAAGAGGCTACTCTGCTCGGCTAAAGACTACTCTTTCAAGGTGACTCTGCTCGGCATCATAGAAGAGACCGTCAGAGCTTCTCTAGATGTTGATTAACCATTCCGTCTCCATGCCTGAAAAAGAGGCTATGCTCTGCTTGGCTGAAGACTACTCTTCCAAGGTGACTCTGCTCAGCATCATAGAAGAGACCATCAGAGCTGCTCTATATGATGACATAAATGGTACCCTGGGGTACCAGACGAGAATCCGCCATTTTGTTTAATTATTTATTTAATTTTTAGGGCTGTACTGTGGGTATAGCGTGCGTACAATCACGCGCTGCACTGCATGCACAACGCAATACGATTGTACTTCAAGAGGACACAAGATGGCGCTACACAACGCGGGATACCGGGGTACAATGGTACCCCGGGGTACTGCGTGCGTCATCATATGTTGATTAATCATCTCGTCTCCATGCCTGAATGTGTGCGGGCTGGCATTGTATCCTATGGCATTGTATCATATGACATTGTATCCTATCGGATTGTTTATAAGAGGCTCTAATTATCCTTCCATATTTATTCTCTTTTTTGTCATCTTTGAAGTGTATATGTAAAATACATGTATAAATACAAGAACAATTTACATTACAAAATAAATCTGCTTTCTGCCTTATGTCGTTATGAAGATTTATGTAGCAAAAAGGTAATGAAAAGTATGTGGGCAACTCCAGCGTCACGGACATTACAAATCAGAGAATTTTCATGACTTTCCAATGCCACTACTAATTCATACCTCTAATTATGCCTCCGCAACGAAGTAGCCGGAGGCATTATGTTTTCGGGTTGTCCGTCCGTCCGTACATCCCGTTCTCGTGATCGCGTTATCTCAAGAACCGATAAACGGATTTTCACCAAACTTGGGTCAAGTATGTATCTTGGGGGGCCAATGATCTGATTAGATTTTGGGGTCATGAGGTCAAAGGTCAAAGGTCACAGAGCTCATTATATATGCAAAAATAGCTCGTGATCGCGTTATCTCAAGAACCGATTGACGGATTTTCACCAAACTTGGGTCATGTATGTATCTTGGGGGGCCAATGATCTGATTAGATTTTGGGGTCATGAGGTCAAAGGTCACAGAGCTCATTATATATGCAAAAATAGCTCGTGATCGTGTTATCTCAAGAAGGGATTGACAGATTCTGACCAAACTTGGTACATGTATGTTCCTTGGAGAGCCAATGAACTGCTTAGATTGTGGGGGTCATGAGGTCAAAGGTCAAAGGTCACAGGGCTCATTATATGTAAAAGTAGCTTGAGATTGGAAATCTCAAGAACTGAATATCAGATTTCAATCCAACTTGATACCTGAATGTATAATAGGGAACAATTGTAGTCATTAGATTTTGGGGTCATGAGGGCAAAGGTCAAGGTCACTTATAGCTCATAATTGTGATACGTCAAGATCTAAAAGACAGAGTACCATCAAAATTGAGTTGACAGAATTAATTCTGTGTACATGTTGATTTGGGCTTGATATAAATAAATTGCGTAATGGCGGAGGCATCATTTTCGACTGCGTGCAGTCGAAGATCCATCTAGTTAATGTCTAAATTTTATTTTGATTACAAAACAATAGCCTAGTTAAGTATGCAAAAAAAGTTTCTGAACATTTATCCAATTCGTTACTGAGTAATTCTGCAAAATGTGCGCCGTCACGGACATTACATTTTTTGGACATGACTTTTTGCATCCATATACATCTTTGCAAAAGTTTGTGAGTTCTCAGAGCTCACAAAGGGGATTTAGATATTTAATTATAGACAAGGCAATGATGAATTGAATCCAAGTTGTATTTTGAGACACAGGCCAGGCATATGTGATCTAGACAACAAAACGTTGCGTCACGGACATTACATTTTCAGCGTCACGGACATTACACTTTTGTCCACTTTCTCTATACTCAGAAATAACCCGCAAAAAATGCTCCATTGTGCATGAAACTTTTTTAATTGTATATTTGAAATGTAATCAAACGGTTTTGCGAAAAAAAATTAATATTTCAATTTTTTTTCAATTAGAAACAAATTATTTTAAAAATAGCAACAATTTTTTCCCAAATTATTGTAAAATTTGAAATTTTTCAACAGAATGTGCAGTAAGCCAAATGTTCAACTATTTAAAACAATATCATACATTTTTGATGAGGTACAATGCTGTTTTGTGCAAAAAAATGGTTAAATATAAAAAAAGTTGTGTACATCATGGGTATAACACATAGAAAATCATGGACTAAGAGTATAATTTTTGCAATTTGATTATACTATATGAGATTTAACCATCTCTTTCTCCTCTCAGTAAGTTACAGTCAAGTCTTTATTGATTATTGAGACATGCATGTTCAAATTGAGCAAGAAATTTAGTTTTATAAATCGTTCAGAGTACTGACTCAAAGTTCACTATCTGAAGGTAGTAGTCCCCCTGTTACTTGGGATTATCATATTTCTTGGCTAGAATAAGACATTTACATAAGAAAATAATGCTTGAAAATTTTTAGCTCTGCTTTTTTATACTTTTCACTTTGTATGTAATGTTCGTGACGCAGCCGTGACGTAATGTCTGTGACGCCATTCTGGACAAACCATCCAATATTTTAGTAAATGCTCTTGATATACTTTATGATATCACATTCTAGCTTTGCAAATTAATTTTGAATTAAATTGAATTAGGACTTCTGCTTCTACAAAAACTTTTATATCTAAAACGTCATGGACATTACACATCAATGTTGTAAGAATCAAGATTTTATCCAATAACAGTTTTCAAAAAGTAAAGATTTTTACACAATTTCCTTTTCTATGATGTTAAAACAAAGCATACACAAGACATTAGAAGTAGAATTATTGTTCTGAAGTGATCCATATTTTAACATTTTATTTCACAAACAACAGGTGCAAATTTCATCATTTTGGGGGGTAATACATATAATTTTTGTCCCAACTTCAATGGCCAAAAAAAAAATATTCTGCATTGAATTTCAAACTTATTTCCTTTAGTCATCAAAATATGGTCCTTCCTCATTACTATCCAGTAGTTAACAAGGCTGTCCCATGAGTTTCATTTTTCCATCCTTGGGTAACATTTTTCGTGGAGTTGCCCATGTACAATTTGTCTAGTATGTATGATCACTAGCTCTCTCTAAAAAAAAATATGCATATTTCATTTCCGTTTCACAATTCTGTTAGAAAACTTTACCCTTGCCAAATGGCAGTCAATTATCACAACCAATATATTGTTATATTATGAGATTGTGCATATTTTAGTCATTGTCTAAATAACTACACATGAGTTCACTGCTATACTACATGTAGCTGTACAGTAAAAAAGATGTTTATATTCTTGGTGCAGTATCTCATGAGAAAATAAGTCTTCATCTGGTAGCTGACCAGCTCAGTATTACTCAAGAAGTGCCACTTAATATATCTGTAAGTACATAATTATGTATATATATTCTGTTATTTTCTTTCAGATATGAAAAAATATTTTACGCTTAAAGCCCAAGTCCAGTTTCGGGAAAGTAGCCAAATACATCTATATTGATCAATATTGTTGAATATGTATTGAAATAGGGCTTGTGTGGTAAAATCCGAACCTAAGCATCGTTAAATACAGAAATATCGGAAGAAATCCAATATCCGCCTGTGAAATTCATAAATCCACCGCCCGTTCAGACCTGTCAGCGCCGCTAGCGCTGGGGGAGATATCGGCAAGCTAGGGACAAGCCCGTATAGCGAACACCTCGTGTACACCTCGTGGTCGTAATACACGTAGCGTATGGGCGATTCCGCGTTGGCGATATCTATCCGGCCCTAGATAAATTTATAATTTTGCAAATATATCAATTAGTAGGCGGTTTCTTGGCCAAATTTGGATAATCCTATATTAGTACAATTATATTCTTTCACATTATTGGTAATAAGAGCTTCCATTTCATTTTTTTGAGAGGGGGGCGTTTCCAAAACTGGCCTCGTGTTCAGATGGCGCTTTTCAAAGAGCTCACTGGGCGGCGCCATTGATACTTCGTAATATGAACGCAGTGAACTATACCTCGCACAAAAAGTTCCGCAATCGAGGTTTGCGCATTAATAACTTTTTTTTTTATTATGCTATACAAATTCATACATTTGGTACCATTGGAAGCGTGAATTCTCCCCTTTACATTGGTATGAAATTTGCTATGAATATATTATCATGGAATGTGCATTGCATCCAAATGTAGGGCAAAGTCAAAAGTGAAATGTTGCAAAATGCACTTATTTTGTCAACAGAGTGCCTTCCTTGGCTTGAATGGGGGTGAGGTGGTCATGCATTCAAGCCACGTTTTAATCTTCAAACAAAAGGAAGGCATACTGTTGACAAAATCAGTGCATTTTGCAACATTTCATTTTTTACTTTGCCCTACATTCGGATGTAATGCACATTCCATGATAAAATATCCATAGCAAATGTTATATCAATGTAAAGGAGAGGATTCACGCTTTCCAATGATACAAAATTTATGAATGGTGATAACGTAATAGGCATTCAAGCTACGTTTTAATCTTCAAACAAAAGGAAGGCCCTTTGTTGACAATATCAGTGCATTTTGCAACATTTCACTTTTGACTTTGCCCTACATTTGGATACAATGCACATTCCATGATGAAATAATCATAGCAAATGTTATATCAATGTAAAGGGGAGAATTCACGCTTTCCAATGATACCAAATTTATCAATGGTAATAACCTAATAGAAAAGTTATTAATGCGCAAACCTCGATTGCGGAACTTTTTGTGCGAAGTATATTATATCCATTGTATATAGTTTAATTACGTTTGAAATCCGCAAATGTGGTCACGCTCAAATCCGTCTGGTTTTTAAGACGTGGCTATACTCTATACAATGATCGCATTTGCGAAACACAGGCCTTACCGTTATTTTACTCCCCTAATCAACATCGTGGGCTTAATACTGTTTTTACTTTACTTCTTTTCATCGTTATCATTTTGTCCTTCTGTTACACCTCGATGTATGTATTGTTCAGATAATTAGACACTATTTTCCCCCGTAAAAAAAAAAAAAAATCTTTGAAAATTGACGTTCTATTTTCTTTTGAGAGAACAATGTATAATTGAGCCTACAAAATATTACTATTTGGGTATTATCATTTTCAGGCGCAAACGCAAATTATACGCAACCGACTACACCTTCCCCTTGTCCGTTCTTCCACTATGTCTACCCTTCGCGTTCCGTAAGCAATGACTTGGCCTAGATGTTTCATCAGCTACTTTGTTAAACTAAATCTGCCGACAAGTGTAGCATAGTATCGGTGTACTTTACAAAAGTATATAAACCTCAGCTCGTAAGACGTTTTTTTCCCTCTTCTTTTCAGGATCAAACGACGAGTCGCGCAGCTACCCATCGCCCATTCCGTTCTTCCACTATGTCTACCCGTCTCGGTTTGCTGCCTGCTTCTGTAAGCAGACGATAACATCGGCCTACATGTTACCCGATGATCAGTCGCATGCTCAGCCAATCCAGGTAGGTTTAAATCAGTGGTTAATTCTCGTTGTCTGGGTCCCGTTGCAGGCAGAGTTACGATCGATTGTAGAGTTGCAATCAATTGGCAGTCAGCTAATGAGCACATTTGAACCAGCCAGATTTACGCATCTAGTCACATGTTCTGCCTTGCTATTAATTGCAACTTTACAATCGATTGCAACGCTTTCTGCAACGAGGCTCTGATCTACAGTTCACAGAAAGGACAAAGACTTGATGGGGTGTTATCATTAAACAGAATGCAACATCATGTTTTTTTTAATTGGTGTGTTCTACTATTTCTATTCTCTATTATCAGACAAGCTTTTGAGAATGGCCTATAAATTACATAATTTTTATTTTTTTATTGTCTTGAGATCTTCTATCAATAATTATGTTTGTAATATTTCAGAGAGATCTAAAAATCCACACACAACCCGACCGTGATGTCTACGTCATCAAGTTCAGCGGCCGACCGACTTCGAGAAGAGTCGAACTGAAAGTCGACGAGCTCCGGAGATATCTTCGGCGTTCGGGACGCTGCTTCATGAAGGATAAATACGTATTTGCAAGTACGCCCCCTTTAGTTATATACTTTTTTTTTTTTTTAATCCCGCATAATTGCAAGCAGGCCTCGAACACATTTCAACAATTGACTCGTATTAAAGGTGTAATCTATAAACCAATATTAAAAAGTGTTAAAAGTTGATGCCATTACGTACTTATGCTGCATTTAAACTATACATAATTGTCTTTAAAAATATTGTTTTGTAGACATGTTAGCACAAATCTAAATGAAAGACACCAGTCTTTTACTAAGACCAGGGGGATGAATTTCATTATGTCTTAGTGTGCCCTGCATTTCAGAATGATCGGAAGCAGCTAGTTAAAGGTCATTATTTTAAGAGGCCAAATGTATATAAGATGTACCAGTTATTCAATGTCAAAAATATCAAGCAGTTAAAGAATTTATCAAGGTTTTGTAGAATTATTATGTCTAAGTTCTCTTAGTGCCAAATAAGTTATTGTGTGTGCTAGTTAAAAGTTGTGTTATACTCATATTGTACATTTTAAAAATGTTTTCTTGAGGTGTTATTGTCGCCAAAGTGTTATCTTTGTATTTCTCCCATGCCCCCGTGAGGGGCCGTTATTGAGAATAAAATTCATTGTCAGTGTCATTGTCATTGTCATTGTCATTGTCACTATACATGCAATTATCTTATTGATAATAATACAAATATTGTCACGCTAAAATACTGGCAAGGCATTTAGCACGGGTTCTTAAAAACACAAGAACTTTCTTCCAGTATGCATGCAAGATGCATACGATAACCAGATAACCACTGTTGTCATCGTGTTCTCATTCTGGACAGTATACGACCATCCTTTCAATCGGCCGCCTCATCTTAACGAAGTGATGGTGTTCAGCAAGAATACCTGCCGCTGGGGAGATGAAAACGGGTTCGATGTCGAAGAAGACACGTGGGAAGAGGACGTCCCTGTCGGCGAGCCCGTCAACGGAACCACCACGGAAGGTCTGACGACGGCGACAACGACAAGCGAACCTTTGTCAACCGTCCAGCAAGGCAACGTCGACGCCTCGAGAACAGAAGCCGCGGCAGCAACCAGTCCTGTAACGCAATCTGCTAGTACGCCCCCAAGCGGCCGTGACGCGACAACACTGTTCCCGTCTCTTGTCGAGCTCCCTCTCTCTCTGGAAACGAACAGCATCCTGGACGTGGATCTTGTGCCCTACAGGTAAGAATAATGAATTTTGCCGAAATAAATACGAATACCAATTTCAGTGTCGAATTTTGCCGAAATAATAACACTGGTCAACAAAGAAATCGCTATCATCACTAATATAACTAGTAGTTCTGAGTTGACTGAGTGACTGTAGAAGTTTTTTTTTTTTATTTGTTTGTTATAAAGCGCTATCTATCCAGACAACTTTCTTCGAGAGACAGCTTCATGTTCACATAATTATACTCGTACTTGTTGCGTACAATTTGGGCTAGTATGCTCCCCTGGGAGTTGAGATGGTGCGCAAGACAATTGTGCAGGTTTGAACTGGACCTGGTTCTTTGTTATTGTTGTATTAAAATTAAAATTAAATGAGAATATGCATATTATAATAATCACATTTTTAATGTTAGTGCCTTTCTTGCCAAATGCATTCATAAATATGTATCATTTTGTTGTATTTTGATGTTAAATTATATTTGTATTGTGTTGTAATTTATTTATTCATGTATGTTCATATGTTCATGTACGCAAGGCATTTTAGTCTTTGGACTACAGTCTTGTTAATTTTGTTCAATAAATACCGATATATCTATCTATCTATCTACTTGATGACCAAAGGTAATAATGCGCCTCTGAATAGGGCACCTATATATACATGGCGTTCTATAAATGCTATATGTTATTTTGTTATCTTTTACCCTCTCGAGCTTTCTGTTTCTCATTGACATCTGTAGGTTCAGCGGGAATGAGACCGATTTTCCAGAGGACTTCCCAACTGATGTCTTGTAAGTATTTAATAACTAATTCAAACATATAAAGAAACTGACCAGAAACATTTAATGTGAATGAAAAAGAGCAAAGAAAATGGGATTCCAACGGGATTCGAACCCGAGACCTCCGGATTGCTAGACCGGTGCTCTTACCGACTGAGCTATAGAAAACCCTAGTACGGCGTTCGTCCCTGAAACCCCTTAATTTTTCATTGCTCGTGTGGTCAGAAGCTATTATAAACCTGACATAAACCCGAAGGATAGCAATAACTAGTTATATTTGTACCAAATCAAAATATTCTTTAATCAGCCACATTTAATGCATCAAAATCGATATTAAAAACTTTTAAAATGTATTTTAGGTCATCATTAACTTATAAAATATCAGCAAAGTATGTTATACTGCAATTTACAGGGAACTTATTAATATTATACAATAAATTTGTTTTTTTCAATTCAATAATAATAATGATTAATAACCATACAATTAATACATTGCGGGTATGACTGTAATTCTATTAAATGATTACTTATTTGTAATTGAAAATAAATTGCATTAAGATGAAAACTTTAAGACAAATCATATTATTCCAATTTTCATTTTCACTTTCCTTTTCCTTCATAGCGTCTACTGAATCGAAGGCATACAGACTGAGCGAAACACCCACCCGGCTCGTTGCATAACGAACTGAACTGGTTTAGCGATGGACGGTATGGGGTATTATTTTACCACATGAGAAGTGAACTGGTCGTGGGCTGGACTAGACTTTGCTGATCATTTTTAAATCATAGTGTAATATGTTTTCAAGAGCAACCACATGAATACGAAAACAACTATTTTATCACAATTTTACTGTAACCAAGTAAATTTTTTCATAGGGGAAGTAATTACAAAGAATACGTTAATGTTTTGTGTTTCTTCTATTTGAACAAAAGTATTTTCCTATAGGTAAACATTATCCAAATTTGTATTACTTAGAGTAATAATGAAAAGGAAATAAATTAACGTACACAGTAAAAAAAAATTAAACAACTTTTTAAACAACCAAAAACGCTGTTTAAGCCGGTCCCTCTAACAACGTTGTTTAAAATTTTGAACAACCAAGATCTGGTTGTTCCAAATTTTAAACAATGTTGTTAGAGGGACCGGCTTAAAAAGCCAAAAATGCTGTTTAAGCCGGTCCCTCTAACAACATTGTTTAGAATTTGGAACAACCAACATCTTGGTTGTTCAACATTTTAAACAACGTTGTTAGAGGGACCGGCTTAAACAGCGTTTTTGGTTGTTTAAAAAGTTGTTTAATTTGTTTTTACTGTGTATATATGCAGCCGTTTAGGGTGATCAAGCTAGCAATTTGCTTATGAAAAACTGTTGTTCTATGTAATCAAAAAAGTAATATTTCCACGTCTACATATGCGAGTTCCTGAATTACCTATGACATAAATAACTGTTGGAATTTTAAACCGTATAGCTATATCATGATTAAATTATTTTAATGTAAATCATATTTTTAAATGAAAGTGCAAGTTTAAATGTTTTTCTTCGACTGTTTTACTAGTCTATGCCACTGTTGGAAATAGCACAAATAACATTATAGTATAACTTATTCAATCTTTGAACTGTCTATCGTATAAACAAAATATAGCATGCCACGAATGTATATTATTGGAAATTTTTTACGGCTTTTTTTTTTTACGGCTTTGTAAAGATAAACCAATTAACACAACGAAATGTTCGCTTAAATCCTGGGTACATTGTGGTTTAACTTGTTGTTATATAGCTCATAATTATGGGCATCTTGCTATAGTAGTACGAAATCAAATCTCAGAGTAAAAACATCTCGAATAAAATCTACTTGCTATAAACATAAACATTCCGTTAGAGACGTGTGTTCATCTTTTCAGGTGTGTCTGTGCGATTATGAAATGACATTTAAATATCTTAAAATAATATCAAATATATACAGTTATAATAAAGGCTTGTTTAATAAATCAACATCAGAACAAACTTGGATACACTATATTTTGAAAGCATATCAAATACAACCCTGACAATACCATATATTTATTATTCATGGTGCTTTACCAGCAAGGTACAATATAAAAAAAGATTACAATAACAAAGAGAAACATAATTTTAAACTGTTAAAAGTGGCATAAGGTGGAATTCCGCAGCATTACGCAACTTATTTCAATTCCTGAGGTGGGTTGGGGGGAGACGTATACGCGGGTTATAAATTATCAGTTATAATGATTAATATAAAATATATTCAATTATAAAGTAAATTCTGAAATAACACTGTCACTAAATTAGTAATAGTAATACTGATTTATCTGACGAATGAAAAACACGAACAAAACACTATTTTTAATTTCAACTTCACTGGTCCTGTCATGCATGTCGGCCCTGTCATTCTTCACCACTATTCGAACCTTATTTGGGCAAACTAAACTAGATAGCTATCCAGGTCTACGATGTACACGTCGAACCAATCTTCACTTGAAATGTTACAAAGTACAGACTTGCACTAATTCGAAGTGATAATAATTCTCGGAAGTCATGGTTTCTAGGAAATGCGGGAACGAATGTCTCTATCAACGAAACTCTCAGGACCTGAGGCATTCCACAATCCCGTGAGATTGTCGTATTAGGGTTCGAAGCACAGGCATGGGCCTCAATTTACAGCCCCCACCCATTTGAAAGGGGATGGGATATAGTGTCGGTTGTCCACCCCCTCCCGCACCACCTCGATAGCTTCGCCCTCACCCCTCACCCTCCCTCGCTTTTGAGAAGCTGTCAAAGCCCTCGAGCACAAGTCAACATTTTATTTTTGCCAGTGTTGTACTTGTAGTCGATAAGACAGAGCAAGCTTCACAGTGAATACAAATATGTTTTAATTAAATGAATTATTGCCCCCCCCTATACATCACCAATGTCGATCACCTACCCCTTGTAAAAACACGAAATTGAAGAAATAGTAAAAGAAACCAATTTAATCCATAAGCTACGGCCTGCCCCCTCCTCAGTGGAAAACGCTGCCCTTTCCAGCGGCGTAGCGTTGTCCGACTTTTTTTTGTTGGGGGGGGGGGGGGGGGGGGGGTATGAACTAGTGGGGCCCCGAACTATTGGGGCATCCCCTTTCTATTTCTTTCTCTTTTTTGTTTAAAAAAAATTTATTTCACACTTATGTTTTATTGTTTTTGTCAACATTACATTTTATTTATTTATTTATGTTTATTTATTTATTTATTTATTTATTTATTGATTGATTGATTGATTTATTATTATTATTATTTATTTTTTTCTTTTTTGGGGGGGAGGGGCCTCACAGTGTCCCCCGTATATCTACGACACTTGCCCCTTCTCGGCCCCTCGTTTGCTTTGTTCTTGGATACGCCACTTTTCGCACTTTAATACCTATTTCG
Organism: Echinarachnius parma; assembly: GCA_037951105.1. Lineage (NCBI taxonomy): Eukaryota > Metazoa > Echinodermata > Echinoidea > Clypeasteroida > Echinarachniidae > Echinarachnius > Echinarachnius parma. Next base: position 428,185 of record JBAMJV010000802.1, read on the forward strand.
GGTCTTGTTTTGCAAAGTGTGACAATTAAAACGATTATCGCTGCTCTCCACATGTTTGCAAAATGTCGGACAGACGGGAATTAGTTCGAATATGTTCGAAGGGGGAAGTGGTTACACAACAGTTTTCCTGATCCCCGGGTTCCTACTGTTCAATTGATTTATAAACAAATAAGCGGCAATTAATTAACACCCTACCCGATACCTTCTTTATTACTTACCCCTAGTCGCGGTCAAACGAATGCACCGCGCGGCACGTCGTATTGCAATAACACGGCGAATCAAGTATACGTGTAGCCCCACGAAATATACACTTTTGTATTATGCATGCATAATAATTATATGGTTTACAAATTTACCCGAAATTTACTTGCGATAACAGTTATTGATTATCGCGATAATGATTAATGATCGAGATATTGTAGAAACAATTATCTAAAAAAAAAAAAAAATTAAATCTGCATTTCCCAAAACTACTTTATTGTGGTATATTTTGGTAGCCATTAAAGAGGTTGAATTTATGATCAGGACCTTTAAAATAAGGGATTTATATGCAAACACTGGTGAAGATATTATTACCAATTCTAGACTGTTGTGATTAATGGATCGATTAATCAATTAATCTTGATATACAATCAATAAATCATTAACCCGTTAACTACAAGATTATGAAATCCTCATAGACTTTATACATAGCCCACCCGGTTCCCGTAAGCAACAGGTTAATTTGATATATTTGAAAGATCTAAGCAATGTTGTACTCTCGAGAACTGTGAAGATTAAACCTTTAAATCAAAATATGAAATATAACAACAGACAGAAAGGCATCGAACACTTTATTTGTGGTAAAAACCTTATTCTGTTTCTTAAAAAATATCTTCAATAATTTATATAATCTATACTAATTTCGTAAAAGTGAATCGTAACTTGATGATCATCAGAGTCGGTAACTAGGTAACGGGACTAAATATTATTGGATATAATTATATAGAATCCATATTTATGAAGATGGATCATAATTTACGATGTCTAAATTTCTTTTATTTATTGATACGTAAATGCATGGCTTGACATGTTGATTATACAAATGGGAATTAGTTTTTAGGGTTACGAATCCCCCCTTTATATAAATCTTTTTTTTTACACCCTCTCTGGGTATATAAATTATAAGTTCTCCACTGTACTGCAAGATTATTTACTGAAGAGCTTCAAAAGGCGAAACAGCCTGTATAACTTACAAAGTTCCTGTACTTATTAACTAAATAGTTATTATACATTTTATTTTATTTTTTTGAAACGTAAAATTGCCTTCCATTTTGATGACTCGTGGTGGTTTTTTTATATTATTTGGGTTACGGCCAAACGATAATCATAAGTTTGACCTACATCTATGATTAAACAGGCATGGTCGTCTGTCTGCTATATCTTGGCCTGTCACATTATTTCCTTTGAGAAAAAAAAAAAGGAAATCATTTGTTCGCATTTAACTGGCGACCAGTTTTATTAGTGCTGCTTATATATTATTTTGAACACTAGTGATTCATTCATACCTTGTTGTATTCGTATTACCACTATAGAAGCATGGAACATGTTTCTGTTTTTCAAATGTCCCTTTCGTTAAAAAGATATTCACGATTGAATTGTTCGGATTTTGAATTATCCACTGGAAAGTTATAACTGTGTACAAAGTCAGTGCAATGATTTAGCCAATATTACTTTGCATTTTCGCGCATTATATACTTCGCCATAATTTATAATATCCATTTAACGTGAATTTCTCGCACATTACTCCAGTGAAAATATCAGATCACACAAATGCACATTTTAAAAAAATTCACTTTATGCATATATCAACTAAGTTAATAGATCCCTTTAAACCCTCATAACTATACGTCAATATCTACTTTATATACAACATAAGAGTCAGTGGAACAAACCGAGTTATTATATAGGTCCCTCCCGTCCATGATTTGACGGTTTCAGGTCTAGTTTAATAGCCAGTCGAGAAAACGCTGGGGAAATTAAACGCGAACTACATTGGGAATATAACTGACATCATCGATGTTATTCTTGCTATATAATACGAACCAGAAGCTATAAATTCTTAAAGAAAAAAAAATCCTCTTATTATATTGACCTTAAAATACAATTAAGATTGTAAATTGACAGCTTTTGGACTACATTTACCTATACATGTCATAGGCGATTAAATTTGTTTGCGTCTCGAAATGTCTAAACAAACACCTGTTGGCAAATCATCTCAGTAACAAAACTTAATTCAGGTTTTTAAATATTTTTTTATAAAATGCTCTTCAAAGTCCGTCAAGGCGAAAACTACGAATTATTTGAAATCATTATATTCATGCACTAATGACTAGAGTTAGAGATCAGCGGATCTGGACGAATCCCATATAAACGAACTTAAAAGGGGTGACACAGAGACAAAAACGAACGGCAAACGTCCCATAACATGCGAAACTTTTTACTAACTAACATATTTGAGTGATGCATAAAGCCCTCCACAAACAGAGCCGACTTCACCCGATCCGACTGGTTTTCAGTCGGTTCAGCTTAGTATACGTTGCCTTGGGACTCCTGTTTTGCTGGTCAAGAGCCAGTCGGAGATCATTCGAGGCCGATTCAACATGTTGAATCGGCTACGACTGAGCGAAACCGACTCTAGCCTGACTGAAAACCAGTCGGATCGGGTCGAGTCGCCTCTGTGTGCTGAGGGCTTAAAACATTACACACTTTGAAACAAATGCACCCCAAGAACAAATTGATTTAAATAATAAAACAAAGGTAATAATCTCGTGTTTTTTTTTGTTGAGGCAAAGCTTCCACCGAAAAGACGCATTACTTGTTATCAACCCCTTCCTTGCTTTGAGTGCAGCTTGGCAAACGTGTCACTGTACACTCAAACGGGAGTTAAACCTGTGTATAATATAGTGACCACCTAAGAGCAACAAGAAAAGTGACCTTTATAGACAGGTACTATTACACTGTTTCCCTCTACAAAGGGGGAAGGTTTGCTGCTATAGGCAGGTGGCCACCTGCTAAGACTGATTTGACAGTACAATTATAAATGAAATGAATAGGGATTTCCTAATCCCCTGTAATCCTTTTAATGGTTAAAATTAATGCTTTAATTGTCTAAATGAAAGAGCTAATTATATGGTTTATGCTTTTCCAAAAAAAAATATCTGTGTTAAAACTAACTTCCAATGATAACTGAGGAACTTTGCAAAAAGTACATTCGATCTTGGTTTCATTTGCATATTTTATATAGATTGAAAATAATAGTCAAGAACGAAACTGTAATGCGTACGTGTATAGACACTACTGAAACGCATGGCGATATGATTATCCCATTGTGCAGTCGTCCCAGTGTTAAATTGAAATGTATGTATATTATAGGAATGCACATTTGTCTTCAAAATAATATAATATTTGTTGTAAACTTGAGCTGAACTCGCTTTCAAAAAGAAGTTCCAACTGGGCACTGCCATTGACTGCTGTGAACATGTGTGGTTATACGGACGCCTTGCGGGGCTATATCACAGTATTAACCTTCTACCCCTCTTGTACTTTCTAGAGTCGCGACTTTGGACATCTACATTTATATACATTATATTATATAGATCTCAAATTCTTTTGTAAAAATTCTGATTTGAAATGTGTGAACGGACAATTTATTGTTGTGGTTGTTGTGTGTTGGTCAAACAACTGTTATACTGACCAGTATAACACCATGGGTGAATGAAAAGTTCATATAACCTTATATCATTAAAAAAAAAAGTTTTAAATGTTAAAATTGATATAAAATTGTTTATATCATTTAACAAAATTATATATATATATCTTTTTATCATTTAAAAAAAATAAAATTTAATTTTAAAATTCATATAAAAAAAATTATATCTAAACAAAAAAACAAACAAAAATGTGAAAATCAAATTTTCCCCCAGTCATGCGTCGGTAAATTTAGCCATGCGTCGGTAAATTTACAGGCATGCGTCGGTAAATTTAGCCATTACTGGGAAAAAGTTCGATTTTCACATTTTTGTGCGCCCATTTTATAAAACAAATGCTGCACAGGCATATTTCGTGGATCGGTAAGAATTGGATGCACTCTTTTAACTTTGGAATGGTCTAAAACCCACTCGCTGCGCTCGTGGGTTTAAACCATTCCAAAGTTAAACTCATGCATCCAATTCTTACCGATCCACTCATGCCTGTGCATCATTTGTATAATATACGATGAATATAAACATAATTAAACAAATCTCAATATTAGATCTATGAAGTAAAACATGAAAACTTTTTTTTTTTTTTAAAGGTAGATTTTAAAGGGGTAGTTTAGTTTTGGTAAGGCTGAACTTTAGTAGCCAAAACCTGCACAGTAACATTATAAACTAATAGTTATAACTCCACCATGCTCGAAAGGTATACAAAATTACAAACGACTAAGTAAAAAGCCTGTTATCATTCAAAAAGAGCAATTAAAACACAAGAGGGCGCTTTTTAAAAAGTCATTAGTTTGAACCATTTTCCATACAAAGTTATGATGTGATGTTTTATTGATATAATGATTAAATAGCGAGATCATCAACAATCATTTAAAAAACGCTTCTGAAAATTTTTGAAAAAGTGCACGCATTTTAATTTTTTTTTCCTAAAAATCATCTAATTATTTGGGCCCCAAATATTTGTAAGATCAGATATATTTATTAATATTTCAGCCGTTTCTGGGTCGATTTTGACCAAATAAAGTTTATTCTGCCATTAAAATTGCATGTTCTCTCAAATTCGACACTCAGTTTTTCATTACCTCACAAAAAAAACTAAACTACCCCTTTAATAGTGTACGCAAATGAGAAACCTAAAATACCAAAGGAAACAAAAATATAATGCCCTCGTGAAATGGGTCTGTAATAATACAAGAAATGAACCTACATAGTGTGAAACCTGTATACACCATTCTGAATAAAACTTACACATTGAATTTAAAGTTATAATAAAAAAACGAATTCACGGGATATCAAATTATCGTCTCACACCCGTGACATAATTTTCTCAGAACTATTAATCTATGTTCCATAGTTGTTCCGTCTATGAAATTTCATTCCGTCAACACCAACTTGAAAGTCAATATATCCGATCGACATTCAGCCATCTTTTTAGGGTAAAGTGTGTAATGATTCTCATCTAAATTACTTATAGGCGAATTGACCATATTAACGATAAGACGAAATAATACATAGACCACATGTATGACCGAGTGTAGACTAAACATGCCAAAAGACTCTTATAATTGAAGAGCTTAAAGGTGAATGACAGTAGTGGGAAACGCCCCACCCCCCCCCCCCCCCCCCAAACAAAATGAAATGTACGCTCTTATTACCAACCATGTGAAAGAATATAATTTTACTAATATGGGATTATACAAATTTGGCCAAGAAACCGCCTAAAATAATTGATATATTTGCATAATTATAAAATTGATCTACTGTACATGGCTTGTCGATATCTCCAGCCCAGCGCTAGCGCGCGGCGCGGACAGGTGCGAACGGGCGGTGGATTTATAAATTTCACGGGCGGGTATTGGATTTCTTCCGATATTTCTGTATTTTAACGATGCTTAGGTTCGGATTTTACACACAAGCCCTATTTAGATACTTATTCAACAATATTGATCAATATAGATGTTTTCGGCTACTTTCCCAAAACTTCTATTGGGCTTTAATGCCAAAAGGCGCTAAATCCACTTTTTCAAGTTTGGAGAGAAGCATGTTTCTTTGTCCAACAGGCCTTGTTCACATGCCTATGGGAATATGAAAATGGAACGTTCGATATTCTGATTTTTATTGTGTAATTTGTCCTCAAATTTGGATTTATATACGTAGGCTATATATACATTATATTAATGTACTGATATCGAATTAACTCAATTTGTATGGAAAGCAGAGTTAGCGCCTTTTGGAACTAATCTCTTCGTCACTTCTAGAGCACCCATCTCTAGCTGCTACTTGAGCAAACATGGCCTATATTCGAAAAGTCGCACTAGCCTAGTTCCATTCTTGGCCCCATATCCATATACAAATTTAGATTCCCGCTAGCTTAGTTAATTGCTAAGTGTAATTAAAATGATACAGTTTATTGAGCCACAAACCGTTTTCCCAGTCCTTAACTAGGGTTAGCTAATTAAGCCTTAGGTACCCACTAATTGTTAACCCTAGACCGCAACTAAAAAACCTTGGCTGGGATTCACAAAGGAGGTTTGTACAAACCATGGTTTAAACCATGGTCTACATCTATGGAGTGCTGCTCGAAGACAAGTACAACAATTTATAATTTCTAACGATATGACTGTTAGTGCTCGCTAACCAGCAAATTTCACCATCTGAGAAGACAAACATTTATTTGGTGCATTTAGTAAATGTGTACCATCAACATTGTTAACAAGTAAGGAGTGTACATTTTTTCTCCATCAGTTTACAAATGGCACTCCATAGATGTAGACCATGGTTTAAACCATGTTTTGTACAAACCTCCTTTGTGAATCCCGGCCCTTGTGTTTGATATTCTTAGCCACGTCATAAAATATAAACTTAGCAAGGGACTAAGCAAGCAGGCTTTTAAGAATATGGCCCTCTATTTTGATTAGATAATGTAAAGGGCTAATTAAGTGTGCATTAAGAGTAATCATTTAGTTGCCAACTATGGTTAACTCAGTATGTGACAAATGCTTATCCTGTTAATAACCACAGTTAGTATCTATGGAAAACTTGTGTTGCTATATATATACTTAGCCCTTTT